>CM024755.1:10386706-10848817 GCA_014218235.1 Colocasia esculenta | reverse complement strand
TGAAAGTCATATGAGAATGCAGATATGTAAGGGAGATTCTCAGATCCTTGCCATCTTCATGGACGGCAAAGGTCACAGCTATCGAAGAAGCTAATGATCTTAAGAAAATGTCAGTAGAAAAACTCATCGGGTCTCTCATGGCCCATGAAATAAACATGGAAAGACTAGAATCCTCCAGTAGAAAGAAGCAGTCAAATGCGCTTAAAGCTAATGGGGACTCATCAGAAGAATCCTTAGATAACAGTGAAGATAGCAAAGATAGTGATGATGAGAAAAGCCATGCTCTCAAGAAGATTGCAGAGATCTTGGCAAAGAAGAAGAAGTTCCAGTCTGGTAGGAGGTACTTCAAGAAAAACAAAGATCTCAAGAGACCAGATGGAAAAGATCAGAAGAGGAATGAGCCCTTTGCTATGAATGCAAGAAACCTGGACATATCAAGGCAGACTGTCCAATGCTAAAGAAAAATGATCACAAGAAGAAGGACAGCTCCAAGAAGTTCAGAAGATTCAAAAAGAAAGCCATGGCAGCTGCATGGGACACAGCAGCGACTCAGACAGTGAGTCAAGCTCCAGCAGTGAAGAAGAAGAAGCAACCTGGCTCTTATGGCAAATACCGAGGATAATTAAATCTGATTCCTCTTTCGATTCTGTAATGACTCAGATTCGGATAATTTGGAAAGTGCATTTAATGAACTCTACGATAAGTATAAAGAAGTGTGTAAACTACTTAAGCTAAGCAAGAAAAATATCACATGTCTCGAAAATACCAACTCAGATTTAAAATCTGAAAATGAAGAACTAGAAAAACAAATAATTGAGCTTAAGAGAAGAAATGAACTATTATGTGAAAACTTAAAAGACAAGAACAGAAAATCATTGACCTAGAAAAACAGGAAAGCTCAGATGATTTAAGAAAAACGGTAAATGAATTAAATGAAGAAAACAATACACTAGCAAGCACCTTAGAAAAGTTTACAAATGGAAAGAATTCCTTATTATTAAAAGGTGCTAGAAGATCTGGTAAGAATAAACGAGGTTTAGGTTACATACCGCCAGAAAATGAAGAAGAAATAATCTATCCAGAAAATATCCAACTCCTAAGTTCACTCCAGAACAAGATGTGGCATATAAAGCGAATTTTAAATACATAGAAGAGTGACAATAACATCATGTTGTAATCACTGTAATAAGCTAGGACATTTAAAATCCACCTGTCCAACAAGACATAAGTGGATAATAAAAAGTAAAATAATGATACTGACCCATCAGGACCCAAAGGAACTTGGGTACCTAAATCTTGATGTCTTTATTTCAGGCTAACCTTCGAGCATCCAAATGGTATTTGGATAGTGGGTGCTCAAGGCACATGACAGGAAACCTGAAGCTTTTCTCCCATCTTCAAGATGAAGAAGGAACAGTCACTTATGGAGATAATGGAAAAGGAACTGTAGTAGGCAGTGGATCAGTTAACAGCAAAGGAAAAACAGTCATAGAAGATGTACTGTTAGTCAAAGGTTTAAAGCACAACCTCATAAGTATTAGTCAGCTGTGTGATAGAGGACATCAAATCAAATTTCAAGAGTCAAAATGCAGCATACTAAAGGATGGAGCAGTCATCTTTGAAGCAAATAGAGAGAAGAATCTGTACGTGCTCTACCTTGAAGAACTCAAAGAGCAAAATGTGTGTCTGGCAGCCAGCAAAGACAAATCAACCGATCTGTGGCACAGAAGGTTAGGCCACTGCAGCTTGGATGGCATGAGCAAGCTCAGAAAGAGAAACCTTGTGGAAGGACTACCGAAAATCAATGGTAAATTAGAAAGTGTTTGCAGACCTTGTGCTAAGGGAAAGCACACTAAGAGTTCCTTCAAGTCAAAGACGGTGGTGACCACCTCAAAACCTTAGAGCTCCTACATATGGATCTATTTGGGCCAATGAGAACTACCAGTCTTGGAGGAAAGAATTTCGGATTTGTTTAGTAGATGACTACTCAAGATTCACATGGGTATCTTCTTAGAACATAAAAATGACACTTTTGATAATTTTGTTAGTTTCAGCAGAAAAATCCAGAAAGATCAGAAGTTCAGCATAGTATCCATTCGATCTGATCATGGTGGTGAGTTCCAAAATGAAAAGTTTGCTAGATTCTGTGATGATCAAGGAATTCAGCACAATTTCTCAGCACCAAGGACACCGCAGCAAAATGGTATAGCCGAACGGAAGAACCGAACTCTCTTGGATATGGCAAGAACTATGCTTTGTGAATATGAGTTACCAAGATATTTCTGGGCAGAAGCAGTCAACACAGCCAGCTACATTGTCAACAGAGTCATGATCAGGCCAATCCTGAAGAAGACTGCATATGAGCTGTTTAAAGGGAAGAAACCAAAGATCAGCCATTTCAGAACTTTTGGATGTCCTTGCTTTATTCACAACAACGGAAAAAGGGATATTGGTAAGTTGGATGCCAAATCAGATGAAGGCATCTTCATGGGGTACACCTCTAAACCCAAAGGCTATAGAGTATTTAATAAACGTACTTATTGATTGAACAGTCTGTACACATTATTTTGATGAAACTAATCCCTCCTTGAGAAAGGAAGTAGAGAGTGATATCGATGACGCAGATGAACTGTCCAATAAACTGAAAGACACATCACTTGAAGATAAGGATGATCCGCCTCTGGAAGAAATGCAACAAGAAGAAATTTCTCATGAAACTCTTCCAAAGGAATGGAGATACAAGAAAGATCACCCACCTGAAAACATTATTGGTGATCCATCGGTAGGGGTAAGAACAAGAGGTAACTTGATTCCTTGTGATTACCTCGCCTTTGTTTCTCAATTAGAGCCTAAGACAGTCAATGAAGCCCTAACTGACGAATCTGGATAATAGCAATGCAAGATGAATTAAATCAATTCAAGAGAAACCAAGTATGGTCACTTGTTCCTAGACCATCAGACCATCCTGTGATCGGCACTAAATGGGTGTTCAGAAACAAATTGGATGAATCTGGTGTAATTCTAAGAAACAAGGCCAGACTGGTGGCTCAAGGCTATTGTCAAGAGGAAGGCATAGATTTTGATGAAACCTATGCACCAGTGGCTAGACTTGAGGCCATTAGAATGCTACTAGCTTATGCTTCTGCATTAGATTTAAAGTTATTTCAAATGGATGTTAAATCTGCATTTCTAAATGGTTTTATAAAAGAAGAAGTTTATGTGGAACAACCGCCGGGTTTTGATGATACAGACTTTCCGAATCATGTTTTTAAGTTGCATAAGGCTCTATATGGTTTAAAACAAGCACCTAGAGCCTGGTATGAAAGACTTAGTTCTTTTCTCACAAAACATGGTTTCAATAGAGGTCAAGTAGATAGCACTCTTTTTATAAAAACAAAAGCCAAAAATATACTGTTGGTTCAAATTTATGTGGATGACATCATCTTTGGATCTACTGATGAATCCTTGTGCAAGTATTTTGAAAAGCTAATGCAGGGGGAATTTGAGATGAGTATGATGGGAGAGCTCAACTACTTCCTTGGACTTCAAATCAAACAAGGAAAGGAAGGAATTCACATCTGTCAAGCAAAGTACACCAGAGAACTGCTAAAGAAATTTGGATTTGAAAACACCAAGCCACTGTCAACACCAATGAGTACATCAACTAGGTTGGACAATGACAAGGATGGTAAGAAAGTAGATCAAAAGATCTACAGAGGTATGATAGGTTCATTACTTTATCTAACCGCAAGTAGACCTGATATATTATTTAGTGTATGCATGTGTGCTAGATATCAAGCCGACCCTAGAGAATCACATTTAATTTCTGTCAAAAGGATTTTCAGATACTTAGCCAGGACTCATGATCTAGGACTATGGTATCCAAACTCCTGTGATGTAAAATTAGTAGGGTATTCTGATGCTGATTATGCTGGATGCAAGGTAGATAGAAAAAGCACCAGTGGTTGCTGTCAATTTCTTGCAGGGTGTTTAATCTCATGGTCCTCAAGGAAACAAAATTCAGTAGCACTATCTACAGCTGAAGCCGAGTACGTAGCTGCTGGAAGTTGCTGTACACAACTCTTATGGATAAAGCAACAACTTGAGGATTTTGGACTCAAAGTCAAGAAAATTCCTCTGCTATGTGACAACACCAGCGCTATCAACCTCACCAAAAATCCAATTCAGCACTCCAGGACCAAACATATTGAGGTCAGATATCATTTTATTCGTGATCATGTAGCAAATGGCAATATTGAAATATCGTTTATTGATACAAATAATCAGCTAGCAGATATTTTCACAAAGGCCTTACCTGAAGAGAGATTTACATCTCTTAGAAGGGAGTTAGGCATGTGTATTTTGTGAAAAGATCTTCATTTAAAGCTGGTATAAAAATTCTCAGAATTTAAGAAGGTTCTCTCTCTCTCTCTTTCTGTGTCAAAATCAATTCAAAAGTCTCAGTTTAAGCGTTCCGTCCGATAAGTCATAACTTTTTCAAGACGGTCAACCTCGCTTGTCGTTTTCTGACGCCTCACCTTTTGGAGCATTTATTTTCTTTAAATCGATGCGTTAACGATTCCTCTTCCTCATTCACTTTTTCCCCTCCTTCGTCCCGACGCATGAGCCGATGCCCTAGCGACTCTTGCCTCTACCCTCTGCAAATTTGAAGCTTCCATCTCCTTCCCGCGAAATCGTTTGAGGGTTTCCTCTCATCACCCTTCTCGTCACCCCTTCAAACCTTCTCCCACCTGAATCCATGGCCGCACCAGCTATTGCCGGAAGTGTGGGTGGCTACAGCGCCGAATACCTCTCCCCAGCGCAGGAGGAGCGCTTCACCTTTGTGAAGACAAAGCTCTGTGGTCACAAGGAAGTAGATGTTTCAGATCTGCAGAAAAATGGAATGAGCAGCCTCATTGAGAAGATCGACCAGATGAAGTGGAAAGGGCTTACCACTTGCTCAGAGGTAAGTTATCCGGACCTGGTAAAGGCGTTCTTTGTATGCTTAAGAACAGAAGAAGATGGGGCCCTCGTTTCTTCAGTCAAGGGCACCGTAATCAGAATCGACCAGGAATTGCTTAGGATGCTATTTGGAGTAAGCATATCGGGCTTCAGTGGAATTCATTCTGTAGATACCCAAGAAAAGGGTTTGGGGATTGTTGGGCCAGGGTTCAAGATGAGGGATGGCAAGCTAGATATCAATCAGTTAAGTGCCTTCAACCGCCTCCTTCACTTTATCGTTTGTCAGATTTTGGTTCCCCGAAGTGCAACCTTCTCCGCTTGCACTAAGGCTGACTCCGATCTGATGTACTGGGCCATTAAAAATGAGGAAATCAATATGGCCGCAGTGATGATGGAGAGAATGAAATTTGCCAGGGAGCAGATTTGGGACACTAAAAGCAAGTTGAATGTGTCCCTTCCCTATGCCCATTTACTCACCAGAATCTTCAGACACTTCGGTGTAGATGTCTCAGGGGCAGTTGTGGAGAAGATGGGCCAAGCTATCAGGTCCAGAAACTTAAAGAAGAGCGGTTTTTCATAGTCAATGGGGTCTGGTTCAAGGCTTCAGTTGCAGAAGGTGAAGGTCTCATTGGTGAGCCTTCAGTTACTCAAACCCAGTCAGAGGCAGATTCTGTGATGCCCGAATTGCCACTGGAATCAGGTTCTGTTCCAGTCATTGTAGAAACAGAGCAGGAAGGGCCATCTATGGCCAGAAATCAGTCAGAGGCAGCAACAGCAGTGAGGGCAGAGGAAGACAGGCCAGCTACAGCAGATCCAGTTGTGCCTCCTGTTGAAAGGAGAATTGAGGACATTCTTCCTGAAGACATCCTGCCTGTTATGGAGCAGTCTGTGGCATCAGGCCACATCTTTGTAGACGGTCCAGTAGAAGAAGAGCAGCAAAATCCTAAGGATAATTCAATGGAAATGGATGCTCCCTGTCAGGGGGAGACTGGTGCAGTTGCAGAAGATGCTCCACTTGAGGGGGAGCAATCCCAAGAAACACCAGATGTTGTACCTCCAGCCACCAGCGATCAGGAGGAAGACCAGAGAGAGTCTGAAAATTTGGATGCCAGAGAAGGGGAGACAGCTAGTTCATCAAGCTCTGATGAGGACAATAATCCACCTCCTCCAGCTACAAAGGGCAAAGAGAAAGATATAGCTCCTGAAGTACCCCTTTTAGCTGATGCACCATTTGAAAGACAGGTCAAGCAAAAGATTATCATCAATTTAAAACCTGTGATTGAGAGGTTGGATGCTCAGGGTGAGCTGCTTTGCTCACTTCAGACTGATGTGAATTCCATCTTTCTAAGCCAAGCTTCAGCCCGCAAGGAATTGGTTCAGATTCGCTCTGCCATGACATGGTTTCATCAGGAAATGGGGACCATGAAGAATTTGCTATCTGACATCCTTCAGGCAGTTGGAGCTCAAGCTCCTGCTCCTCCAGCAGCTCAGGAGCCTCACTCAAGTGTACCTGAGCCCTCCGGGCAGTCAGCAGCAGCAGCAGAAGCCCCAGCTGAAGAGTCAGGGCCAACAGGGCCAGCTGAAGAGTCAGGGCCAACAGGGCCAGCTGAAGAGTCAGGGCCAGTTGTGATGGAATCAGGGCCACCAGGGCCGGCAGTATTGGATCCGTTGCCTCCCTTGCCTGAAGAAGTGGGTTCAGATCCTCCACCCCTTGCTCCCACTTCTACCAACACTCCCATTCCTCCTTCTCCACCCTCTAACTCCACAGCTCCACCTGCTCCACCTCCCTTCAAAAAGCCCAGATCCAGGCCCATTTCCTCTCCCACACCTTTTCCTCCTCATCCCATCACATCCTCTCCTGTTTCTTCTACTTCTCATCTTTCCTCTGCTCAAGAATTTGAGGCCCCTCCAGCATCCTCAGCTGGAGCCTCATCCTCTTCTGGTACATCTTCACTTCCAGAAGTAGGATCTCTCAATTCTGATGCATTTCTGAACCCCCCTGCACCTCCCTCCTTTATCACTATTTTCCTACAGATGTCCAAGTCGACTCACCCTTTCTTGATAAAATCAAGGATGAGTTTGAAGAGGTCATTCTTAAATCTGTGCTAAAGGTAGGTGACCACCTTTCCAAGACAGACTCTTCCAGTACTGTCTCCAAGAAACGAAAGCTTTCTTCCTCCACATCTCCTCTTTACCCTCCCTTGTGGTTTTCTCTTACAGTCACCCACAAGCATACCTCTCTGTACAAAGAATACCTTCAAAAGGTTGTCTTTGCCACTCTTCACAATCTTCCTTTTCTTAACCTCTCTGACCATTTAGATGTTATTCTTCCCTATACTCCTCTGTCTAAGGCCGACAAATCCAAAATCTTCTCCTCCGCCCACTCCAAAACTGAGGAGCAATGGGCTAAATCTCATAAAGATCTGTACAGTCGCTTCCTTCAGGCTAAGGCAGCAAGGTTTCCACCCAGGGATCACTCCTTGACCCTTTCTGAGTGGTTTCAGTTTCACCACCAGAACACCTGGGCTCCTGCCATTCAGAAGCTCATCAAGCTGGTCAGGCATTTCCAATCATTCAACAACTACAGGTATCTCAACAATTTACCTGAAGTTCAGCTCAGCCAGTTCAAGAGAGCCATCAAGGTCCTAACCCACTCTGAGCAGTCTGAGGAAATCAGAGTAGATTTTGCCACTCTTAATTTACCTGAAGAGATTTTCCTGCCTCAGATTCATTTCCTGATTATGGAATCTTCGGTTGGTTCCATCGTTTTTGAGCATTTTGCAAGGGTTATGGGCAGAATCAAGATTCAGAAAGGCCTTCAGGTTGGTTTTCCTAGATTTCTTTTCCGGGAATACCATAGAGGGTTTGTCAACTCTGCTGTCCTTGCCCCTCTCCTCTCAGAATGTGAAAGGCTGAATGCCTCCGATTGGTCCAAGTTTTACTCTCTGTCTGCTCAGCAGCTAGCACATCTGAATGCTGCTCAAGCCAGGGAAGGGAAAGCTCCTATCTCTCCTGCAACCTTCTTGGATATGAATTCAATCCAGCTGGTCTTTGATTCCTACCACGTTTGGGCTGAAAGATACAAAGTGTTTTTAGCTCTTCGCCAGGAACTCAAGGACAAACAGATTTTCTACTCTGTCACCATGGATCAGTTTCTTGCCTGTGCAAGTTTTGGTAAAACAATCATCACCTGCTCCTCCATGGATCCAGACGAGTATGACCTGTTTCTTACCAAGCAGCGCAGCCTCTATCTATCCAAGATGGCTCCAATCATGGGACCATCCTTCTCCATTGAGAGCGGTGCCTTTAGGCAATTCTTCAAGCGTCAGGAAGAGCAAGCCTGGGAAGCTATTTCTCATTATGCCTCCCTTCTCTCTCCTGCTTATTATTTGCCTGTACCTCCTCAATCTTAATTGAATGGATTGTGCTCCTTCTCCTCATTGTCTCTTATTCTTTGTCTCTTTCCTTTTGCTTTTTGCTTAATGACAAAAAGGGGGAGAATGATTACCTACTTGTATCTGACACATTCCTGAATCATGACTCAAGTACTTTAATTCATGTTTAATACTCAGTACTACTTAAATATTGATCATAGTTTTGTCATCACCAAAAAGGGGGAGATTGATGAACAGTCCATCCCCATGTACTTTTAAATTAATTACTTGCCTATTTTGGTGATAAACAAAACACTGTCAAAAGTTTCTCTAACCTTGTTTATCTAGCCATAAGCACAGGAATTACCCAAAGAAAGTCAAGCATTTGTGGTAAGTCTTACATACATCTTTTCTCAGAAGAGCCATAACGACTTCTTCAGAAATCATAACGACTCTGTAAGTTATCATAACGACTTCTTCAGAAGTTATAACGACTTGCTCATTATAACGACTCTGTAAGTTATCGTAACGACTTCTTCAGAAGTTATAACGACTTGCTCATTATAACGACTCTGTAAGTTATCGTAACGACTTCTTCAGAAGTTATAACGACTTGCTCATTATAACGACTCTGTAAGTTATCGTAACGACTTCTTCAGAAGTTATAACGACTTGCTCATTATAACGACTCTGTAAGTTATCGTAACGACTTCTTCAGAAGTTATAACGACTTGCTCATTATAACGACTCTGTAAGTTATCGTAACGACTTCTTCAGAAGTTATAACGACTTGCTCGTCATAACGACTCTGTAAGTTGTCATAACGATTTCTTTAGAAAGCTACAACGACTTGCCATGTTTCATAACGATTTCTTTTATCATCTGTTATAGAACGACTTGGTTGTGATAACGATTTCATAAGTTATCATAACGACTTCTTATCAGTCTACAGCAACTTGATCATAACGATTCTATCAGATTTTCACAACGACTGCATAAGTCATGTTTCCATTTGATTAAACGTTTTTCCTTGATTTAATCTACGTTGAATAGTCAAAGTCGCATCTCGTCTGATTGACTGCCATGCATTTAATAAAGACTGAACGTATCTCTGCATGGACACAGAACATATCTTCCATTCTGGTGTATACTCTGCATGCATCTTTTAGAACGATAAAGTATTACTACTATATTTGTGTCTATCTGCTTTGACGTTGATTGACATCTGGAGATAGTATAGCTGTCTACCATTAAAGCTCAACCTTGCAGAACCTAAGGATGTACTATCCTACAACAACGGACACAGAAGGAACTACAAGCAAACTCAGAAGATCTTATCTCTTTGCGTGCTCCAAAGAACAAAAGACTGTTGACAAGAAGCTTCCACAAAACCTTCAGTCTAACGTACACCAAAGCTGTGAGACAACGGTCATCTCCTTGTCCTCATTCAAATCGGAGATACAAATACAAGATGAAGCTCGGAAGACAAAAGCAAGAAAGAGGAAGAAGAGAAAATTCAATTCATATTGAAGAGCGGCTAGAACTCTGCAGCTTTCAAGTCTTCAAATTTTTTCTCTAGAGCCAGAAATTCAGTCCTTTCGATCTTGGCTCTTAGCTCCCTGTGCTGTGAGAAGAAAAATTAAGGAAGAGCTAGTTTAGTTCTGAGAGAGTGCACTTTGTGTAGATCTTCGTCTCTCAGTGGGTGTAGCTTCAGATTGAGTTTTGTAAAAGCTTGATCTAGGGGCTAGTCTTTTTCTCTCAAGAATTTTCCTGTGTTATTCCCTTCGTGTGTGAAGGAAGACCTGGTGGTTTCCAGGGTGGTGTTATTCCCTTCGTGTGTGAAGGAAGACCTGGTGGTTTCCAGGGTGGTGTTTTTCCCTTCGTGCGTGAAGGAAGACCTGGTGTTGCCAGGGTGTTGTGTTCCCTTCAGGGGTGAAGGAAGACCAGCTAAGCTGGGTGGTTGTTTTTGTCCATAGGGGGACTGTACCCCAGTTAGTGAAATCCTGAGGATTGCTCAGGGACTGGACGTAGGACTCCTAAGGAGAGGAGATCCGAACCAGGATAAATCTGTGTGTTGTGTGATTGTCTTCTTTGTGTGATTGTTGTTTCTACTAACCATTACTAATCCCTTTCAAGAACTCTTTATGTTTGTTTGAGTTCAGGTTTTTATCAGATAAATTTTTAAAGACCCATTCACCCCCCCTCTGGGTTAGCCAACCGGGCAACAATTACGTCTGACAATGGGAAGCTGTTCAATAGCACATTTTTCAAGCAAAAGTGCTCCGAGTTCGGCATCTACAACCACTTCACCTCTGTGGCACATCCCCAAGCAAATGGTCTGGTCAAAAACGTCAACCAGACATTGTTGCACGGGGCATGCACAAGGGTTGAAGATGCAGGCGGTTCGTGGATCGAAGAGCTCCCCAACGTGTTATGGTGCCACCGAACAACTGCTCGAGTGGCCACCTGGGAGACTCCTTTTCACTTAGTCTATGGCGCAGAAGCTGTCGTGCCCTTAGAAGTTGCTCTCTCCACCATTTGAACAACACACTTCGACGAAGCGGCCAACAACCGTGCGCTGAGGGAGAATCTAGACATGCTCGGCGAACGCCAGAGCGACGCCAGCATCTGACTAGTCTCCTACCAACAGCGACTCGCACGATATTACAATTCCTGAGTTCGGGAGCGACGCTTCTTCTAAGGTGACCTTGTTCTGTTCCGTTGCTCAGCCTCAGATCCCCGAAGAACAATTGGCAAACTCGCCCCAAAATGGGAAGGACCTTATCAGGTCACCCAAGTTCTCGGAAAAGTCTCTTATAAGCTGACTACCCCTAGTGGTGAAGCCATATCCAGAACCTGGCATATATCTAACCTAAAGGCTTATTAACTATAAAAGTCTCTTGTTCGGCATCCCACTTCTCTTCTTCCCGTTCTCTCGGTTGATTCAGAAAGGTATCCAGGCTATCCCTAGTCAAAGCTCTTCAGATCAAAAGACTAGCACGATGCCTAAAACCCAAAAGCGAAGAGGTGTTTAGTACAAACCCCTGGTCGGAACTTTTTCGGTTCCAAGAAATCTGCGTGGTACCTACAAGCCTCCAAACAACCGATGAATCACGATTCGAACAGAACAGACACAAGGGAAGAAGATAGAAAAAGAGAGTCATTCTGAGTACTCAAAGGGGGCATCTATTCAGATTCTTCTTACAAAAGCTACTCGTTCAACACGAGTTACAAAAAAAAGAAGAGAAAAAGAGATACATTCATGAGGCCTGATTCGAAGGGCTAGCCTCATCACCAGCCGGCAGCATCCGGTCTGCTGGGAAGTTCACGAAGCAAACTCTGTCTAGGCGTGAGTCTCATGTGCGGAAATGGCACTCCCGAACAGCTGCTTCAAAGGCCTTCTTGGCGTACTCGGTGGTCGCCAGCTGCCACCCTCGCTCCTCACCTATTCCGAGGCCGACCTTGTAACAAGTCGCTCCATATTGTCCAAGTCTTCTTTGAAGCATGGTCCTGACTTGTACTCAGCCACGCCACGAACTTCGGCTTTGGACAGAACATTAGCAAGAACCTCCTTCTCTGCCCGGGCTATGGCGAGGTTAAGCTCGGAGGTTCGGAGTACCCCTTGAAGGTCCTGTACCTCCTTCTGCAGTACGGCTTCCCGGCCTTTGTGTTGCACCTCGAGCTCTTGCAAAAGGTTAACTCGGCGTCCTACATCTGCTGGTGGTTCTGAGCTTGTAGAGCTAGCCTCTTCAACAATCCCAATTGAGTGTGCGATGTCGTCCATAAGCGCTTCCACATCGACTGGGTTTTCTTCGTCCACGAGCTGCCCTTGGTAGACCTCCTCCGAGCGTTCGAGGGTATCCCCCGGGTTCTGCTCCTGGCACCATGCCAACACTTCAAGAGGGAAGGCGCTGGGGCAAGGGGGTAGGTCCCTATATAGACCCCCTTGAATACGCACCAAGACCGACTCCAGGGCTAACGCAGTAGGCTGCACCGAAGACTTCGCCTTCAGCAACTATGATAGGGAGACATGATCCTCCTCCGAACCAGCACGATTTTCGCATGCAGTGTTCTCCTGCCTGGCAGAGGGACCCTCTCCGCCAACAGCACCAACGGGAACAGCAGCAGTGGCCACCTTCTGACCTTCGCCCATTACGGCCAACCCTCGAGGGCCTTCCCGTTAGGACTTGCCCACCTGTTCGGTCGCAGGCGGTATCATTGCGGCCTGCGGTTGTCCCTCTGCTGCCACTCCGTCGGTAGGGAGAGTAGGGACAGTGGCCCTGGACACTTCTTCTGTTGGCGTCCTCTCGGTCGCCGCTACGGAGGTGGACTCCAGCGCGGCGATTGCTCCGATCACTATCTCTGTGCCTGGCGCTTCGGCCGCGGCTGCGGCACAAGGTGCCTTTGCCGCACCATCCACCTCCAAGCGCGGCACTCTAATGCCCTGCTCGGAAGTGGACCTTTGAGTGGTACTTGCTCCACTCGTAGCTCTGTCCTCCAACACCTCCTCCACCGAGGCACTAGATGCCCCGGCCTCCAGCTCCTCCTGTGATCAAGTTGTGTCAGCACCTTGAGGTGTAGACGCTCCCACTCGCTCCTCTTAGGAGCCTTCATCGGAGTGGTCGCTCACCACGACCAATCCCAGCTCGGTGCCAACCCTCTCTGCGATCAGGGGTCACGTCTCAGACGCGGTGCTTGGCCTAGCCTGCTCGGCTGCCCTCACTAGCCTCCGTTTCTTCCGCAAAAGAGGCGGAGGGACCTCTTCCTCGCCCTCTTCCTCGTCCTCTTCCTCGGCTTCCCTCTCCACGGCCTTCCACGCCACCTTGGCCTTGGACTCCCTCTTCGGGTGAGTCTTCGGAAGCCTCTTTTCGGTGGCTTGGGAACCAACGAGGTGCCACTCTTCAACTTCGGTGGCAGAGATATCCTCACCCGCACGAATTAGATAGGTGTTGTTGCGGTAAGCGCAACATAGGTCAACTCACGCCGAGGTGGCCGTTGAGCCGCTTCTCACCGAATGGTGAGCCGAGACGACCAAGCCGATGGACCCTGTGTATGGCGCGCTTGGCCGACGTGACGCTTGCTCCGAGCTCCCGTCCTGACCTGCAAAACCCGCCGAGAGGCCTCGGCGGGGAGACACTCCGACGCTCTAGTCAGTCGCTAGCCGAGCAGAAGGGCCTAGCCTAGGGTGGAACAGCGTACTTGTGCCGGTGGAGTGTCTGCACTTTATATAGTGGGGGGTTGACTAACAGCTGTACTGTCTTTAATGGCGCTCAACCATCGCCAGCTGGCGAGCTCTCAAGGGTCGCGCCCTTCATGGCCACGATTACCGCACGTGCGGGTTTCGGGGGGACGTGTCTTCCGAGCATCTCGCAATCGGGTGAACTGTCTTCCGGGTATCCCGCGGTCAGGTGAACTGTCTTCCGGGTATCCCGTGGTCAGGTGAACTGTCTTCTGGGCCTCCCGCGATTGGATGAGCTGTCAGACCACTCTTGCCATAACTGCCATAAATGACTACTGTTGGGACGACTATAGGTCGGATGGGTCGAGTGTAGCTCGGCCGCCATTCAACGTCATTCGTGAATACCACTTCGGGGCATGCCGTGCACAAAGACACCAGGTCGGATATAGCCGTGCTAAGAGATCGTCTTGGCCGAGCTTCGAAAGATGGCCCGTGGTGTTCAATACGTTTGAACCTTCGGACCATACTCGTCCAATTGCATATGGCTATCGTTCTGAGAAAGGTCGTCGCCTTATCTTCCATGTGGTCGGCTTGGCTCGGATCTTAGCCAACCTACCGAGAACATACCGCATCATTGGCCTCCCAGGTCCACGTCTATAACATCCCATGTTACCCTGACCAGTCGCCCTCCATCAAGGGTGGCGACACAGGGTATGTCACCTTCTGAAGACGACATGTGGCTTGTCGCCTTCTAGTTGGGAAGGCGACTGACCCTATGTCGCCTTCTTTCTATGCTGCCAGCCGCATGCACCTTTGTCGTGTAGTTGTCTGAAGAGGGATGACAGGTGTCAGCATCTGGCAATAAGGAGGCGACAGGTCCTATGTCGCCTTCTGGTGTCAGGCCTGCATGGCTGACACGTGGCCATGTCGCAGGCCGACTTGACCGTTGAGCAGGGGAAAGCGACATGTCCTATGTCGCCTTCAGGTTTACTGAAGGCGATGGGGCCCATGTCGCCTTCTCAGTTTCAAAGGGTTAAGTGCTCAAGCCGTGAGTACAAGCCCCAGTTCGCCCCTTTGCTCCGTGCAAGCCCTTCTTCTCCGGCGAACTGAAGCTTGGGAGCTCCGTGGGAGCTTGGGAGGAGGCCTTGGTGTTCCTTTGCAATGTAAGGTGTTGGTGGTTGTTGTCCTTGTTCTTCCATGGTTGATCTCTCCCTCATTGTGTCTTCTTCTCTCTTTGGCATGCTTGGATGCTCTTCAAGGAAGGGGAAGTGCTCGGTTCGTGGGAGGAGGCTCATGGATCGTCGGAGCTCGGAGGTTGAGGGTTGCTAGCCTACGAGAAGGGCCCTTGAGGTTGGATCTTCATCTCGAGGTAGGGAACCCAAACCCTCCCCCTAGATCCACTTGCTAGGATCCTCACCCCCCTTCCAAGCCTAGATCTACCATGCTGGGTTGTTTTCATGCATTGTGTGATTGTGGTGGTTGGTGTTTCTCATGCATGCAATGGTTGCTTGGGGTTTGAGGGTTGTTCATATGTTGAGTGAGATGCATGTGAGTGTAGGTTATTGTGCATACTTGTTGGGGTTTCTAGAGGGTGGTTTGAGCTCTTTAGAACCGTGTTTATTAGCCTACATGATCCCCTCCCCACGGATGTGTTTGTGGTGTGGTTGAGGCCCTGAAGAAGGGAGCCTCGGTGTGTTGTGCACTGATAAGGCGACACCTTTGGTGTCGCCACCCAGGTGGAGACACATCGATGCGTCGCCTTCAGGAACTCCTGAAGGCGACAACACCTATGTCGCCTTCTTGGTGGCGACGTGGGGGTCATCGCCTTCTGCCTGTTTTTTTTCCCGTTCCGATTCCAGGGTCTGTTCTGGAGCACTGACCTGGTTGCGACATGGCCTATGTCGCAACTAGATCAGTAGGGTTGCGCCGGCCTAGGTGTCGCCTTCCTGAAAGCGACACCAGGCCTGTCGCCTTCTCAGTCAGAGAAGGGGCTTGGCAACCTGCTCAGCGTCTTGCTTCCGCTGCGACTCGGTTTTCTTGGCACTTGTGTTGTTTCCTAGTACAGTGCTACTGCTAGTCTCTCTTCGCCCGGTGCTAGGCACTTGAGGGCTTGTCCGCGAGATAGGTTGTTACCGTTACCTGGGACCCCCGGTTCCCGCACGTCTGTGTCAGAGGGTGTTGCTCCAGACAGCGGGGTTTGCTCGAGTCGTTGACTTTGGTAGCAGTAGGGGAAAACGGTGGGACAACGACGTGGTCATTTGTGGAGCTCTCTTAGCTGAGACTGGGACGCCGGTAGTGTGTGACTCGTACGGCGCAGTTCAGTTAGTCCGTTCTCACTGCCTCACTCTACGTGGTTCCGGTACCACCTAGAGGTGTCAGGCGTGGGACCGTAGTCCGGCCAGACTACGGCGATTTGTGGTTACTTGTGGTTTCGCGTCTCACTCCGATGGGAGGTGTCAGACATGGACTGTTGGTCGAGGGTAAGACGCGTGGCGCTCCTGACCGGCTGACTAGAGTAGTGTACTGTAGCTAGTGGGCTTGTCCAGGCAGTTCGCTGTCTGTACAGTTGGGTTCTGGTGGTGCCTTGGTTTACACGGGTTTTTCTGTCCCGCCGAGTGGCTTAGACCGACGACTGTGTAGTTCTTTCACGCTTCCGCACTTTACTCTGTTTAGTAGAATAGACTTTACTACTTTATTTAAATATCGCACTAGTCTA
Source organism: Colocasia esculenta (assembly GCA_014218235.1). NCBI lineage: Eukaryota > Viridiplantae > Streptophyta > Magnoliopsida > Alismatales > Araceae > Colocasia > Colocasia esculenta. The sequence goes on along the minus strand of CM024755.1, from coordinate 10,832,586 downwards.
TATATATATATATATGCTTGTGGAACCAGTGGGAGATTGGTAGTCCCTACTGGGCTTCTTTGTGAAGCTCACTCCCTGTTTTGCAGGTGAGACTTCACAGTAGTTCCCTCCGCGGCGTAGCGAGGAGACGGGCCCGCAGTAGCTGGCGTCTCTAGTGGCAGTGTTTCCCCCAGTTCTGTACTTCACCCTCGGGGTATGCCCCTAAGGGACGTGTTATCCCTTTTCCGTTTTGCACTTGTACTTTTACTACTTTGGGACTTGTACTAGACTTGCACGTTGTGTTAGACTTCTTCTTGCACTAGTTGGTACATCTTTAGTATGTTTGTTGTTACTTACTTTCCGTCACATATCTCGTTAGACCGATCCGTTAGCCCTTCCGGGTCTCCGGACCCGTGGGCGGCAGTGCCGACAGTCGGATCCTTGGTGGGAGCCGGGGACCCGGGCGCTGGGGCCGTTACAGTGGTATCAGAGCAAGGGGTCTATGAAGACTTGTGGTGGAAATGAGTAATGACTTAAAGTCCCTTAGGAAGTATAAGTGAACACTGTTAGCCGTCGGAGTCTTAAGTGTCAATAACTAAATCTGGCTGTTTTGCAGATCATGCCTCCACGCACTCGCAGGCAGGCTCATAACTTGGTGGAGCGTCAAGAGACTTAGTCGGACAGTTCGGTTGCTGCCGAGCAGGTTCCGTTCGGTGCTCAGCCCCAGCAGTTCGAGTAGCCTGACGACCCGTTGCCGCAAGGAGGACCGCAGCAGCAGCAGGAGCAGCAGTGGTATCCACTTGCGCCCCCGCCGGCCGTCATGGAGCAGTGGTGGAGAGCGATGCTTCAGGGTCCGTGGCAGTACCCGCTGCAGCAGCAGTACCAGCCGTACCAGTAGATGCCAGCAGGAGGTCAGCAGTTTGCAGAGATGGCAGTAGAAGAGCAGCCACCACCGACCCCGCAGGCAGCACCGATTCAGCCAGAGGTACCACCCGTAGTTCGGCAGCAGACTCCAACAGCAACAGCAGCACCTGAGGACCGTACCGTGCTTCTGGAGAGGTTCCTTCGTCTTCGACCTCCTACGTTTGTAGGTGACCGCGATCCGGATAGAGCAGAGAGTTGGGTCCATGAGCTCGAGCGCACCTTCGAGACCATGGACTGTGCAGAGTTGGATCAGGTTCGTTTGGCAGTATATCAGCTGAAGGGGTCAGCCCATAAGTGGTGGCGAGCAGTGAGGCTGACCAGGTTTCAGGGTAGGAGGTTGGAGCAGATCTCTTGGCAGCAGTTTCTCGAGGCCTTCCTCGGCGAGTACCTTCCCGACTATGTCTGCCGGGAGAGGAGGGACTTGTTCCACGAGTTAGTCCAGGGAGACTTAACCGTGGGACAGTACCATCAGAGGTTTCTGCAGCTACTTCGACACGTTCTCCACGTGGCAGCTAGTGAGCAGGCTCGTACCGAGCGGTTCATTAGCGGGCTACGTCCGACTTGAGGTGGGCCATGGCTGGTCACCTCTGCGACACCGTGTCAGTAGCAGTGGCGAGAGCTACGGCCCTGGAGCGGGAGTGTCGGTTTCAGCCAGCAGCAGAGTGGAGGTTCAGGGAGATCTTCTCCGTACCAGCGCCCCGCAGGCAGTCGGGGGAGTGTGTCTTCTTCTTCCTCTTCGGGAACAGGCGGTGCTGGCCTGACCACGAAGTTGAAGAAGTTGTTCACTCGTGGAGGCAGGCGTCACTCGCAGCAGCAGAGGCGTCAGACCTTGCAGTTTCCAGCAGAGCAGTCCGTCCAGCAGGGAGCAGAGCAGAGCCAGCAGGGTACGGGTTGTTACCACTGCGGGCAGGAGGGGCACTTCAGGCGAGAGTGTCCGTTGAGGCAGCAGCAGGAGCAGCACCAGCAGGCACCCCAGGCGCAGTACCATCCACCCCAGCCACCTCAGCGCCAGCAGCAGTACCAGGGTCAGCAGCAGCAGCAGCGTCCGTAGCAGCAGCAGCAGCAGCCTCAGCGAGGTCGTGGACGCGGTCGGGTGATGAACATCACCAGAGAGGAGGCGGAGGCCTCTAATCTGGTCGTCGGTACGATTCCCATCCTTGGTAGAGCTGCTAGAGTTTTGATTGATCCGGGTGCTACGCACTGTTTTGCTTCAGAGGAGTTCTTTGCTACTTTGACCGAGTTTGCTCCGGAGCGGACCTGCGACCTAGCTGTTGAGCTTCCGACGGGTGACTTCGTTCGTACCCTTGGTTACTTGGAGGGTGTCACCGTCGAGGTGCAGGGCCACCAGCTACCAGCCAGACTGTTTGCCTTACAGCTCCACGACTTCGATGCCATTTTGGGCATGGACTGGTTAGAGGCACACTCTGCTTTGGTAGATTGTCAGCGGAAGACCGTGCGGTTCGAGTTACCTGGAGCACCTGTGCTTTGCTTCCGAGGTACCCGGTCTGTCCGCCGACCCTTTGTTTCTTTCTGTAGAGCTCGGCGTCTTATCCGAGACGGTTGTGTTGCTTTCTTGGCTTCCGTTTGGGCCTCGGATTCGGGTGAGTTGGCTGTTTCTGACGTGCCGGTTGTTTGTGAGTTTGCTGACGTGTTTCCGGAGGAACTACCTGGGTTGCCGCCTGAGCGGGAGGTAGATTTCTCCATTGAGTTGCTTCCGGGGACGATGCCTGCGTCCAAGGCACCGTACCGGATGGCGCCGGCGGAGCTGCGGGAGTTGAAGCGCCAACTAGAGGAGTTGCTTGCGTTGGGCTTCATTCGTCCTAGCCGCTCGCCGTGGGGAGCGCCTGTGTTGTTTGTGAGGAAGAAGGATGGTAGCCTGAGAATGTGTATTGATTATCGTCAGCTGAATCAGGTTACCGTGAAGAATAAGTACCTTTTGCCCAGGATCGATGACTTGTTTGACCAGTTGCAGACAGCTTCAGTGTTCTCGAAGATCGACTTGAGGTCGGGTTACTACCAGTTGCGGATTCGGGAGTCAGACATTCCGAGATCAACCTTTCGCACCCGCTACGGCCACTTCGAGTTTGTCGTGATGCCTTTTGGGCTCACGAATGCCCCAGCAGCGTTCATGGAGATGATGAACAATGTTTTCAGAGAGTACCTGGACCGGTTCGTGGTGGTGTTCGTCGACGACATCCTGGTGTACTCAGCGACGGCGGAGGAGCACGAGGTTCACTTGAGACTGGTTTTGCAAACTTTGAGGAGTCACCGACTTTATGCCAAGTTCAGCAAGTGTGAGTTTTGGCTAAAGGAGGTGCACTTCCTTGGGCACGTTGTTTCTGGTGCAGGTGTGGCGGTCGATCCCGCCAAGGTTGAGGCCGTTGTTTCTTGGGGCCAGCCCACTTCAGTTGCTGAGGTTCGCAGTTTCCTGGGGCTGGCAGGCTACTACAGGAGGTTCGTGCAGGACTTCGCCAGAGTTGCAGAGCCTTTGACCCGTTTGACCAGGCGGGAGACCCGGTTTGTGTGGACGACAGAGTGCGAGCAGAGTTTCCAGGAGCTGAAGAGTCGGCTGACTTCAGCTCCGATCCTTGTTGTTCCTTCTGGCACTGGCGGCTTTGTTGTCTACACAGACGCTTCGGGTACTGGTTTGGGTGCTGTGTTGATGCAGCACGGTCGAGTAGTTGCCTATGCTTCTCGTCAGCTGAAGAAGCATGAGCAGAACTACCCGACGCACGACCTGGAGCTTGCAGCGGTCGTGTTTGCCTTGAGGTTGTGGAGACACTACTTGTACGGTGAGGTGTTCGAGGTCTTCACCGACCACCGCAGCTTACAGTATGTCTTCACGCAGAGGGATCTCAACCTCAGGCAGTGCAGGTGGCTCGAATACTTGAAGGACTATGACTTTAGTCTTTCCTATCACCCAGGGAAGGCTAATGTCGTGGCAGATGCTTTGAGTAGGAGAGACCACCTGAGTTCTTTGTTGGTTAGACACTGGAGACTCCTGGAGGACGCCGCTCAGAGTGTGTTTGTACCGTCGAGCCTCCGGGAGAGGGCAGTGGCAGCCGTCCTGACCGTTCGTCCGTGGATTTTTCAGCAGGTACTTGAGGCTCAGAGTGCAGACGAGGACTTGGCAGACGTGTTGCGGTTGCCCGAGGTAGCACTGGACGAGGACAACGAGGTTCGTTTCTGAGGCAGACTCTACGTTCCAGAGGACGCCAGGGAGGAGGTACTGTCCGAGGCTCACCGGTCGCGATACTCTATTCATCCGGCTCTACCAAGATGTACCATGACTTGAAGGTACTCTTTTGGTGGCCGGGGATGAAGAGAGATATCGCTGAGTTTGTTTCGCGCTGCCTTACCTGCCAACAGGTGAAGGCAGAGCACCAGCGTCCTGGTGGTGAGTTGCAGTCGCTTCCCATTCCAGTATGGAAGTGGGAGCATATCACCATGGACTTTGTTTCTGGCTTACCTCGTACCTCTCAGGGGCACAACAGTGTTTGGGTCATCGTTGACAGGTTGACGAAGACCGCTCGTTTTCTTCCAGTCAGAGCAGCCTGGCCAGTTGACAGACTTGCTCGGTTGTTTGTGGACAGAGTGGTACCTTTGCACGGAACCCCGGTCTCTATTGTCTCAGATAGAGATCCGAGGTTCACTTCTCGTTTCTGGCGCAGCTTTCAGCATGCACTTGGCACTGAGCTGAGGCTGAGTTCGGCGTACCACCCACAGACAGACGGGCAGTCTGAGCGGACTATACAGACCCTCGAGGACTTGTTGAGAGCGTGTTGCCTAGACTGGGGCGGCACATGGGAGTCGCACCTTACCATGGTGGATTTTCTTATAATAATAGCTTTCACTCCAGCATCGGGATGGCGCCCTACGAGGCTCTGTATGGTCGGCCGTGCAGGACACCGTTGCACTGGCACGAGGTTGGCGAGAGGCAGTTGCTGGGTCCGGAGCTAGTTCAGTAGTGTGCAGACTCAGTGAGACTGATCCGGCAGAGGTTGCAGACAGCGCAGAGCAGACAGAAGAGCTACGCCGACGTCTGCAGGAGACCGCTTCAGTTCGAGGATGGCGACAGAGTGTTCCTTCGGATCTCGCCTACCAAAGGCGTTCTCAGGTTTGGGAAGAAGGGCAAGCTCAGCCCGAGGTTTGTTGGCCCTTTTTCCATCCTGGAGCGTGTGGGCGAGGTCACTTACCGGTTAGCCCTTCCGTCTGAGTTGGCAGGTGTTCACGATGTCCTCCACGTTTCGCAGCTGAGAAAGTACATGCCAGATCCGTCGCATGTGCTCGACTACTCGCAGCTTGAGGTCGCCCCCGACTTGTCCGTGCCGGAGTACCCAGTCAGCGTGGTGGACCGCAGAGTGCAGCAGCTTCACAGGAGGAGTATCCCACTCGTCAAGGTGGTTTGGGAGCACCGCGCTGGTGGCGAGGCCACTTGGGAGCGTGAGGACGAGATGCGGGAGCAGTTTCCTTACTTGTTCGAGTGACAGGTACGCTGTTTTACTTTAGTTCCCCTAGTTTCGCCCTGAATTTCGAGGACGAAATTATTTTTTTGTTGGTTAGATTGTAACATCCCATGTTACCCACACTAGTCGCCCTCCATCAAGGGTGGCGACACAGGGTATGTCGCCTTCTGAAGACGACATGTGGCTTGTCGCCTTCTAGTTGGGAAGGCGACTGGCCCTATGTCGCCTTCTGTCTATGCTGCCAGCCGCATGCACCTTTGTCGTGTAGTTGTCTGAAGAGGGATGACAGGTGTCAACATCTAGTAGTAAGGATGCGACAGGTCCTATGTCGCCTTCTGGTGTCAGGCCTGCATGGCTGACACGTGGCGATGTCGCAGGCGGACTTGACCGTTGAGCAGGGGAAAGCGACATGTCCTATGTCGCCTTCAGGTTTACTGAAGGCGACGGGGCCCATGTCGCCTTCTCAGTTTCAAAGGGTTAAGTACCCAAGCCGTGAGCACAAGCCCCAGTTCGCCCCTTTGCTCCGTGCAAGCCCTTCTTCTCCGGCGAACTGAAGCTTGGAAGCTCCGTGGGAGCTTGGGAGGAGGCCTTGGTGTTCCTTTGCAAGGTAAGGTGTTGGTGGTTGTTGTCCTTATTCTTCCATGGTTGATCTCTCCCTCATTGTGTCTTCTTCTCTCTTTGGCATGCTTGGATGCTCTTCAAGGAAGGGGAAGTGCTCGGTTCGTGGGAGGAGGCTCTTGGATCGTCGGAGCTTGGAGGTGGAGGGTTGCTAGCCTACGAGAAGGGCCCTTGAGGTTGGATCTTCATCTCGAGGTAGGGAACCCAAACCCTCCCCCTAGATCCACTTGCTAGGATCCTCACCCCCCTTCCAAGCCTAGATTTACCATGCTGGGTTGTTTTCATGCATTGTGTGATTGTGGTGGTTGGTGTTTCTCATGCATGCAATGGTTGCTTGGGTTTGAGGGTTGTTCATGTTGAGTGAGATGCATGTGAGTGTAGGTTATTGTGCATACTTGTTGGGGTTTCTAGAGGGTGGTTTGAGCTCTTTAGAACCGTGTTTATTAACCTACATGATCCCCTCCCCACGGATGTGTTTGTGGTGTGGTTGAGGCTCTGAAGAAGGGAGCCTCGGTGTGTTGTGCAATGATAAGGCGACACCTTTGGTGTCGCCACCCAGGTGGCGACACATCGATGCGTCGCCTTCAGGAACTCCTGAAGGCGACAGCACCTATGTCGCCTTCTTGGTGGCGACGTGGGGGCCGTCGCCTTCTGCCTGTTTTTTTTCCCGTTCTGATTCCAGGGTCTGTTCTGGAGCACTGACCTGGTTGCGACATGGCCTATGTCGCAACCAGATCAGTAGGGTTGCGCCGGCCTAGGTGTCACCTTCCTGAAAGCGACACCAGGCCTGTCGCCTTCTCAGTCAGAGAAGGGGCTTGGCAACCTGCTCAGCATCTTGCTTCCGATGCGACTCAGTTTTCTCGGCACCTGTGCTGTTTCCTAGTACAGTGCTACTGTTAGTCTCTCTTCGCCCGGTGCTAGGCACTTGAGGGCTTGTCCGCGAGATAGGTTGTTACCGTTACCTGGGACCCCCGGTTCCCGCGCGTCTGTGTCAGAGGGTGTTGCTCCAGACGGCGGGGTTTGCTCGAGTCGTTGACTTTGGTAGCAGTAGGGGAAAATGGTGGGACAGCGACGTGGTCATTTGTGGAGCTCTCTTAGCTGAGACTGGGACGCCGGTAGTGTGTGACTCGTACGGCACAGTTCAGTTAGTCCGTTCTCACTGCCTCACTCTACGTGGTTCCGGTACCACCTAGAGGTGTCAGGCGTGGGACCGTAGTCCGGCCAGACTACGGCGGTTTGTGGTTACCCGCGTCTCACTCCGACGGGAGGTGTCAGACATGGACCGTTGGTCGAGGGTAAGACGCGTGGCGCTCCTGACCGACTGACTAGAGTAGTGTACTATAGCTAGTGGGCTTGTCCAGGTAGTTCGCTGTCTGTGTTTACAGCAGGGTTCTGGTGGTGCCTTGGTTTACACGGGTTTTTCGGTCCCGCCGAGTGGCTTAGACCGACGACTGTGTAATTCTTTCACGCTTTCGCACTTTACTATGTTTAGTAGAATAGACTTTACTGCTTTATTTAAATATCGCACTAGTCTATATATATATATATATGCTTGTGGAACCAGTGGGAGATTGGTAGTCCCTACTGGGCTTCTTCGTGAAGCTCACTCCCTGTTTTGCAGGTGAGACTTCACAGCAGTTCCCTCCGAGGCGTAGCGAGGAGACGGGCCCGCAGTAGCTGGCGTCTCTAGTGGCAGTGTTTCCCCCAGTTCTATACTTCACCCTCGGGGTATGCCCCTAAGGGACGTGTTATCCCTTTTTCGTTCTGCACTTGTACTTTTACTACTTTGGGACTTGTACTAGACTTGCACGTTGTGTTAGACTTCTTCTTGCACTAGTTGGTACATCTTTAGTACGTTTGTTGTTACTTACTTTCCGTCACATATCTCGTTAGACCGATCCGTTAGCCCTTCCGGGTCTCCGGACCCGTGGGCGGCGGTGCCGACGGTCGAATCCTTGGTGGGAGCCGGGGACCCGGGCGCCGGGGCCATTACAACGTTGGACTGCGAATCGTAGGCCGAGGTGACGCTGTTGAAGAATACGCGCCCTCGCCTCGCATTGTGCCAACCCATGTGGCCATATCAGCATTACATCGCCATGTTGTCAGCGCCGGCCTGCTACCTGCCACGTCCTCAAGCCGCCTATTCAGTCTGTTCCGCGCCATACTGCCAGATCTACTCGACTGTCACGCGGACTCCAACCGCCACGTCGCCTCCTCGACTCTCGCAAGCCATGATTAGCTTTTCTCTTCCCGCGCCGATTGGATCTGAGGCATCGCTCGGCAGCCAATCCATTCACGCCATGTGTTAGAATTTGAACCGTCTTTCTTGATTTGGCATCTCGCTGACCTCTTCAAGTCGCCTATTGAGGTCGGCTCCAACCTGTATAATATTCTCGAGCTCGGCTCAGATCTCTATGACTACCAAAACCACAATTCTTAAGGTCGGCTCAGATCTTTATGACTACCAAAACCACAATTCTTAAGGTCGGCTCAGACCTCCATGACTACCAAAACCACGTCAATTCTTGAGGTCAACCCAAATCTCTATGACTACCAAAACCACGTCAATTCTTGAGGTCAGCTCAGACCTCTATGACTACCAAAACTGTTAATTCTTGAGGTTGGCTCAGACCTCTATGACCACGTCAATTTTTCGAGGTTGGCTCAGACCTCTGATCACGTCGAGTCTCGAGGTCGGCTCGGACCTCTAACCACGTCAATCCTCGAGGTCGGCTCGGACCTCTATGACACCGAAAGTCAATTCTCGAGGTCAGCTCAGACCTCTATGATTTGTTTTTTCCGAGGTGCGAGAATATTTTGTCCACATGGAGTCGAATCAGTAGATGTCGCAAACGTGATGGTGATGGTGGGCTGACCCCGTCTGGCGGACAAATGACCTAGCTCATTGAGGGTGCCAAAGCAACCACCCCCTTGAGTCACGTCAGACGTTGTTATTCAGTTTTCTGGAGTGTCAAAGTGACCTTGTTCGACGTCCGCGTTCATTGCGTGTGCAGAAGTGACCACGCCCTCATGTTACGCCGGCCGTTGTTTCTCAGTTTGTGGAGTGCCAAAGCGACCTCGTCTAGAGATACGATGTTCACGTCTACGTGTGCCAGTGCGACCACACCTTCAAGCTACGTCGAACGTCGTCTCCTCGGTTTGTGGAGTGCCGAAGCGACCTCGTCCAGAACTGCGACATCCATGTCTACGTATGCCGAAGTGACCACGCCTTCAAGCTACATCGGACGTCGTCTCCTCGGTTCATGGAGTGCCGAATCGACCTTGTCCAGAACAACGACATCCACATCTACGTGTGTCGGAGCGACCATGCCTTTAAGCTATGTCGGACGTCGTCTCCTCGGTTCATGGAGAGTGCCGAAGTGACCTCGTCCAGAACAACGACATCCACGTTTATGTGTGCCGGAGCGACCACACCTTCAATCTATGTCGGACGTCGTCTCCTCAGTTCGTGGAGAGTGCCGAAGCGACCTCGTCCAGAGCTACGACGTCCACGTCTATGTGTGTCGGAGCTACCATGCCTTCAAGCTACATCGGACGTCGTCTCCTCGGTTCATGGAGTGCCGAATCGACCTCGTCCAGAACAACGACGTCCACGTCTACGTGTGCTGGAGCGACCACGCCTTCAAGCTACATCGGATGTCGTCTCCTCGGTTCGTGGAGAGTGCCGAAGCGACCTCGTCTAGAACTGCGACGTCCACGTCTACGTGTGCCGGAGCGACCACGCCTTCAAGCTACGTCGGACGTCATCTCCTCGGTTCCTGGAGAGTGCCGAAGCGACCTCATCCAGAACTACAACGTCCGCGTCTACGTGTGCCGGAGCGACCACGCCTTCAAGCTACGTCGGACGTCGTCTCCTCGGTTCGTGGAGAGTGCTGAAACGACCTCGTCCAGAACTACGACTTCCGCGTCTACGTGTGCCGGAGCGACCACGCCTTCAAGCTACGTCGGATGTCATCTCCTCAGTTCATGGAGTGCCGAGGCAACCTCGTCCAGAACAACGACGTCCACGTCTTTTGTTCTATTCCCTCATTGTCGGGATCAACCGAGTGTCCACGATAATGCAACTAGCAGAGTTTCGACTTTTCGATCTCAGTCAAATCATGCACATTCAAAAGAAATACAACTTCATTGATAAATCACAACAAATTGAGCAGGTTCCTGGCGCATCCGACCTGCCGACCACAATGACGGCCTCACACCTGAGGTCTTTCACCGCACAATATGGGTTTTCAATTCAGTGGATGCATAAGCGCTATTACATAATAAAAGAAGACGATGCTTTAAGCGACTCGTCATTTCCCCTTTTGACTGTTCTCTGGAAATTCTTATCGGGGTGACCTTATACACCTCTGGTCGGCCCCCTTGCCGTTCATGGATAATGCCTTAGGGGATTCTCAATGCCCGCACTTAGTTGAGTTCATCTAACGAGGTGTAGGGAAAGCCGCACTGACCTTTAGTAGCATTTTCCCACAGACGGCGCTAATGTTGCGGTAAGCGCAACATAGGTCGGCTCACGCCGAGGTGGCCGTTGAGCCGCTTCTCGCCGAATGGTGAGCCGAGACGACCAAGCCGATGGACCCTGTGTAAGGAGTGCTTGGCCGACGTGACGCTTTCTCCGAGCTCCCGTCCTGACCTGCAAAACCCGCCGAGAGGCCTCGGCGGGGAGACACTCTGACGCTCTAGTCAGTCGCTAGCCGAGCAGAAGGGCCTAGCCTAGGGTGGAACAACGTGCCTGTGCCGGTGGAGTGTCTGCCTTTTATATAGTGGGGGGATGACTAACAGCTGTACTGCCTTTGATGGTGCTCAACCGTCGCCAGCTGGTGAGCTCTCAAGGGTCGCGCCCTTCATGGCCACGATTACCGCACGTGGGGGTTTCGGGGGGACGTGTCTTCCGAGCATCTCGCAATCGAGTGAACTGTCTTCTGGGTATACCGCGGTCAGGTGAACTATCTTCCGGGTATCCCACGGTCGGGTGAACTGTCTTCTGGGCCTCCCGCGATTGGATGAGCTGTCAGACCACTCTTGCCATAACTGCCATAACTGACTGCCGCTGGGACGACTATAGGTCGGATGGGTCGAGCATAGTTCGGCCGCCATTCAACGTCATTCGTGAATACCACTTCGGGGCATGCCGTGCACAAAGACACCAGGTCGAATATAGCCGTGCTAAGAGATCATCTTGGTCGATCTTCGAAAGATGGACTGTGGTGTTCAATACGTTTGAACTGTTAGACCATACTCATCCGATCGCATATGGCTTCCGTTCTGAGAAAGTTCGTCGCCTTGTCTTCCATGTGGTCGGCTTGGCTCGGATCTTAGCCGACCTGCTTAGAACATACCGCATCCAATGTTGCGGTAAGCGCAACATAGGTCGGCTCAAGAAGAAGTGGCCGTTGAGCCGCTTTCTCGCCGAATGGTGAGTCGAGACGACCAGGCCGATGGACCCTGTGTAAGGCGCGCTTGGACGACGTGATGCTTGCTCCGAGCTCCCGTCCTGACCTGCAAAACCCGCCGAGAGGCCTCGGCGGGGAGACACTCCGACGCTCTAGTCAGTCGCTAGCCGAGCAGAAGGGCCTAGCCTAGGGTGGAACAGCGTACTTGTGCCGGTGGAGTGTCTGCACTTTATATAGTGGGGGGTTGACTAACAGCTGTACTGTCTTTAATGGCGCTCAACCATCGCCAGCTGGCGAGCTCTCAAGGGTCGCTCCCTTCATGGCCACGTGTCTTCCGAGCATCTCGCAATCGGGTAAACTGTCTTCGGGGTATCCCACGATAGGGTGAACTGTCTTCCGGGTATCCCGCGGTCGGGTGAATTGTCTTCTAGGCCTCCCGCGATTGGATGCGCTATCAGACCACTCTTGCCATAACTGCCATAACTGACTGCCACTGGGACGACTATAGGTCGGATGGGTCGAGAGTAGCTTGGCCGCCATTCAACATCATTCGTGAATACCAATTCGGGGCATGCCGTGCACAAAGACACCAGGTCGGATATAACCGTGCTAAGAGATCGTCTTGGCCGAGCTTCGAAAGATGACCCATGGTGTTCAATACGTTTGAACCGTCAGACCATACTCGTCCGATCGTATATGGCTGCCATTCTGAGAAAGGTCGTCGCCTTGTCTTCCATGTGGTCGACTTGGCTCGGATCTTAGCCAACCTACAGAGAACATACCGCATCAGGTGGTAATGGCGATTTGCTCGGCGTAATCCGCCATGTCCTCTTGGTCCCGACCAGCGGCCAGCTCCTCAGTGGCTACACAGAGGAAAGACAGTTAAAAAAGAAAACACACAAGGACAAGCCACTCGATTGGCCTAAGGCATGAAGCAGGCACGGATACTTACTCCATGGTCAGCTTAGACCATGCTTGACGAGGTTGAACTCCGTCAAATAATGCTCGACATTCAGAGCCAGCACCGTGTTTAGGCTGTCCGAGGACTTCGCCTCGTCCTGGATCAGAAAGGGGTAGGTATCCTTCCAAGGTGTTTGAACCGGGTGGGGAACCCCCATTCTGGCCTACCAACGCGGCGGCCGACAAAGAGGATATGGTGCATCCAACCCGTGTTGTTGGAATGCTTCTTCCCGAACATGATATGCATTCTGTTCGGGCAATGCTTGGTGTAGTAGATGCTATCCCCAGATAGCAGCGAGGACGTGAGGCTGAATTGCGCTCGAAAGACCTCCGCGGAACCGCACACTTCCCGGAGTTTACAGATGATGCAGAAGGCACAGATGGTCCTCCATGAGTTTGGGGTCAACTGGATAGGCGAGATCCCCCATTGGTTCAGCAGCGCCTTCGCCACCTCCGGCAACGGTAGTTGGAATCCGGCCTCTAGCAAGTCAAGGGAGAGGGCGAAGCAGCCTGGTTTACTCACCAGGTAAGACTCCTCCTCCTTCGCCAGGATGATGTCGTACTCCTCCCCGATGCGGAAGCGCTCGCGGAGACCCTCGAAGGTACGACATTTCGCACCTCGGGCGATCGTTGGCATTGTCCCGCTCGCTCCGGTGACCGCCACGCTCTTCCCCTTCTACGACATTGCCGAAGACAGAGACGACGACGACAAACGAAGGCGGCTCAGGCAAGAGACGGGATAGGAAGGAGAAGAAGGCTCAGGCTAAATGTGGAAGTCGTGAGTCCCGCCTTCGCCGCCCCCCCCCCCCCTCCTTATAAGGAAGAAGGGACGCGAAAACCAAAAGCAAAAATGACGGTTCTCTCGAACAGCTCGTTCGAAATGCGCCGTTACGTGTCCCCCATGCGACACGTCACCTCCGCAATGATAGCGGTTCCATCCCCGAGGGGAGCACCAAACGGCATCATGCTAGAGTCGCCCTTGCCATCACGGTCGGCATCACATTTAATGCGAACGACAACCGAGCGGACCTTGTGACGGACCGGGGTACTTATGCCCAATAAGGCTCCATATCCAGATCCGCCTCCCGCGAACGGACCGAAGTCTCGCAAGGGATATCTCACACACATGTCCAGTAAGAATATAAAAGACAACTACACAGTATAAAACACAAGAAAGTATATGTGCTCATACCTGTATATAACAATTTACAACTGTCCCATTACATTATCACATGCCCAATTAAAAAGTACAACTACCTGGGGCATACCCCGAGGGAGCACAAGCTCACACAAACTAACTACTACACTACTGCTGGTGGTACAAGTCTAACACAACGTCTCCACAAGCCGAACCAACGGTAAGCCCTGAAAAGAACTGTAGGGAAGTGAGCCTCAACAAGTCACAGGCTCAGTAGGGGAACCACCAAAACCTCACGCAACTAAAGAGACCTCAACCCCAAAGGGTCTCACTGGCAACACCAATAGCCAAACCATTTCATGCTCACAACAATTGAATTTAAATTGTAATTAAATATAAACATCTTAATCAAATATAACCTCGTAAGGTAAGAAGGAACAACAGGACTAGTTGCACACCACTAGTCCATACAACAATTAAAACGCCTAAGCCTTAAGCCTCACAGGCAAATCATAATAACAACTGGTCGCCTACGCTCTAAGCCACACAGGCAAGTCACTGCCTAGGCTGCAAGCTTCCCAAGCGAACCTCAACCTCGTGGGTAATAGGGCAGCCAACCAAGTGCTGGTCCATTAAACCCTACAGCACGATATATTAGAAGCTACACACACCAGGTAACATGATCGGCTACAGCGGGCCAATCCATCACATACTAAAATCATAAACGGAAGTTTACCCACGTAAGAGTAAAACACAATAGGTGGAAGGTCTCACTACTCGACCTTCACGGAGCACAGCTCCACCTCAACACCTGAAAAGACTGGTACACAATGTACCACGAGAATCAAATAACCATAAAGGGTACGTGTACCTATCACTCAGAGGTACCACCACAAAACAGTACCCATACAGGGTACAAGTACCTGTTACTACGAGGTACCAGTACGGAAACCACAAGTAAACCAGTGTCGTAACAGGGCAGACTATAACGAGCTAAACCACAGTTGCTGAGTCAACACTCACCAACAATAATCAAAATTGTGCCACCACTCGGGCACACCACAAACCACAACCGCAGTCACAACTGTGACAACACCAGGGCACACCTCGAATGGGTCAAACCTCGATCACGGGTCACAAACTCACAAGCCACAGCCAGTGGCAAAGCATGAGTCGGAAAGGAACGATGCCACCACACGGGAATGGACTACTGGCTGATCAGGCCAGTATCCAACCCGGACAACACAACACAAGAACTACCTCTCAGTCTCGCAGTCACGGACGAAAGGTCCAACTGCTGCTCCACGAGAACAAGTCAAAAAACTGTGGAGACCAACCAACACCACACCTGCAGACACACAGCTACAGGTCCATGCCTGGCACCTCTAGGGTCTCTGGCCGGAGCACCCTAAAGTGAGGCACTGGAAAATAGGACTAGCTGGAGACTAGTCTCGACTACCGGTGTCTGTACCCCCAACTAAGAGTGCGCTACAAGCGACAAAAGAACAAACTCAAAGAAGTCGCTACAAGCTTTGCTCTTGAGGCTTTGTAACGACCCGACCTCCCGGACCCCCGCCAGGGATCACGAAGGTCGCACTGCCACCCACGGGTCCGAAGACCCAGAAGGGTTAGAAGTTAGTCCAGTAAGATAAGCAATGAATTCAAATGACTATAACAAGAAAGCTCGTACATTAACAAGGAATTTATGTACAACATGTCCAAAATAAAAGTACAGGCACATAAAGAATGGTGCAATCCTTAAGGGGCATACCCCGAGGACTTGAAAAAAGGTAACTCACAGCTCACACTACAAGCACTCACGCTCACAACTCACATTACAAGCGCTCACGCTCACAACTCACACTGCTGGCAATGCACAGTGGAACCAACCTCCACCTCAACCGTCTGGCAACGAACTCCTGCGACAGCGAGTCCCTACCTGAAAGAGTAGGGAGGTGAGCCTCGCGAACAAGGCTCAGTAGGGATAACCAGTCCCTTACCAGCCAGAGCAGCAGGAACTCCAACAAAAACGGAAGCAACTACTCTAGAAAGCAGTAAAGCATGAAACACCTACTGCAGAGTACTACAAAGCAGCAGAAACAGAGTAACGCCTCGACCACAACCAGGGTCGAGCCAGACACGACTCCCACAAAACCAGCATAGTCAACACAATGCGGAAGCAACCCTCGGCATACACTCGCTGAGACAAAGAAGCTCACGGAACACCAGAGCAACCACGCGAGACCGGAGTCTGACGACATAAGCACAACCTTCCTACACCTCCAAGAGGTCGGGAAGACACGCAGACAGGTGTCGCCACGAGCGACACCGAGCAGCCACGTGAGAACAACGTCTCACGACAACCACGGCCACCTCAGACCTCCACAAGGTCGAGGGCCCACAAGCAGAACCACCCTGGACTGGGACACGCCACAAGGTCAGGGCAAACACACTCACCGGTGCCACCACGGACGGCACCAAGGAAGAAGGTATGGAAACCTCAGTCGGGTGCCTACACACAGCACCCCGAGAGAACACGTAATGCGGAAACCACCACGGTATAGGCCTCCAAGGCCAGACCGTCGATGCCCACGCAAGCTAGACATGGCTAGGCTACGACCACCGTGTAGGCTAGGGCAATGAGAACCCTTGCTCAGAAATAGCGTGAGAAACACCGCCACAACAAGAGCAACCAACCACCGCCACAGGCGTCTAAGAGGAGGACACACCGTCCACACCTCCAACTCGCTAGCCGCCGGCTCCCGCCTACTACCTCCCCGGTTGAGTGAGGCAAGCGAGCCGCAGTAAAGAACACAACCACACCACCACAGCCCGGCCGAGCTGCAGCCCCACGCCTGACACCACGACGTGGCTCCAGAACCAACGTCGAGAGAGACAGTGAGAAAGGACTAGCTATCCACACCGGAAAGAACGCCTCAACCACCTCGGCGACACAGACCAGCTAAGAGAGCTCCACAAATGACTGTAAGTCGCTGTCCACCATCGTTTTCCCCTCTACCCTAAAGTCCACCTCACTCGACTGTCAACTCGAGAACGCTCGTAGCCTGGAGAACTCCCTCAATAGGCTCTCGAGGATGGGGCTCCAGGGACGGTGAAACCTCTACAACAGACAAGCCCTCGAGTGCCAAGCACCAGGCCAACAGAGAAAGGGCAGGGCACACAACAATTAAACGGCACAACTGGCTTGTAACCAAGACAAGCCAGTAGGCAAAGGCACGCACGGCTCCCCTCCCGAACCGCCCAGGAGGGCCATCGGCCAACCAAGGCACAAACCACAGCCAGAAACACAGTCAACCAGAACGCGACCACAGGGGCGTCACCTTCTGAACCAGAAGGCGACAACAAGCCTGTCTCTACTCAGTCGCGACAACAAGGGGTGTCGCCTTCTAATCTGAATGCGACGTATCAACCCATCGCGTTCAGCATCAGAAGGCCAAACCCCAACCAGGTCAGCAGACTCGCAGCCAAACCACACCGAAGCCAGAAGGCGACGAGCATCCCGTCGCGACCCGGAGGCAGAACGCGACAAGGATCCAGTCGCAACCAGAAAGCGACACACAGGGTGTCGCCTTTAGATTCAGAACGCGACATATCGAACCGTCGCGTTCCTCATCTGAAGGTAGGGCCCTTGGGGCAGAACCACCCCAAAGCCCCCACCCCAAAGGGACACAAGGGCAAGGCCCCAAACAAGAGGACTGGCCTCGTGCCAAGTTGGGGAGACCTCTCTCTAACCAACTTGGGCACAAGCCATCCTCCACCAAGATCGGAAATGGGAAATAGAAGGCAGAAGGGAACGCGACGGCCAACCTGTCGCTACGAGAATGCGACAGGTTGCATGTCGCCTCCTGTCTGGTGTCACGACAGCTAACCTGTCACGACATCAGACAGAAGCCCAAAACGAGCAAAGGGGCCAAACCATGGTCCCACAAACTACAACAATGCCTTCATACAACAGAGGGAGGGGAGCACACTTGCAAGGAAAGCTAAAAGTGGTTCGAGGGGCACCAATGCCACCTCTCCTCGCCCATACAACAAGAACTACGCTACGCACATGGAAGGAGCACCACCGGCAAGCATGCGCTCGTGCAAAAACCACAAGAGCACTATGAGCATGGGACGGATCGCTCTAAACCAAGCTTCATCTACACTAACAAGTAAGGGAGCAAGAAATCCCTATAGGACATGAAGAACAGAAACCCCAAAGGGCCTTCACGAAGGCTCGGCACCTCCTCCTCACTCCACGACGTTGCCCAACGCTCCGCACATGAGCCGCCGGCATCACCTCGCCCCGAACCGCCGGAGAAGGAAGAGGGGAAACTTCCCCATCGCCGGAGATGGGAGAAGGGGGAAGAAAGGGAAAAGAAGGAGAAGAAAGGAGGGTCTCCAGGCTTAAGCCCTCAGAACTGAGGTCGCGACAAGAGGGGTGTCGTGTTGTTAACCAGAACGCGACAGGCACCTTGTCGCCTTCTCAAAAGTTCTGACAGGACTTCTGACAGACAGACAGACCTCAGACCACATGTCACACATGCAGGCGCCTCAGGTGAACGCGACAATTGGCACGTCACCTTCACGCACTCGTTGCGGACACATGGCACACAGCCACAGAAGATCACGGGAACACGACACCATGGCCGTCGCCTTCTTAATCAAAAGGCGACACGGAACGCGTCGCATTCAGAATGTGACAGCCCGACCCATCGCGATCCCAAGGACAACCCCAAGACAACCAGAACCTGAGATGTTACAATCTAACCAACTTAAAAACAATTTTGTCCTCGAAATTAAGGGCGAAACCCAGTCGGAGAAAACAACTAGCGCAAAGAGACCACTAAGTCGTACCACGACCTCCTGGTGGTCACCACCATGACCCTGCCACAAAGGGAGTGGCTAACCAGACATCCGACAGCTCACATAGCGCACACCAATCGGCGCTGAGCACACAATCAGATGTCGACAACTCCACTGGTGCGGCGTGCACCAAATCGACCAGAAAACAACAAAAACGCCTGTCAAAAACACGCGACTGAGCCCTCAACAAACCATGTTGTTGGGACCACCCGGTCAGTAACTCACTCTGTCACCAGCGACTAGATAGAGGACACCTCTACTGACAGCAAACTGAGAAAACGCCAAGAGATCATCCACAAGACTCTGCTGAATGGCTCCGCACAACTAGCAACAGCTAGCACCTACGGAAAGGCCAAACGAGAGTTTCTTAGGGTGACCCAAAACCAAGCAGCAACACGCACGTGGAGAACACCACGGCACACAGAACAGTGTCTGCTGGCACCACTCGATCTCGCCCAGATCGTCCTCGTGGTCCGAAAAGGACACACAACAACTGTGGAGCCACGAAAAGCTAAACTACACGCTCCACAGGCACACACGCGGAGGCAAAATCAGGGAAGACGTCTGAGGTTGGAAAAAGCCAGGACCTCAAGACGTCATCAAACCGCACGGGAAACAAAACAACTACAGAGGTCGAGGACAGCACATCGACCTCAGAGGGACCCAGACCACAGCAGGGTACCCTAGCCGAACACACTCACTTCCAAGCGAAAGAGAAAACTCGGACACAGGCCACGGCCAAGGCCTGACATACCACCGATAGGGCTACCTAGACAAGGCAAAGCAGCCACCCCATAGTGGTAACGGTACAACCACAAAGCACAGACCGACAATAAGTGTCCCAGAGGCGAAAAGCTCGACGTCTCGAACACCGAGCAAAACTCGTGAAACGATGCACGAAGCTCACAATCATCCACACGACATAGCACAAGGTGCTAACACAAGCACCACGAGCCACCCAAGGTACAACACAATGTACCAAGGCTCAAGACGGAACAAAACAAACCACTCGATCACGAGCACATGGTGCCACCACAAGCACCAAACATCAGGCAAGATGCAACACAGTTGCACCAACGGCCGAAACACACAGGCTAATAGGAAGGACTCTCCACAAGAGACCTGCCAAAAGCCACACTTGAGAAGCTGCAAACCTAAAAGGGCAGAACAGGCCACACCGACCCCGAATCCTTAAGGCACAAAGACATGGTGCAACGAAGAAGAAACGCTCAAGGTGCAGCACACAACTGCACCAACAACCTGGATCGACTCAAAGCTAGGCGAAAGGGACTCTCCACCAGAGACCCACAAAAGAAAACACGAAAATCTGGCAGCTTCAAGAGCACAACAATTACATTGGCTCTTAGAAGCACACAACACAAGGCACCGCTCCTACCACTACGGTGGAGGGGGCCACACACCAAACGGTGACAAGTGCCTCTAAAGCACAGCTGAGGTACGAGCAAAACACCCACCAGAACGATGCTTGCACCAGCAAGCCAACAGAAGAAAACCGATGCTGCCTTACACAGAACACAGGGCACGTTGCCCCACATCGTTCCGTTAGGCAACATGAACCAGCACAGAAAGGAGCAGCACAATAGGTACACCACGACTCATCGTGCCACAAGGAAACAACGCGCACAAGGGGAGCAACCAGCTCAACCTCAAAACAGCTCAAGGGGAGGGACCTTCGCCACAAAGGTCGCCACGGTGCGTAACACGGTGCCAAACGCCATGGCAGAACACCACCACCCTGAGCAAACCACGAACAACAGAGGAAGAAGGCACGCAATAGGCCTCTTCCTCCCACGAAAGAGGTAAACAACACACGAGGCTAGTGATAATTACAAAATTTTTCGTGTTAAATTTCATACATTTAGTTAATTTTAGACATCAGTTGTCCATAAATAACGTGCAATTTGATTTTAATTTTCATGTATAGGTTTTTTTTGGAACATATTAGTTGATAATAGGTTAAAATACACATGTTATATTTTCATTCAATAAGTCATTATTTTCTTGACTAATCAGGTGCATTTTTCTTTTCACATGGGAAATAAAAGATATTTGTAAATAAATAATGTATATAAATAAATTTTGTTAAAATACTATTTTTTTTGTAAATATTCTTTTAGATAGATTTTAGTTTGTTAATAAATAGAATTTTATACATATCTCACCCAATCTCATTAAATAAACAAACATTTTTTACCCCACCACTGCCATCATGCCACAACCACCATTCCCATCTCACCACCATTTTAACAAAATCTGATATTATTCTAACCACAATTTTCTATTTCTATTTTTTGCCTCATCCATTGGAAGCTTCATGAAGAAGCTGGAGGCGGTGCAGGGCTTCTGGTTCTTGCGGCAGGAGGCCAACTGGGTGTGGAGCTCTTCTGCGCAGCACAACTGGAGCTCTGCGCGGCAGAGCTTGTGAGTGTGTGCAGATGGTGGGAAGCAGCTGTGGGTGATGTAGCTGGAGATCTGGAAGCTGCTGGTTCGCTGGCAGAGGTGCGCTGGAGCTCCTGTGCGAGCGGGCCGTGTGAAGCTGCCGAGGTACGGACCAGGGGGCTAGCCAAGGCTGGCGCTGGTTCGTGTGGATCCGGCGTGCGTGGTGCGTGTGGATCGTGCAGATGAAGAAGGCGGGGGGGAGCTCCCGTGCGAAGCAGGCGATGCAGAAGGCCCGGGTGCCTATTTAAGGACATGTCCTGGGGGGTTGGCCAGTTCGATTTTTTAGGATTTTTAGTCTTTCTTTCTGTTCTTCCAGAGTTCAGAGGGTTTGGGTAGTTCAGATTTTTTGGGTTTTCTCTGCCATTTTATTTCTGTATTTTTCTTTCAGCAGGGGAGGGAGATCAGATCAGAGAGTTCGATTTTTTTTCTTTCTTTTGTTCAGCAATTGGGGGTTCGACTGTTGGAATTTTATGGTTTTTCTTCCTTCTGTAAGCATCTAATTCAGCATTTTGGGGGATTGTTCTGTTCTTCTGAGGGGGATCTGCTCTTCCGGAGTTCAGCATATGTTTTGCTCAGCATTTTTGGATATGGAGTTCTTTCTTTTGCGGTTGCTTTGAACTGAGGAGTTGGTAATTTTTATTTGAGGTTCTCTTCCAATTTTCCTGTTTGGCTGCTGTGGAGGATCCAATGGAATTCTTCCATTTATTTTGTGTTTAGAAGGTCCATTTGTTCTTTTCTTCTGTGCAATGCAAGCGATCCAGAGAGCTTCTTTCATTACTGTTGTGTTTTCTTCCGTTCTGGTGGCTGTGTGAGAGACCAAGTGCTTCTTTCTTGCTTTCTTCTAATTGTTCAGCATGTGGGAGGAATTCAGCTACAAGGGAGGCGATTGTGAGTGACGGGTTTGTGTCGTGATTGATCCAGTGGAGTTTATTTTGTTGCTTTTGATTTCATTTCTTCTGTGTTGGAGAATTCGATCCAATGGTGTTTTCTTCTGTTCTTCTGATTGCGAGATTCCAAAGGGCATAAGCATTGCTTTCCTTTCTTCTTTATTGCTGGGAGTGGGATCTAGGGGAGGTTTCTTCTGTTCTTCAGAGCTTCTTCTTTTCTTCGGTGGAACTGAGGGGTCTGAGGACTTCTTTCACTCTTCTGTAAGCTGTAGAGGAAGGCGACGGCGTCCGGAGGGCAACCAGAGATTAGAGAGCTTGGCTCTTCTTCCCGTTTCGTTTTGAGTTTTCCATTTCGTCAGTGTTCTTATTTCTTCTTCAGGACAGATCATGAGTTGAAGTTGCAATTTACATTTCTTTTACTGTTTTCTTACTTCTTCATCCCTCGAGCTGTGAGGGTACAGTGTTGTGCTCTTCTTGCTATTTTGAAGCTTAGTGCAACTTGTTTTTTTTTCTTTTTATTCTTCATCCCTCGAGCTATGAGGGTACATTGATATCATTTCTCTTTTCATTTTAATTCAGCTTGTTCTTTCATTAAATTTGAACTGTCAAGATTGTGAGGGATTTGGTCGGTGCTGTTTACATATTCACTTTTAATGCATTGTCGATAGAGTGTTCCAAAAAGTAGTTTCTTAAGTCAAATTCTATTCAGCCTCTCTGTGGATATGACCTGTTCTCACCACTATAGTAGTTCATCTTTGTGATTTTAAATTTGTGAGACAATTTAGAGAAGGTGAGCATATTGATTTGTGCACGGAACTCTCGACAATAGAAGTGTACAATCAACAATGTCGCGTTCATCTTGGCGCCGTTGCCGGGGAGGCGTTAGAGTTTGATTTAAATCTGCTTTCATTTGATTTTATTTGCATAGTACTTTTCATTTCATTTCAGATTTGCACATAAGGAGGAACATGGAGTTTGGGCTTGTCACTTGAGCCCATTGGAGAGGAGCTTGCTGATTTACTTTCTCATTTGCTTTTAATTTAGAATTTTAGATAGAAGAGTGTGAGTGGAACTTGTAGTGAGGATTTCATGTACTCTCTGTGCATGTACAGAGATTTATTTCTCGTTGGCATGTAATAATTGGCCTTTTGTGGTTTGAGTGGTTTGACATTAGTTTATAATATCACTTTATATTTTCTTAGTTAAATTTCATTTCATTTAGTTCAAAAACCAAATAAAAATTAAAAAAAAATCTAAAATCTAAAAAATTTCCCAAATCGCTCTTTCATGTAAGCCGTTTGTTTTGCAATTAAAAATTTCATCTCTCAAGATTAGAATCACTTGTTTTAGGTCATTCATCATTTTAATTGTCATTTTAATTCCACTTCTTTTCTTGCATTGAAGAGTGCGGGGGAAAGGTAAGGTTTCTAACTCTTGTTTCATGCATTAGACTTAGCATTAGAAAATCCTTGTTTGGACTTGATTTGTTGCATTTCATATTTGTAAAAGGGACTACTTAAGGGCATCACCCTTTAGAAATCATAAAGATAAGGTGAGGGATTTCATCACCCTTTCCTTTGCCCAAAAATCACAAAAAATTTCACATTCTTGCATTTGCCCAAACTTTTAATAAAAATCAGTAGACTTGGCCCTAGGGTTCATAATTAGATTTATCCTTTCTTAAATTCAAAACTTCTCTTGAAGTCTGGTGTCTAGGATTAGAGGTTAAAAAGTTTATGTTTAAGTGAGCTAGAGGTTATTTAATTGGGTCCTTGGGAAAGCAAGGGGGGCCTCTCTCTACTCCACCTCTTACCTGGCCGGTACAAGAAGAGTTAGGATTAGACTTAAGCAAGCATAAATCCAATTTTGAGAAAAATAACATAGGTCCAAGGAACAGTTAGTGTTTAGGTTAATTTGTTTTAAAAGTGTTTGCTTGTTTGTGTTTGTTCATAAAAATTCAAAAATCAATAAAAATTCAAAAATCATAAATAGATGGCTTTTTCAACTGTGCATGCTTGGTAGACGTTCCCAGAACTTAGATTTGGCTCAACCTATAGACAAGATTGAAAGATTCTTTCATAGGATGGCCAACCAAGACCAAAACCAAATTGCTAGGAATGTAGAGGAGGTCGCACCCAGACAGATGAAGGAGTACTTTATTCCTTCTGATTATCAACCTGCTACTTGCATCAGGCCGGAAATTCCTGTAAATCACTTTGAAATTAAGTCTGGAACCATTCAAATGTTGCCATCCTTCTATGGCAATCCCAATGAAGACCCTTATAGGCATATAGATGAGTTCCTAGAGATTTTTTCCACTGTCAGGATCCAAAATTTTACTGAAAATGCCTTAAGACTGACCCTATTTCCATTCTATTTAAAGGATAAGGCCAAACATTGGTTAGGAACCATAGGGAGAACCATCAGAACATGGCCAGAAATATAGCAGGAGTTTTTGAAAAAGTTTTACCCCATTGGCCGCACCAACACCATGAGAAGAGCTATAACTGGATTCTCCCAACACCCGGGAGAGTTAATGCATGAATCATGGGAGAGATTAAAAGAGTTGCTTAGAAAATGTCCCCACCATGGTCTGTCGAGGTAGCAAATAGTCCAAGTATTTTATGAAGGATTGACAAAATCAAATAGGCAGATGGTTGATGCCTCGTGTGGAGGAGCATTTATGACTAAGAGCGAGGATGAGGCATATAATCTTTTTGAAACATTGAGTGAGAATTCTATCAATCATGCCTCACTCCACTCTTATGAGAGAGCACTAGGACCTATAAAGAAGGCAGGGTTGTATGAACTAAGGGAGAGAGGAGAATCAGATTCGAAGGTAGAAGATCTGATAGCTAGACTTGACCAGAGATTGGAGTAGAAGTTGGAACTAAAATTTAATCAATTACTATCTTTGACTAGGCAAGCCACACCCAAATTTTCTCAACCACCTGAAACTTGTTCTATGTGTGCTAGCTCAGCTCACCCTACCGGTGCTTGTCCCACTACTGCCCATTTGTCCCCTTTTATTCAAGAACAAGTCCAAGCTGCCCAAGGTTTCTACAAACCCTCTTACGATCCATATTCTAACATATACAACCCTGGTTGGAGAAATCACCTAAATTTTTCATGGAAAAATCAATCTGAACAAGTGTCTCAACTTTCTTTTAAGCAATCCATGTATGGTCAATCCTATCACAATCAAAATCTGGGATTTGGCCAATCTTTTTACTCCAAACCTCCACAAGTCCAAGGAACTCAAAACTTCAATCAATTTGCTCATACCAATTTTCAGCAACTTTCATATAATCCACCACCACCTCCTCAACCCAATTGGGACGATAAAATGAATCAACTCCAAAACATGATGGCGACTCTATGCCAAACTGTGCAAGAACAACAAAATCAATATCAAACTCAAAACCAAACTTTTCAACAAAATTTGGCAAGGATAGAGTCTCAGATTACTGATCTATGTCATAGGAGGGAATCCGGTCAGTTACCAAGTTAAACTATAGCAAACCCAAGGAACAACCCTCCAAGATTTTATCAGAACCAGCAAAACCATCAAGCTCAGGGGTACAGACCACCTGTTAGACCAAATGCCACTCCACCACAAAACCCACAACAAGCTTTTGTCTAGAACATTCCAGCACCACAAATTCAGAATCAACCTATACAACAGGACCATCATCCTGCCCAAGCTAGGGGTCCCCAAGTGCAAAATGTGAAAACTATGTCAACCTTAAGAAGTGGAAAAATTAGAACAAATCCTCACCCACACGTGTCAACATTACATGATGATAAAGAAAATGAAAGTGAAAAAGAGATTGAAGAAAATGTTGAAACATCCAAGGAAAAAGAGAAAATAATTGAAGAACCTCTGGACATAATCAAGATGAATGAAGACCCAAGCTGTTACATTCTGAGAGTCCCTTTTCCTAAAGCTTTAAAGCCAAAATCCAAAAACAAACCAACTGGTAATGATGAACTCTTGGAACTTTTTAAACAAGTTCACATCAACATTCCTCTTCTTGATGCCATCAAGCATGTGCCTGCTTATGCCAAGTTCTTAAAAAAAATGTGCACTCCAAAATGTGAAATGAGAAATAAAACTGAAACAATCATTCTTCCAGAAACTGTGAGTGTCGTTATCTTGAACCAACTCCCTAAAAAGCTTAAAGATCCAGGCATTCCACTAATTCCATGCACCATCGATGGAGTCACTTTTGAAAGCAGCCTTTTGTATTTGGGAGCCAGTGTCAATCTCCTACCTTTTGCTATTTTTGAGAAATTCAAATTAGGAGAATTGAAACCCACTTCTGTTGTCCTTCAACTAGCCGATCGTTCTATCACCACTCCTAAAGACTTAGTTAAGGATGTTATTGTAAAAATCAATGATTGCTACTTCCCTACCGATTTCGTCATTCTGGATATGAACACTCCTCAAGATTTAACTCAGTCCACTATCATCCTTGGTAGACCTTGTTTGGCCACATCTAGAGCTATCATTGATTGTGCTATTGGGATGATGGATATATCATTTGGGGATAGGCAGGTTAGTATCAATATTTTTAAGGCATCTAGGCATCATGATCAAGGAGAGAGTTGTCTAGTGGTAGACTCCTTGGAAGAATTTTGTGTGGAAAAAGCAGTAGACCAACCCTGTGCTCTAGGGTTTGAGGGAGAGGAAAGACAATTTAGTTCCATGTTTCAGGATAATGATCCATCATTTCCATTAGAGTGTCCTCCTAAGGTTGAGTTAAAACCACTCTCTGCTAGTTCAAAGAACATCTTTTTAGGAGAGAATGAGACTTGGCCCATCATAATTGCTAGCAATCTTGTAAAGTCAAAGCCAAAGCAAAAAATCTATAAAGCCAAGGCCAAAGCATTCCATGATAAACACATTCATAGAAAAACTTTTCAAGTGCATGATAAGGTCTGGCTAATTAATTCTAGGCTTCGTCTATTTCTGGGAAAATTGAAGTCCCGATGGGATGGTCCTTACACTGTTGTCAAAGCTTACGACAATGGTGTTGTCATTATTCTTGACCCTAAAACTGGACAATCATTCACTGCTAATGGGCAAAGGTTAAAGCATTTCTTTGAAAGCCCACATTCCTTGAAAATTGAGTCTACCAAGTTAGCTGAGCCAAAAGGAGACTAATTGCATTCGACTAAAGACGATAAACTTAGCGCTCTTGGGAGGCAACCCAAGTGTACAGATTTCCTTTATCAGGTAATTCTTTGTCGTCCTTCTTTTCCTATAAATAAGTAGGGGGGAGAGGTAGAATAAGCATGCATTCATAGTCGCCATCCTAACTAATACTTTGTTTGCTTTCTTTGTATTGAGCATGTGCAAATAAAAAGAAATTTTCACAATGTTTCATCTTTGAATAAAAAAAAATGTCTGGCATTGCAAAACACAGACTATGTGTCTGATCTTTAACCATTAAAATTTTGAAGTTGTCACATTCCTTTGCAAACATCCATGTTAGATAGCCTCTAGTAAATGATTATATATACTTCTTGTCTACCTTATGTAAGGATTTATGGCAAGAAGTTTTCATACACACACTACACAGCCACTTAGACTAGTTGAACCCGAATGTAGCAAATTTGTCAAGACTAGTAGGAGAGAGGCGATTAGTTTTCTCCCTTCCCCTTAAGTGAATTGCGAAGGAAGTGAAGGCATGTGATCAAGGAACCTGACTGTCCATCCTTCCTTTAAGAGGAAAAGAAAAGAAAAGAAAAGCAAAAACAAAAGAAAAAGAAAAAAATCCATGAAAAATGCCCCGGATTTGTGTAAAGTTGGACTCGCTACTCTTGAAAAGTGATGGATTGTGCAGCATCATGGACGAAAAAGAAAGAAAAGAAAATTTCTGAGTGCACAAAGTGCAAATAAAGGGGCAAAGTCCTCAACTCAGAGAAAAAACCCTCAAGGAAGTTGGGCAGAATGGAACTGAGAGAAACAACTCAATCTGACTGAGCAAGGATCTTATGCCACAATTCTTTTCTTCTCCCTCGAATTAATCTAATCTCAATTACTAGCTGAGGTAGAGAAGTTCTATGAGGGCTGATATGAACTCTTAACTGAGCTATCATTTGTGCACTAAGTTTTTGCCATAAGCCCTTACAATTAAGAAAGATATATCTCTACATTAATTTTTTACATGATGACTGTTTACATGAGACATTACATCTTCTAGTCCTACATTGGAGTAATTTTTATTGCTAAGGGACTAGCAATGTTCAAGTAGGGGGGAGTGATAATTACAAAATTTTTCGTGTTAACTTTCATACACTTAGTTAATTTTAGACATCAGTTGTCCATAAATAACATGCAATTTGATTTTAATTT
This sequence comes from Colocasia esculenta, assembly GCA_014218235.1. NCBI lineage: Eukaryota > Viridiplantae > Streptophyta > Magnoliopsida > Alismatales > Araceae > Colocasia > Colocasia esculenta. Next base: position 10,804,510 of record CM024755.1, on the reverse strand, counting down.
TCATGTATAGGTTTTTTTTTGGAACATATTAGTTGATAATGGGTTAAAATACACATGTTAGATTTTCATTCAATAAGTCATTATTTTCTTGACTAATCAGGTGCATTTTTCTTTTCACATGGGGAAATAAAAGATATTTGTAAATAAATAATGTATATAAATAAATTTTGTTAAAATACTATTTTTTTGTAAATATTCTTTTAGATAGATTTTAGTTTGTTAATAAATAGAATTTTATACATATCTCACTCAATCTCATTAAATAAACAAACATTTTTTACCCCACCACTACCATCATGCCACAACCCCCGTTCCCATCTCACCACCATTTTAACAAAATCTGATATTATTCTAACCATAATTTTCTATTTCTATTTTTTTGCCTCATCCATTGGAAGCTTCATGAAGAAGCTGGAGGCGGTGCAGGGCTTTTGGTTCGTGCGGCAGGAGGCCAACTGGGGTGCGGAGCTCTTCTACGCAGCACAACTGGAGCTCTGCGCGGCAGAGCTTGTGAGTGTGTGCAGATGGCGGGAAACAGCTGTGGGTGATGCACCTGGAGATCGGGAAGCTGATGGTTTGCTGGCAGAGGTGCGCTGCAGCTCCTGTGCGAGCGGGCCGTGTGAAGCTGCCGAGGTACGGACCAGGGGGCTGGCTAAGGCTGGCACTGGTTCGTGTGGATCCGGCATGCGTGGTGCGATTGGATCATGCAGATGAAGAAGGCGGGGGGGGGGGGGGGGAGCTCCCGTGCGAAGCAGGCGATGCAGGAGGCTCGGGTGCCTATTTAAGGACCCAAGGTCCTCAGGTCCTGGGGGGTTGGCCAGTTCGATTTTTTAGGATTTTTAGTTTTTCTTTTTGTTCTTCCAGAGTTCAGAGGGTTCGGGTAGTTCAGATTTTTTGGGTTTTCTCTACCATTTTATTTCTGTATTTTTCCTTTCAGCAGAGCAGGGGAGGGAGATCAGATCAGAGAGTTCGATTTTTTTTCTTCTGTTCAGCAATTGGGGGTTCAACTGTTGGAATTTTATGGTTTTTCTTCCTTCTGTAAGCATCTAATTAAGCATTTTGGGGGATTGTTCTGTTCTTCTGAGGGGGATCTGCTCTTCCGAAGTTCAGCATATGTTTTGCTCAGCATTTTTGGATATGGAGTTCTTTCTTCTGCGGTTGGTTTGAACTGAGGAGTTGGTAATTTTTATTTGAGGTTTTCTTCCAATTTTCCTATTTGGCTGCTGTGGAGGATCCAATGGAATTCTTCCATTTATTCTGTGTTTAGAAGGTCCATTTGTTCTTTTCTTCTGTGCAATGCAAGCGATCCAGAGAGCTTCTTTCATTACTGCCGTGTTTTCTTCCGTTCTGGCGGCTGTGTGAGAGACCGGGTGCTTCTTTCTTGCTTTCTTCTAATTGTTCAGCATGTGGGAGGAATTCAGCTACAAGGGAGGCGACTGTGAGTGACGGGTTTGTGCCGTGATTGATCCAGTGGAGTTTATTTTGTTGCTTTTGATTTCATTTCTCTTGCTTGAAAAATAGAAGACTAGAAGAATTGGTGTTGCTCTCTTTTCTATGTTGTTATCTCTTTTCTCATTATCTCTTCTCAGTCTTGAGTCTTGTATTTAAGCTTCTTCTTGAAATTTGAACGTTAAGAGAACCGTTGTCTCTTATCCAGGTGTACGTTAGACTGGTCACCAAGGAAGCTTCTGATCTTCAGTCTTTTATCCTTTAGTACACGCCAGAAAAATGTTTTAGAATCTTGTATCTTGTATCCAACATTGTACAGATGAGTCTTGTCAGATATCTGCGAGCATATCAACAATAAATAGAGGACAGCTAGGACTGCTGTCGATTGTTAGTTGCAGATGGAACAGATATTGCAATATATAGCAAAGCTCCCTTCTGTCTAAAAAGGACGTAGACAGAGTAGCATAAAAATGGAAGATATTGTCTGCATGCATGGGAGATACGATCAGAGAGCATTTAATTCGTAGCAGTCAACAAACGAGATATGACTTTGACTTTTCAACGCTATTAAAAAGCATTATACTGATACAGCAGGAAAGTTGATATGAACACTCCCGATGACTTATGAAATCGTTATACGATAACAGACAAATCGTTATGACAGAGCATTATCAAATTATAATGATGAAATCATTATGAGTTATAGCAAATCGTTATAAACACTTATCAAGTCGTTATGAGTTTCAAAGAAATCGTTACGAGAACTGAAGTAATCGTTACAACTATCAAGTCGTTACGAGTTTCAAAGAAATCGTTACGAGAACTGAAGAAATCGTTACAGCTATCAAGTCGTTACGAGTTTCAAAGAAATCGTTACGAGAACTGAGGAAATCGTTACGACTTAGCAAGTCGTTATGACAGTACAGAAATCGTTATGAAACTCTTAACAAATCGTTGCACAAAGCAAATCGTTATGAGATCTGAAGAAATCGTTACGAGGCCTAAAGAAATCGTTACACCTTAGAAAGTCGTTGCGAGTTCTAAAGAAATCGTTACGAGGACTAAAGAAATCGTTATGGCTAGAGAGTCGTTGCGAGTTCTAAAGAAATCGTTACGAGGTCTAAAGAAATCGTTACGCCTTAGAAAGTCGTTGCAAGTTCTAAAGAAATCGTTACGAGGACTAAAGAAATCGTTACGGCTAGAGAGTCGTTGCGAGTTCTAAAGAAATCGTTACGAGGTCTAAAGAAATCGTTACGGCTAGAGAGTCGTTGCGAGTTCTAAAGAAATCGTTACGAGGACTAAAGAAATCATTACGACAGTCAAGTCGTTACGGGTTCTAAAGAAATCGTTGCGATGTCTTAAGGAATCGTTGCGATATCGATTTGTTTTGAACTTTTCGGTCAGAAAGGACATCGTTCTGCTTATCAAAGAAGTCGATGTGAAGTATGAAGAAGTCGATACAAAGACTTGGACAGAATGTGAGATGAGACTTACCTGATTGTCCTGAACTTTTCATTTTTCTTTTATTTCCTGTTCTCAAAGCTCAAGTAATTCATTAGTACTATTTTGTTAATCATCAAAATTAATATATATAAATAACTGAATTAATTTATATGGGAAGGTTTGGTCATCAATCTCCCCCTTTTTGATGATGACAAAATATACTAAACATCATATAACAAACAAACTTGTTTTTCAGAATAGCTTTAGTTTCTCCCCCATTTTGTCAATAAGCAAAAAGATAGGCGATGAGACAAAGAAGAGAGAAATCATTGTATTAAGTGTGAGAAAGATAGTACATAGAAGACAATAAAGAGGCATGCTGTGAGATGACAGCCCATGCCTTCATCTCAAGATCTTCAAAAGTTTGCTGGAAAACTCCAGAGGCAACTGAAAAATTAGGACCCATGGATGGAATAGCCCTTTGAATGAAAAGTTGTCGTTGCTTATCCAAGAACTCTGCATACTGATCTGGGTCCAGGATGAATCTGAAGTAAGTGCTTTTTCCAAAGCTGGCACGATGGAGAAATCTATCCAAAGAGATTGGATAGAAGATCTTCTGATCTAGCAGATCCTGCTTCAAAGCATAGAAGGCAGAATATCTGGCTGCCCACACAACATAGATCTCTTGAATAGGAGTGATGGAGTTGAGATCCAAGAATGTTTCTGCTGAAAGAGTGGGCTTCCTTTGACTAGCTAGATCATGGTTGATAGCTTCCAACTGTAGATGTGAGGCCTGATAAGGAATGTCCCATTTTGAGGGAGTAAGTCTCTCACACTCAGAAATGAGTGGAGCCAAGGTCTGAGAAGAAATGCGGCCAGAGTGGTATTCTCTGAAGATGAACCGCAAGAATGAAGGTAGTCTGCCCTGCTTGGCTGACATCCGGCCCATTTGCCTTGCAAACATGTCTAAAGCATGAGATCCTGCATCTGAATCAAACACAAGGGAGTGTAGCTTTGGCAGAAGGACTAGAGAGTCAATTTGGAGATCAGCAAAGTTCACTGAGAGGGGAACATTTACAGGACGTTCTAATCTCAGCATCACTAAGGCTGAATGAAATTGGAAGAACTGAACCTCAGGCAGCTTGTTCAAGTAGCAGAAGTCACTGTATAGCTGAAAGTTCCTGGCAATACGAATCTCTTTCAAAATATAAGGTCCCCAAGAGTTCTTATGTTGAATAATGAACCACTCAGAAAAGGTGAGTGGGTGAGCTCTGTGGGTAAGAGATTCTGCCCTGGCAGTCAAATACTTTTCATATTGAGCCTTATTTCCCTTGACAGTTGCCCACTGATCTTCAGTCTTGAACTCAGTGCCCTCAAGGATTTTGGATTTGTGGAATTGGGATATCTGAGTAAGAGGAAGAACAATGTTTAGGTGTTCGGATAGGTTAAGAAAAGGAATACCATAAATGGTAGAAAGAATGCACTTTTGAAGAAATTTCTTGTAGATAGGTCTTCTCTTAGGATCAAGGGTAAGAGAATACCAAAGAGGAGGAAATAAGGGAACAGAAGGGATGCTAAGAGAGGAGGAAGTTTTCCTCTTTTTCTTGGCAGGACTGGGAGGATCAGTCTGTGGATATGAGAAGCAGTGGAGAGAATAGTGATAAGGGTGTTTCTTTCAAAATCATCCGGAAGATTTGTGTCAAAGACACCAAGAGGTAGAGGTTTTTCCGGAGGAAAGATAACAGAAGAAGGAGGAGTAGGAGGATAGAAAAGATGTGTAGGATTAAAGGATGAAGTTGGTTGAACTGGAGGTGTTTGAGCTTGAGAAGGTGAAGGTTTGGGATTGAATGAGGATGGAGCTGAGATGTGAGAAGGAGTGGGAGAGAAGGAAGGTTGAGATGAAATGAAGGATGAGAATGGTTGGATGCGAGGCACATGATGTTTGATGGTTGGTGGTGCAGGAGGGGCTGTAGAAGGAGATGGAGGTGAGGGGAGGGTTGGAGTGGCAAGAGATGAAGTGTCAGGGGCCTAAGAAGCTGTCATTGGCTCTTTCCCTTTGGCTAGATCTTCTCTGACTGCAGATGATGGTCCTGCTGACCCTGAAGCTGATGGCCCTACTGGCCCTGAAGCTGATGGCCCTGCTGGCCCTGAAGCTGATGGCCCTGCTGGCCCTTGAGCTGGAGGCCCTGGTGGCCGAGGAACATCTGTGGGTCTGCTCTGAGTAGCTCCAAGAGAAACTCCACTTGACCTTGAAGGAGCTGCTAGCATTGACTTGATATCAGACATTTCTTTATTGAACCACCTCATTGCATTTCTGACTGAAGATAAGTCTGAGGAGGTTGAAGCTTGACTAGCAACAATGCCTTGAATACTTGTCTGAACTGATGACAAGATCTCTCCTTGAGCCTTCAACAATGCCATAACAGGCTTCAGATTTACTTTTCTATGGCCCTTTCTTGGCCTTCTGAAAACAATTCTCTTCTGCTTCCCTTGCTGAGTGACAGGCTCCTCAAGATTAATATTGCTTGCACTTGGGCCTTCACTAACAGAAACACTGGCAGGAGGTGGAATTTCCTGAGATGGGGCAGCTGACTCAGGAACATTCTCAATCAATGGTTCCTCAGTGCCCACTTGCTCCCCCTGAATAGGAGCAGGGAGTTCAACACTTTCTTGCTCCCCCTGGGCAGGAGCATCCTCCAAAACAACTTTTTCCAAGTGGCCTTCTGCCACGGATTCAGACACTTCAGGTTCAATGATACTTTGCTCCCCTTGGCTAGGAGCTTCTTCCATGACCACATCTTGTTGAGTACCTGCTTGTATCTCAACATTAGCAACTGGTTCAGACTGAATTTCTGTATGGCCTGGTGCCATAACTTCTTCTTCAACACGTCCACCTTCTTTAGAAGTAGCTGAGGTGGAGGGAATGGAATCCAATACCTCTCTTAAAATAGAGGCGACTAAGGTGGTGGGCAAAGAGTCTGCCACACCAGCTGCACCTTCTTCCATCTGAACTTCTGGAGAATGAGAGTCAATCTCCACAACAGGTGATTCTGAAACTTCTGCCTGGCTTGCCACAACTGGTACTGCTGTTGCTTGTACTACTGCTGCTGCTTGCTCTGCTGCTGCTGCTTGCTTGCTGCTGCTGCTTGCTCTGCTGCTGCTGCTTCTTCTTGAACTTCTGGGATATCTCCAATAATCGCTTCTCCTTCTGCCACAGAGGTCTTTGTCCAAACTCCATCTTGCACTGAAAAACCACTTTTCTTCAAATTTCTGGACCTTATAGACTGGCCCATCTTCTCTACTACTGCTCCAGACACATCTACTCCATAGTGCTTGAAAATCTTGGTGAGTAAATGAGCATAGGGCAAGGAAACATTCAACTTGCTCTTGGTTTCCCATATCTGAGCATGAGCAAATTTCATTCGCTCAATCATTACGGCGGCCAAGTTTATCTCCTTGTTCTGGATTGCCCAGAACATTATGTCCGAATCTGCCCTAGTGCATGAAGAAAACGTAGCACTTCGAGGTACTATAATTTGGCAGACAATAAAGTGAAGCAACCGATTAAATGCGGACATCTGATTAATATCTAGCTTTCCATCTTTCAGCTTAAACCCTGGACCAATAATTCCGAGACCCTTTACTTCATCATTCACAGAGTGAATGCCACTATACCCAGAGGTCTTTACTCCAAACAACTCATGCAATAGCTCATGGTCTATCTTGATCTGGGTGCCCTTCACTGAGGAGACAAGGGACCCATCTACCTCTGACTTCAAACAAATGAAAAAAGCTTTCACCAGGTCCGGATAGCTTACCTCGGTGAAAGTAGCAACATCCATCCACTGCATTCTTCTCAAAGCTTCGACTAGACTGGACATGCCACTCTTCTCAAGGTTCTGAACATCCACTGCCTTATTTCGCAGATCTTCGTCTTCACGAAGGTAAACCTTTCTTGCTCCTTCGGGGACAGAAACTCAGCACTGTAACCTCCAACACTTCCGGTGATCATCGGAGCGGCCATGGGTGCAGAGGAGAAAGAGATTCTGGTGAAGGGAGATGATTTAAGGGATGGAAGCTCTCGAAGGGATTCTTCGCGGGAAGAGGAGAAAGCTTCGAAAGTTGCAGAGAGTCGATGCCGAAATCGTTAGGGCATCGGCTTTGGGTGAACAGATAAAGGATAAAAGGGTAAAGGTAGAAGACAAGTCGTTCTCAGAACGATTTGAATAAATTAATATTACTTTACCAAAAGTGGAGCGCCAAAGGCGGTAAAGCCAGAAAGCGACAAAACCGGTTGACGGGTCAAACAACTTTCAACACAATAGCGGTCAAAGCATGTAGATAACTGAGTTTTGCTTATCTTTAAAGGAGAGAAAATTTCATTTAATCTGAAAATTATTATGTCAATAAAGTTACAGAAATCTTTTTCACAAATTGCACATCCCTAATTCCCTTCTAAGAGATGTAAATCTCTCTTCAGGTAGGGCTTTTGTGAAGATATCTGCTAATTGACCATTTGTATCTATAAAAGAAATTTCTAAATTACCACTAGCTACATGGTCTCGAATAAAATGATATCTTACCTCAATGTGCTTAGTCCTTGAGTGCTGTACTGGATTTTTGGTGAGGTTGATGGCACTTGTATTATCACACAATAGTGGAATTGATTTGATGTGAATTCGAAATCCTCAAGTTGTTGCTTTATCCAAAGAAGTTGTGTACAGCAACTTCCAGCAGCAACATATTCTGCCTCAGCTGTTGATAAAGCTACTGAATTTTGTTTCTTGGATGACCATGATATTAAACATCCTGCAAGAAACTGACAACACCCACTGGTGCTTTTTCTATCTACTTTGCATCCAGCATAATCAGCATCTGAATATCCTACTAATTTTATTTCACAAGATCTAGGATACCAGAGACCTAATTCATGAGTTCTAGCCAGATATCTAAATATTCTTTTTACTGAAATTAAATGAGACTCTCTAGGGTCTGCTTGATATCTAGCACACATGCATACACTAAACAAAATGTCTGGTCTACTTGCAGTTAAGTAAAGTAATGATCCTATCATACCTCGATAAATCTTTTGATCTACCTTTTTACCTTTTTGATCACTGTCCATTCTGGTTGATGTGCTCATTGGAGTTGATAGTGGCTTTGCACCTTCAAATCCAAATTTCTTTAACAGCTCTTTGGTGTACTTGGCTTGACAGATATGAGTGCCATCCTTCCCTTGCTTGATTTGCAATCCAAGGAAGTAGCTTAGCTCCCCCATCAAGCTCATTTCGAATTCTCCCTGCATAAGCTTTTCAAAGTACTTGCAAAGAGATTCATCAGTAGATCCAAAAATAATATCATCTACATATATTTGCACAAGAAGTATATGTTTAACCTTAGATTTTATAAATAATGTACTATCTACTTTACCTCTAGTGAAACCATGATCTAATAAGAAAGTACTGAGCCTTTCATACCAGGCTCTAGGTGCTTGCTTTAAACCATATAAAGCCTTATGTAGTTTAAATACATGATTTGGAAATTCGGTATCATCAAAACCTGGAGGTTGTTCCACATAAACTTCCTCCTTGATAAAACCATTTAAAAAGGCTGATTTGACATCCATTTGAAATAGTTTTAAATCAAATGCAGATGCATAAGCAAGTAAAATCCTAATAGCCTCAAGTCTAGCTACAGGTGCATAGGTTTCATCGAAATCTATGCCTTCCTCTTGGGAGTAGCCTTGAGCTACCAGTCTGGCCTTGTTCCTTAAGATTATTCCAGACTCATCCAGTTTATTTCTGAACACCCACTTGGTGCCAATAACTGAATGATTGGATGGTCTAGGAACAAGTGACCATACCTGGTTTCTCTTGAACTGATTTAGTTCATCTTGCATGGCTAATATCCAAGATTCATCAGATAAAGCTTCATTGACTGTCTTAGGCTCTATTTGAGAAACAAAGGCTAAATAATCACAAGGAATTACATTACCTCTTGTTCTTACCCCTACAGATGGATCACCAATAATATTCTCAGGAGGGTGATCTTTCTGATGTCTCCATTCTTTTGGAAGATTTTCATGTTGAATTTCAGTTTGCTGCAGTTCTTCCAGAGGAGGATCTTCCTTGTCCTTAATTGAGGTATTCTTTAATTTTTCAGACAAGTCATCTGCATCATCAATGTCACTAATTTCTTCCTTTTTCAAGGAAGGGTTAGATTCATCAAAAATAACATGTACAGATTGTTCTATTAATAATGAGCGTTTATTGAAAACTCTATAACCTTTGGGTTTAGAAGTGTACCCCATAAAGATGCCTTCATCTGATTTGGCATCCAACTTACCAATGTCCCTTTTTCCATTGTTGTGGATGAAGCAAGGACATCCAAATATTCTGAAATGGCTGATCTTTGGTTTCTTTCCCTTGTAGAGTTCATAAGCAGTCTTCTTCAGAATCGGCCTGATCATTACTCTATTAATGATATAACATGCAGTGTTGATGGCTTCGGCCCAGAAATATCTTGGCAAATCATATTCTGATAACATGGTTCTTGCCATATCCAAAAGAGTTCTGTTTTTCCTCTCAGCAATTCCATTCTGTTGAGGTGTCCTTGGGGCTGAGAAGTTGTGCTCAATCCCTTGATCATCACAGAACTTTGTAAACTTTTCATTCTGAAACTCACCACCATGATCTGATCGGATAGAGACAATTGTGAACTTCTGATCTTTCTGAACTTTCTTACTGAAGCTGACAAAATTGTCAAATGTGTCATCTTTGTGCTCTAGAAAGGATACCCAAGTGAATCTTGAATAATCATCAACTATTACAAATCCAAAATTCTTTCCTCCTAGACTGGTAGTCCTCATTGGCCCAAATAGATCCATATGAAGTAGTTCTAAGGGCTTTGAGGTGGTTACTACAGTCTTTGATTTGAAAGAGCTCTTGGTGTGCTTTCCTCTTGCACAAGGTTTGCAAATGCTATCCAATCTAGAATTGACCTTTGGCAGTCCTTCCACTAGCTTTCTCTTTCTGAGCTTATTCAAACCGTCCAAGCTGCAGTGACCCAATCTTCTGTGCCACAGCTCTGTTGATTGATCTTTGCTGGCTGCCAAACAGACATCTTGATTCTTGAGTTCCTCAAGATAGAGAACATACAAGTTTCTTTCTCTGTAGGCTTCAAATATGACTGCACCATCCTTTAATATACTGCACTTTGATTCTTGGAACTGAATCTGATGGCCTTTGTCACACAACTGGCTGATGCTGATAAGATTGTGCTTTAATCCTTTGACCAGCATTACGTCTTCAATAACTGATTTTCCTTTGATGTTCACGGACCCACTTCCTATCACAGTGCCTTTTCCATTATCTCCATAGGTGACTGTACCTTCTTCAGCTTGGAGATCAACGAAAAACTTCTTGTTGCCTGACATGTGCCTTGAGCATCCACTGTCCAAGTACCATTTGGATGCTCTTGAATTTCCCTGAAATTTAAACACTAAGTTTTAGGTACCCAAGTTCTTTTGGGTCCTGATGGGTTAGTATCATTGATTTTCCTTTTATTATCCACTTTTTGTTCTTGTTAGGACAGTTGCTTTGTTATGTCCTAGTTTGTTACAATGAGTACAGCAGGTTGTTCTAGTTATTCTTTCAACTGGATTGTATTTAAATTTTTTATGTTCTTTATTCTTTTCGGATATAAATTCAGGAGTTGGATAAGTGTTAGGAAAGACTTTTGTTTCTTCATTTTCCGAGGGAGTATAACCAAAACCATGTTTCTTCTTAGTTGATCTTTTAGCTCCATTTATTATTAGAAGAGGTTTATTATTTGTGAACTTGTTTATGGTGCTTGTTAAATGTTCATTTTCTTTATTTAATCTTTCTATTTCTGTTTTAAGTCCACTTAAGTCTTCTTGTTTTTCTAAGTGAATTATTTTTCTATTTTTCTCTTTTAAATCTTCACATAATAATTCATTCCTTCTTTTATGTTCAGTTATTTGTTTTTCAAGTTCTTCATTTTCGGTTTTTAGATCTGAGTTTGTATTTTCTAAACAGATTAAATTCTTCTTACTAATTTTAAGTAATTTAGATACTTCTTTATATTTTTCATAGAGTTCATTAAAAGCATTTTCTAAGTTATCAGAATCTGAATCATTGCATGAATCAAAAGAAGAGTCAGAAGTTACCTTATCTTCGGTATTGGCCATGAGGGCCAAGTTTGCTTCTTCACCTTCACTGCTCGAGCTTGACTCACTATCTGAGTCACTGCTGTTCTCCCAAGCAGCTGCCATTGCTTTCTTTTTATACTTCTTAAATCTTCTGAAGTTGTCCTTCTTCTTATGATCATTCTTTTTGAGCATTGGACAATCTGCCTTGATGTGTCCAGGCTTCTTGCATTCATAGCATATTACTTCTCCTTTCTTCGGATCCTTTACTTCTGGTTTTCTGAAGTCTTTGTTCTTCTTGAAAAATCTTCTTCCGGACTGATACTTCTTCTTCTTTGCTAATATTCTCTGAAGTCTTCGAGACAGCATGGCTTCTTCATCATCACTGTCTTTGCTACCTTCACTGTTATCCAAAGATTCTTCTGATATCTCATCATTCGCCTTGAGAGCATTTGATTGCTTCCTTCTGCTGGAGGATTCTCCTAATCTCTCCATATTTATCTCATGAGCCATGAGAGATCCTATTAGCTTTTCCAATGACATTAATTTTAGATCATTGGCTTCCTCAATGGCTGTTACTTTTGGAGTCCATGAGGATGGCAGAGATCTGAGTATCTTCCTGACCATGTCTGGTACACCATAGACTTTACCTAATCCAGCTAATCCATTTGTGATATCTGTGAATCTGCTAAACATCTAAGTTATGGATTCACTTGGCTGCATCTGGAACCTTTCATATTGGGCTACAAGAATATCGATTCTTGTCTCCTTTACTTTGTCTGTCCCTTCATAAGTAATCCTGAGCTTTTCCCACATTTCCATTGCGGATTTGCAGGCTGAAACTCTGTTGAATTCTTTTTGCTGAGGGCACAGCAAAGGATGCTCTTGGCTTTGCAGTTTAGGGATATTCTTCTTCTGTCGTCATCTGTCCACTGAGCCTTAGCATTTGTGACTAGAAGATCACCTTCTTCTACAATGGACCATATTGTATAATCATGGCCTTGTAGAAAGTACTCCATTCTTGTCTTCCAATAGGTGTAATCTTCTCCATCGAACAAGGGAGGCCTGTTGACTGACTGACCTTCGAAGTTGCTTTGGGCTGCCATTGATCTTTGCTCTTCAGATCGTTGGATCTTCTTCTTTGTCGAAGAGACTTGCTCTGATACCACTTGTTGCCCAGCTAGCTAGCCCAGAGGGGGGGGGTGAATGGGTTATTAAAAATTTGATCTTTGATTAAAACCTGTTCACTAAAAGGATTACACAACAACTTAAACAAACGTTAGAGTTGGACAAAATAAGACAGCAAACGCACATAAGCACAACCACAAGACACAAGGGTTTTTATCCTGGTTCGGAACTCCTCTCCACAGGAGACCTACGTCCAGTCCCTGAGCAATGCCTCAGGATTTCACTAACAAGGGTACTATCCCCCTCACAGATCCTTACACCCAGCCTCAACTGGTCTTCCTTCAACCTGAAGGGAAAAACAACCACCCTGGATACCACCAGGTCTTCCTTCGTCTAGAAGGGTACAAACCAAAGAAACGAGGTTTAAGAACAAGCTTCAGACACTAGCTTAATCAGCTGCAAGCTGAAGCAAACAAGCCTCAAGAGAGAAAGAGAATTTGACACTGGTTTCTCTCCAAAGACTACACAGGCTCTCACAAGAATTTCTTCTATGAACACTGAGAGCAAAAGAGCTACGAAAAACAATTGGAATGGACGCTTTGCTCTTGCTTGAAAAACAGAAGACTAGAAGAATTGGTGTTGCTCTCTTTTCTATGTTGTTATCTCTTTTCTCATTATCTCTTCTCAGTCTTGAGTCTTGTATTTAAGCTTCTTCTTGAAATTTGAACGTTAAGAGAACCGTTGTCTCTTATCCAGGTGTACGTTAGACTGGTCACCAAGGAAGCTTCTGATCTTCAGTCTTTTATCCTTTAGTACACGCCAGAAAAATGTTTTAGAATCTTGTATCTTGTATCCAACGTTGTACAGATGAGTCTTGTCAGATATCTGCGAGCATATCAACAATAAATAGAGGACATCTAGGACTGCCGTCGATTGTTAGTTGCAGATGGAACATATATTGCAATATATAGCAAAGCTCCCTTCTATCTAAAAAGGACGTAGACAGAGTAGCATAAAAATGGAAGATATTGTCTGCATGCATGGGAGATACGATCAGAGAGCATTTAATGCGTAGCAGTCAACAAACGAGATATGACTTTGACTTTTCAACGCTATTAAAAAGCATTATACTGATACAGCAGGAAAGTTGATATGAACACTCCCGATGACTTATGAAATCGTTATACGATAACAGACATATCGTTATGACAGAGCATTATCAAATTATAATGATGAAATCGTTATGAGTTATAGCAAATCGTTATAAACACTTATCAAGTCGTTATGAGTTTCAAAGAAATCGTTACGAGAACTAAAGAAATCGTTACAACTATCAAGTCGTTACGAGTTTCAAAGAAATCGTTACGAGAACTGAAGAAATCGTTACAGCTATCAAGTCGTTACGAGTTTCAAAGAAATCGTTACGAGAACTGAGAAAATCGTTACGGCTTAGCAAGTCGTTATGACAGTACAGAAATCGTTATGAAACTCTTAACAAATCGTTGCACAAAGCAAATCGTTATGAGATCTAAAGAAATCGTTACGAGGCCTAAAGAAATCTTTACGCCTTAGAAAGTCGTTGCGAGTTCTAAAGAAATCGTTACGAGGACTAAAGAAATCGTTACGGCTAGAGAGTCGTTGCGAGTTCTAAAGAAATCGTTACGAGGTCTAAAGAAATCGTTACGCCTTAGAAAGTCGTTGCGAGTTCTAAAGAAATCGTTACGAGGACTAAAGAAATCGTTACGGCTAGAGAGTTGTTGCGAGTTCTAAAGAAATCGTTACGAGGTCTAAAGAAATCGTTACGGCTAGAGAGTCATTGCGAGTTCTAAAGAAATCGTTACGAGGACTAAAGAAATCGTTACGACAGTCAAGTTGTTACGGGTTCTAAAGAAATCGTTGCGATGTCTTAAGGAATCGTTGCGATATCGATTTGTTTTGAACTTTTCGGTCAGAAAGGAAATCGTTCTGCTTATCAAAGAAGTCGATGTGAAGTATGAAGAAATCGATACAAAGACTTGGACAGAATGTGAGATGAGACTTACCTGATTGTCCTGAACTTTTCATTTTTCTTTTATTTCCTGTTCTCAAAGCTCAAGTAATTCATTAGTACTATTTTGTTAATCATCAAAATTAATATATGTAAATAACTGAATTAATTTATATGGGAAGGTTTGGTCATCAACTAACTCATTACAAATCTCGTTGGACCCGTGAGCTCTGATACTACTGTAATGACCCGACCTCCCGGAGCCCCGCCAGGGACCCCGAAGATCGCGCCGCCACCCACGGATCCGAAGACCCGGAAGGGTTAGAAGTTAGCCCAATGAGATAAGCAATGAATTCAAATAACTATAACAAGAAAGTTCGTACATTAACAAGGAATTTATGTACAACATGTCCCAAATAAAAGTATAGGAATAGAAAGAAAGGTGCAATCCTTAAGGGGCATACCCCGAGGACTTGCAAAAAGACAACTCACAGCTCACACTACAAGCGCTCATGCTCACAATTCACACTACAAGCGCTCACGCTCACAACTCACACTGCTGGCAATGAACGGTGGAACCAACCTCTACCTCAATCGTCCGATAACGAACTCCTGCGACAGTGAGTCCCTACCTGAAAAAGTAGGAGGGTGAGCCTCGCGAATAAGGCTCAGTAGGGATAACCAGTCCCTTACCAGCCATAGCAGTAGGAACTCCAACAAAAACCCTCGGACACTCTCCGTGCCCTACACACTTAGCATTCAAGTTAGGAGGTCACCATACCCATATTATGGCGCTAGACAGTCATGTATAGTACAAGTAATGGGAGCCACAACAGCTCAAGAGTCTCAAGAGAGTACTAGATGAATAGACGAGATAGTAGAGTGAACGTGAACAGACGAGAGTACAACGATAGTAGACGAGATAGGGGTATAATCGTAAAACAACGATAAACCACGATAGTAACGGTTGCGCAGCACCAGGTCGGGTACCAGCAGTCTGGTAGAAGTCATAACCGCCCATTAGCCGTGCCGCGTACACGAGCCAGGTGGTCCGACATGATCACAAGATAAGAGAGATCTCACTAAGGCCGATTGGATCGTACTGATCCCTAAAAGTGTAACAGGATTTAAAGGTACAACCAGCTCGTCGGCTAAGGACGTGCGCCAAAGCCAAGAAGACTTACGGAGGCCTTGACAAGAAGTCCCTGGTCCAGTCGAGAGTATTCCCGATGGAGAGGTGGTCCATGTCAAGAGAAAGTGTGTAATGAAACGTTGTCTGTCTTGCCTCGAGTGCTCGAAGGCAGAGGGACGCGATAACGGTGTACAAATCACGCGAATAAAACGAAGACATGTGTCATTTAAATAATAGGGAAATTAGGTAATTAATTTCACTTAATTACCAGATACATTATTGAGTAATTTAATAGATTCAAATGGCAATAAATAATGTTTAGTGTGCAAGTGTAAAGAAATCATGAGAATAGAATAAGTCGTGCTCACGGCTTTTAAATTAATAAGAATCATTTAAATATTATCAAATAGAAATATTCAGGTCATTTATTAAGCTTAACAGTACATGGTTTAACTTGTACAAGGATTAGATGACATTTAAAGCAGGGATATAAGAGCAATTAAAGGTTCTGGCCGAAATTTCAAGAAGGCGACAGGGTGCATGAGCGCGTTACTCTTAGTGTCGCGACGGGGTATCCCGTCGCAGTTCTGGCCGCGGTGGTGCGGCCTGGCGCGACAGGCGAATCGGCCAGCCTGGCCTGGTTCGGGTTTGGGAACGCGGCGGAGAGGCCCGTCGCGTTAATGACGCGGCCTGAAAGCCGACCGCGACTTACCTATTATCGCGGCGTATCGCGCCGCCGCGATATCAGGGGCGATCCGGGTTTTTCCCTTTTTCCCAGGGCGAGTCCTCTGTGATACAAGGACGTTCTAAATTCCATATAAAATCGTATGGTGATCCAAAAAGCACGAAACTAGTTTTAAACAAAAGTAGACATGTATATCTATCAACATGCATGATTAATTTGAAAATAGACAAGATTTAGACATACATTGATCAGGTTAATTTTTAGTGACCTAAACAGGCGCAGTCAGGGTTCAACGAATTAATTAGAGATGTATACATGATGAAAAATTACGAAACCATGGGCGTTCAAAATCTAACAGGATGTAGTATGTATGATAATTTTATCATGATCTAATATCAAGTATATATGGGGTTCACAAGCAATCATGAAGGGTCGGGTGCATGTATCTGATAGAGCTTCAAAGAATTAATTCTCCCTCATGGGAGATCGAAATAGAACGAAACCAAGGGCGTTTGAAAGCTATTGCACTGTAGTATCATTGAGAATTTTCTCATAGCATGGGAACAAGTACGTGCAAGGGATTAGAGAAATCATGAGATTCAAGTTCATGGTGACAGCAGAATTTCATGAATTAAATCCGCCCAATTGGATGAGCGGAATACAACGAAACATAGGACTTTTGAAGAGGTACATGAACTCTACCTAGGGTAATTATTTCACGATTTTAGCTTGAGAGATTGCCTACCTTTTCATGGAGTAAGAAAAACCCTAGTTTGGATGGTGAAAATCAGAAAATCCAAGCTCCAAGCCTCCTCCTTTCCTTGCTCTCTTCGTCCTCAACCTCCTCCTTCATTCTCCAGAGTTCCAAGAACGAAAATGGGGTTTGGTTGACACTAATTAGAGGTCTATTAGGTTGCTTAAGAGTCCTAATAACTTAAAACTCTTCCCTTCCCTTCAAACTCTGAATTTTCACATTTATCTCCCTATTCTCTTGCATTTATCCTCCTAATAAGATGGGGAGAGGTCCAATTTCATGGGTAATGAGTTAGGATAGGCTTATGACTCTTATTAAGATATATATGAGTCATATTAGTACTTTAATGACCCCTTTTTAATTAAGAGATAATATAATTACGAATTTCCCTATTTAATTTGGGTCTCTTATATTTAACCCAATTATCTCTCATCTAAATCCCAATTTTAGATTAGGATAGGGTCCTATTGGGTTAGACTAGGGTTAGGACTCTTTTTAAGATAAGTAAGAGTTAAAATAGTCATTATCTTAACCCTTTTCTATTTATTACTATTTTTATGTACGAATTTAGCTTAATTATTTCCCATCCTAAGATGGGCTCTTCATATTTGGGCTCAACAATTCATGTTAGGATCATTAGTAAAATCCATTACTAATTTAACTTAATGGGTATTGCTTTAATTCCAATTATTCACCCTTTATCCTTATGCAAATCTATTTATCACACTTATTCAAGAAATTTTATATTTTTAAATTGAATAAATATTATTCATGCCAATATTTCTAATATTCATCATTTGGGAATTACTCTTGGCCCAATAACTCATGTGAGCTTAATTGTACAACCCATGTACTTACTTTATTTAATGGGTTTTTATTTATCCTTTTCATTAAAGAATTTATTTATGGGCCAAGATTGTCCATTGGTCCAAATATCATAATGGGCTATCATCCCATATTATTTAAAGTCTACCCACATGTTTATTTTTATTTATAATCCACTTTGGGTCAGAAAATAATGAGTTCTTCGACTTATTCCTTAATTATGCTAATAAGTCGCATAAATTCTTAAACTAAGTCCAAACGATTTTCTATGCCCAAATTTCATGGTGGGTCATTAGAGAACATTATTTAAAGTATAACTACTATTTTTACGAAATTTTTATAGGGGTTTATACGCATACAATAATGATGCGTACCGTTTTAACTTGTTGAATTTATTAATCGATAAAATTTCAATTTATCCATAATTTTTAATTAATAGATTTTATGGGGTACTACAACTAACAAGTAAGGGAGCAAGAAATCCCTACAGGACATGAAGAACCGAAACCCCAAAGGGCCTTCACGAAGGCTCGGCACCTCCTCCTCGCTCCACGACGCCGCCCAATGCTCCGCACACGAGCCGCCGACATCACCTCGCCCCAAACCATCGGAGAAGGAAGAGGGGAAACTTCCCCATCGCCGGAGATGGGAGAAGGGGGAAGAAAGGGAAAAGAAGGAGAAGAAAGGAGGGTCACCGGGCTTAAGCCCTCAGAACTGAGGTCGCGGCAGCCACATTGTCGCCTTCTCAAAAGTTCCGACAGGACTCCTGACAGGCAGACAGACCTCAGACCACGTGTCACACATGCAAGCACCTCAGGTGAATGCGACAACTGGCACGTCACCTTCACGCACGCGCTACGGACATGTGGCACACAGCCATAGAAGATCACGGGAATGCGACACCATGCCCGTCGCCTTCTTAACCAGAAGGCGATACGGAACGCGTCGCGTTCAGAATGCTACAGCCCGACCCATCGCGATCCCAAGGACAACTCCAAGACAACCAGAACCCGGGATGTTACAGGCTTCATGCATGGCAGTGACATGGCGGCTCAGCCTGACTGGGGGCGCTCTAGTGTAGAGTGGGTTGGACCATCTGGTGCTCGGGTTTTTCGTGCGATCCATTTCTAGGTCTTGTGGGTGCTCCGATACTCGGTTTTTTCAAGTGTTTTGATGTACTTTAAACCACCATGAATTATTATTTTAATACCTTCAAAATTAGATTTTAAGTCATGTCAAATACTTATCAAGAATGTATGGCCACTGACATAAAGTGTTAGAAGAGTAATTAATAGAAATTAAGGTGTTAACTTATAAGTAGTAGAAGTAACACTAATAAGTTTGCTTGTAGGTTCAAGTATAAGAAGTTAGTTATGATGATCAGTTCATCCCCATATAATTTTATTTAATTATATATAATTTTGGTGGTTAACAAAACTCTAACAATTATTTGCTAACAAGTTTTATGAAGTTCATCCACAAGAAATAATCCAAGCAAATCTGTAAGTTATTCTCACACACTAATGTTTAAGGTTCAGAGCATGCATTTCCTCTAAGTTCACATCGATTTCTTTATAGCATAATGATTTCCTTATATTATAACGATTTCATAAGTGAAAGAACGATTCTATCGCTGTAACGATTCTATCACTGTAACGATTTGATTCTCACAACGATTCGTTAAGTGAAATAACGATTTCGGTCTCATAATGATTTGTTAAGTGTAACAACGATTTCGGTCTCACAACGATTCGTTAAGTGAAATAACGATTTTGGTTCTCACAACGATTTGATCATTGTAACGATTCGATAAGTTACACAATGATTTGATTGCTGTAACGATTCGATAAGTTACATATCGATTTGGTCGTTGTGACGATTCGATAAGTTACAAAACGATTTGGTCGACATAACGATTCAATAAAGTGAAAGAACGATTTGATAGCTATAATGATTTGCTTTCACTTAAAGAACGATTTGATCACCGCAACGATTTGCTTATATCTGTACAACGATTTGTTTGTACAACAATTTATTTATATTTGTACAACGATTTGCTTGTACAACGATTTGTTTATATCTGTACAACGATTTTCTTGTACAACAATTTGTTTATATTTGTACAACGATTTGCCTGTACAACGATTTGTTTATATCTGTACAATGATTTGCTTATATTTGTACAACGATTTATGTTCACAACGATTTGCTTCTACTTAGACAATGATTTGTTTAAACAATGATTTGTTTACACAACGATTTCATAAGTAGAACAACAATTTGATTGACACAACAATTTTCCTATCATAGATTTTATGAAGTCCTTTCATAACATCGATTTCATGAATACATCTGCATTTTTTCATGATATTTAAATATAATTTCAAATACTAAGGAGCTCAAGTCTTCCAGCGTATATCTTTATATCTTGCATTTATTGTGACTGTATACAACTTCTGCATGTCGCATATCTCAATACATTCTACACACATGATACAATGGTAAACACTTTATCAGGTGACAGAATGACATTTCTATTTTTGTGTACATTCTTACAGCATGGGTTTTAACGTTGACTGACAGCATAGAGACAATCTAGCTGTCTATGTTTTGGTATTTATTGCGTGTAGGTCTCTGACAGTACAAGATCTTACAATGTTGTACAACCAGAAGTGAAGGATATCTAGATGAATCTTCTCTTTGCGTGCATGTCTCGTAAAGCATTTATGACTGGAAGCTTACCCGTTTCCACACCGTGGTCCATGCAGTCTAACGTACTTCAAACAAAGAGAAAACAAATACTTCAACGGCTATATTCTCAAGAGAAGATATATAGAAGACTGAATACTCCTTGGACAAAAAGTTCGAATAGTTTTTGACAACTTGAACCTTTATGTGACGGATCGCCTCGGTCAAGCCCGTTAAACCGATAACGTACTTGATCCGAGTCCGCCTCCCGCGAACGGGCCGAAGCCTCGCAAGGGATACCAAACCACAGTCCGTGTAAACATAAAGGAACACACCACATTTCATATATATTTCACAAGTTTACATAGCCAAATTTTCACAAAAACTAAAAAGAAGTACAGAGCCTGGGGCATACCCGAGGTACAACGGAAGAAAGTAAACAACTACAAAACTACACTGCTGGAGCTACTCTGCTGGAGGTGCTGACCCTGCACCGCTACGACGCGGCCCGGAACTGGACGTCGGACGAGAGACGTCCTCCTCGCTCTCACCTATGGGGGTAGGGGTGAGCCTCTCTAGTCACTGGCTCAGTAGGGAACTCCCCCTAAAACCGAGCGAAACAAACACCACGAGTACGAATAGTAAACAGCACCAACAATTAATATAACAGCTAAGCAGGTAAGTAAAGCTGTAAAAGTACTCACCGTCTGCCGACTACGAGAAACATCAGTAATAATTAAACGGCAAACCAGTACAGGTGTACAAGCTAAAGTAGAGACAGCCAACACGAGCCACGTGAACTGGTTCGCGACACCAGTAACTGACTCGGACAACTAACACAGGTTTACCTCTCAGTCTCGCAGCCACGGACGAAAGGTCCAGCTGTCGCTCCCGTAAAAAGGTCAAGCAACTGTGGAGACCAACTAAACACCACCACCTGTAGACCACACGGTCACAGGCCCATGCCTGGCACCTCCAGAGACCCTGGCCTAGGCTCACTAGAGTGAGGCACTGGAAAAGGACTAGCATCTACTGGTGTCCGTACCCCCAACTACGAGCGCGCTACAAGTGACTAAAAACAAACACAAGTGTCACTGTCCCACTGTCATCTTTCCCTCAGCCAGACGTACAACTCTAACACAAGAGTGAGGGTGTCCAGGTCAGACGACACATACCTCGACGGTACAGCACAAGTACCGGGACAAAGCCCCGAGCTAACAGCCTGGCTCACAAAGAACCTGGGGCACCCAACTGGAGAGGTAACCACGGTAGGCGTCGTACTACTCGCCACGTACACAGAACCACGTGTACGTCACACACAAACCACGTGAAACCTCACGTAAACCACAAGTAACCACTGGTCCACTACACGTGAACCTAACTGACTCGCGTACACAACGCGCAGTCACCGAAGTAAACAACTAATAGCATACCTTGTATGCTAAACACGTAAACCAAGTGCACTCAGTGCACCACATGCGTCAACACACATGCATTATCGATAATTATTGTACTTAGTCATTTCTGCTCATATAGAAGTAGGCGGCCACATCGACTGCCGCTTACAGGGAGTCAACGGCAAGGGTTCTGGCCATTAACCTCCTGGCTGAGGATCTTGGTGACAAGCGATCTTGACGCCAAGTTCTTCGGCCATAAACCCTGCAGAAACCCTAATCCGGCTCTGCGGGCTTTCTAACTGTTCTAACTACTGAAAAACATGCAAATGCAATTCCTTTAGCATGCTAGAACCCAATACAACCCACTAAAACATGCTCTGAACATTAAATAACTCAAACCACCCTTTATCCCGCATGGTGCAACTCTATTCAAACGTGGATTATCATGCTGGTTCAAGTGGTTATGATATGTTTTAATGTTTCTATGAAGCTACCAGGGTTCGTCCCCTACCTCAGAACGCGTTAGAATCTCCTGCAATCCCCCGGTTCACGCCGAGCCCTCCGCGAGCTCCCACGCGAATTGCACCACGCCGCGACGTTTCCTCGCACAATTAAGCGACGTCACGCGTTCTACGATCGTCCAACTACTCCTCAGTACCTGTTGGAAGCTTCAAAGACTCGGGGGCAGCAAGCTGGGGCAAGAGGGAATGAGTGAGAGCTGTGAGAACTGCCCTCGGGTGAGCCTATAACCTGCACCATTCTCAGGTTGGCGTCAACCCCCATGCCGCCAACAGCAACCGCCACCCTCTGCGTCCACATCTACTGCCGCCAAGTTCATGCAGTAAACGTCCACTAAGCTGGACGCCAACAGGTCAACGGCCACACCTAGCCGCCAATTCCAACAGGACAGCAGTATGTCCCATTCTATTTCCGGACCAACCCTGCGCTGCACCTGGACAAACTACACATCCATACCATGCCTTTCACACAACCAACTCACACGTGCCTCACAACGGCCGCCACAACCACAACACACACGATCTGCATGGATCCGAAAAGCACGCGACGTTACACTTTATGTGATAGAGCCTTCAGAAACATCTTCAACACAAAGAAGAGCTTAGTCGTCTCATTCAACATCCTTGTATCTCTTAGCTCTCAATCCTCCTTGCTCAATCTTGTGAGAGCCATTGTAGTTCTGAGAGTTTGTGCTACTGCAAATCTTTCTCTCTCAGACTTTACCTCAGATCAAGCATTCTGTTGTAAGCTTGGTCTAGGGGCTTTTCGCTTTTAAACACATTTTCTGTGTATTCCTCTTCGGGCTGTGAAGAGAAGACCTGTTGGAAACAGGTGGTTGTTATTCTCTTCTTTAAGGAAGGAAGACATGTGTATCAGGTGGTAAGTTGTACCTTTTCGGGGTTAGAAGAGAAGGTCAACGCTGCTGGATGTGTAAGGGTCCTTAAGGGGGACAATACCCTTGGTTAGTGAAATCCCAAGTTGTTGCTTGGGGACTGGACGTAGGACTCCTTGGGATAGGAGGTTCGAACTAGGAAAAAAACTCTTGTTGTTGTGTGATTGTCCTCATTGTTACTAACACTAACCATCGATCTTAGTGTCTTTCTGTTAAGTGTTTTCATTGACAGGTTTTAATCCAAAAGAATTTTTAGAATTGCATTCACCTCCCCTCTGGGCTTGCTAGCTAGGCAACAAGTGGTATCAGAGCCAAGTCTCTTCAAGAAAGAAGATCTCACGATCTAAAGAGCAAAGATAAATGGCAGCTCAAGGGTATGCAGAAGGTCAGTCAGTCAACAGACCTCCTCTATTCGATAGAGAAGATTACAACTATTGGAAGACAAGAATGAAGTTCTTTCTCCATGGTCTCGATTTTCAACTGTGGTCCATCATAGAAGAAGGAGACTTAGTAGTTCTCAATAGTAGAGAAAATTGGACAGAAGACGATAAAAAGAAGATATCTCTAAACTGCAAAGCAAAGAGTATACTGTGCTGTGCGCTGAGTAAGAAAGAATTTAATAGGATCTCAATGTGCAAATCAGCAATGAAAATGTGGGAGAAACTCATAATCACATATGAGGGAACAGACAAAGTCAAAGAAACAAGGATAGATATCTTGGTAGCTTAGTATGAGAGATCTCAAATGCAACCAGGAGAATCAATCACACAAATGTATAGCAGATTCACAGACATTACAAATGGTTTGGCTAGGCTTGGAAAGAACTACGACATGGGAGATATGGTAAGAAAAATATTGAGATCCCTACCAGCTTCATGGACTCCTAAAGTACAGCCATAGAAGAAGTTAACGACCTAAGAAGAATGTCACTTGAAAAGCTTATTGGGTCACTAATGGCCCACGAAATAAACATGGAAAGGCTTGGAGAGTCCTCCAGTAGGAAGAAACACAGCAACGCTCTCAAGGCAGCTGAAGACACATCTGGTGATGAATCAGATGGTGATAAAAGCACTGAGAGCAGTGAAGACGAGGAAGCATTTCTCTCCAGAAGACTGCAAAGAATACTTGCCAAGAAAAAGTACTAGTCATGGAGAAGATATTTTAAGAAAGGAAAGGACTTCAAGAAATCCGAAGTTAAGGACACTAAGAAATCTGAACCTATATGCTATGAATGTAAGAAGCCTAGACACATCAAGGCTGAGTGTCCAAAACTGAAGAAGACAGAGTTCAAGAAGAAGGATAGCTCGAAAAAAATTCAGAAGGTACAAAAAGAAAGTCATGACAGCTGCATGGAGCAACGACAGTGACTCAGATAGCGAGTCAAGCTCTAACAAAGAAGAAGAAGAAGAAAAGGCCAACCTAGCCTTCATGGCAAACATAGAAGAAAAGGGAAGCCTTAGAACATTGAAGTGGTACCTGGATAGCAGGTGCTCAAGGCACATGTCAGGCAACAAAAGATTGTTCTCTTTCATAAAAGATGAAGAATGTACAGTAACTTATGGCGATAATGGAAAAAGAACTGTGATCAGTTGTGGACCAGTTGGTAGCGAAGGCAGAATTCTCATGGAAGATGTCCTATGTGTGAAAGGACTTAAGCACAACCTGATCACTATCAACCAGCTGTGTGACAAAGGTCACCAAATAAAGTTTCAAGAGTCAAAGTGCGTAATTATGAAAGATGGTGTAACTGTGTTCGAAGCCTGCAGAGAAAGGAATCTATATGTGCTTCATCTAGAAGAGTTGAAGGATCAGGATGTATGCCTTGCAGCAAATAAAGATCAATCAGCTAAACTGTGGCACAGAAGATTGGGCCACTGCAGTTTGGATGGAATTAGAAAATTGGTCAAACGAAATCTAGTGGAAGGTCTGCCCAAGATAAGCTCAAGGATAGAAGGTGTGTGTGAACCTTGTACAAAAGGGAAGCACAAAAAATCATCTTTCAAGTCAAAAACAGTTGTAACCACCTCCAAACCTTTAGAACTGTTGCATATGGATTTGTTTGGGCTGATGAGAACCACCAGCCTAGGAGGAAAGAACTTTGGATTTGTGATAGTGGATGATTATTCAAGATTTACATGGGTATCTTTTTTGGAGCATAAAGATGACACATTTGATAGCTTTGTTAAGTTCAGTAAGAAAGTTCAGAAGGACAAGAAGTTTAGTATAATAAGTATTCGATCAGATCATGGAGGCAAATTTCAGAATGATAAGTTTGCAGAATTTTGTAATGATCAAGGAATAGAGCATAATTTCTCAGCACCAAGGACACCACAGCAGAATGGAGTAGTTGAGAGGAAGAATAGAACATTATTGGATATGGCCAGAACCATGTTATCAGAATATAACCTTCCAAGATATTTATGGGCTGAAGTGATCAACACAGTATGCTACATTATAAATAGAGTGATGATCAGGCCAATTCTGAAGAATATGGCATATGAGCTATACAAGCAAAAGAAGCCCAAGATCAGTCACTTCAGAACCTTTGGTTGTCAATGCTTCATCCATAACAATGGTAAGAGAGACATTGGTAAGTTAGATTCCAAATCTGATAAAGGAATATTCATGGGGTATGCTTCTAAACCTAAAGGTTATAGAGTCTTTAATAAACAAAGTTTATTAATTGAGCAAACTATCCATGTTATTTTTCATGAATCTAACCCTTCCTTGAGAAAGGAAGTAGATAGTGATGATGATGATGCAGAAAATTTATCCAAGAAACTGAAGGATACATCTATCAAGGATAATGAAGATCCACCCTTGGAATAACTACAACAAAAAGATATATCACATGATGATCTTCCAAAAGAATGGAGATACAGGAAGGATCACCCATTGGATAAGATCATTGGAGATCCATCAGTTGGGGTAAGAACTAGAGGTAATGTTATTCCTTGTGATTATTTAGCCTTTGTATCTCAAATCGAGCCCAAGACAGTCAATGAAACACTGTCTGATGAATCTTAGATTTTAGCCATGCAAGATGAACTTAATTAGTTCAAGAGAAACCAAGTTTGGTCCCTTATTCCGAGACCATCAGATCATCCTGTGATTGTCACCAAATGGGTGTTTAGAAACAAATTGGATGAAGCTGGTGTTATCACTAGAAACAAGGCTAGACTGGTTGCTCAAGGCTATTCCCAAGAGGAAGGCATAGATTTCGATGAAACCTATACACCTGTAGCTAGACTAGAGGCAATTCGAATTTTACTTGCTTATGCATATGCATTAGATTTAAAACTCTTTCAAATGGATGTAAAGTCTGCCTTTTTAAATGGATATATAAAGGAGGAATTCTATGTAGAACAACCTCCTGGTTTTGATGATGTCTATTTTCCAAATCATGTTTTCAAATTGCATAAAACTTTATATGGTTTAAATCAAGCACCAAGAGTATGATATGAAAGGCTTAGTGCACTTTTATTAAACCATGATTTTATCAAAGGATAGGAAGATATCACATTGTTTATTAAGTCAAAGGTCAAAAATATATTGCTTGTGCAAATTTATGTAGATGATATAATATTCGGGTCTACTGATGAATCCTTGTGCAATAGGGCAGCCAACGGGTCGGAGTCGGAATCGGAAATGGGTGTTTCCGCTTCAGCTTCCTATAAAAAATTTCGGAGTCGGAAACGGAAAAGGGTGTTTCCGCTTCCGCATCCATTTCCGCTTTCAATCGGAAAATCGAAAATGGAAACGGATCTAAAGTCGGTAATTTGGAAACATCTATGTCACATTAACATATGAATTGATACAACTATATATATAAATATATGTAATACCCCAAGGTATAAAATGATAAATAAGTAAGAAACGGTCGAGAAAACGTAATGTGGTTTGTACGCAGATGGATAGAATAAGAAAATTCGGACCTATCGGAGGTCTAACTAAAAATATGCTAGATGATACTATTATTAGTAAAGGATATTACTAATGATATTAATAAAGGATACTACTAAATGTAAATGGTAAGAGTAAAGGATACTTCTAGAGGTTAGCATATTGGTAAAGAATGAGGATAAGGATATGGATATATCCCCGTTCACACTGAACCCAGAATTAAATAAAAAGAAAAAGTATAAATGTAAATAGGAGGGTCATATCTACAATTATAAAAATATGGGGTTTTCAAGCAAACATTAATTTTTCTAGGGACCTTGATGTAATTTCTACCGATCCCCAGAGACACAATCGGATTCCCGATCGGAGCTCAATCGGAGCTTGAATGGCCGATTGGAGATTTGAAAGGAACATATCTCCAATTTCTAAAAGTCAAAAGTAAAAAGGTTAAAGATAGAAAAATTAGGGGGTTAAGTGAAATAAAATATAAAAATCTTACAAATTCCTAGAAAAATCAAGAATACCCTAGAATCATCTAGAAAGGGACACATGTCCCACATCCAAGCAATGCTTATCCCTTAGGGACACTTGTGCCAATCTAGGAGATCCTTATCCCTTAGGGACACTTGTCACAATCTAGGAGATCCTTATCCCCTAGGAACACATGTCCCCAACCTAGAAGGCCCAAGGGGGCGCCCCTCTCTCTCCTCTCCTCCTATAAATACCACCCCCTCTCATTCCTCTCCTCCCATTCCACTCATCCAAGGCTTCCAAGAAGGGTTAGGCTAGAAGAGAAGAGAGAAGAAAAGGAGTGCCCACCACGAAGTACTGCCTATAGGTAGACTCTTTTAAGTTAGTTCTATACCTCTAGTAAGTGAAAGTGCTATTTCTTGTGTTCTTCTAATCCTTCTCTACGTCGAAACGCCGTCGGTTTATTTTTTTGGAATCTCCCGTTACGCTGAAGTGCTGCCGATTTGATTTCTCGGAATCTCTCGCGATGTCGAAATACTACCGATCTTCGAAATCCCTCTCTATGTTGGTTTGTTCACTCAAAACCCTACTCTATGACGAGACTTCACCGGTATGTTTTCTCGAAACCCTTCTTTATATCGGAACTATGTCGGGTTGTTTTCTCGGGATTCCCATCCACGCCGGGATGTTGTCCGTATGATTTCTTCAGATCTTTCGTTATACCGAAATATTGTCCGTACGATTTTTTAAGATCTCTCGTCACGCCGGAATACTGTCCATTTGATCTCTCAATATCCCTCTTTACACCGGAATGTTGTCTGTTTGGATTCTCAAGTTCTCCCGTTATACCGGAATGCTGCCCGTTGATTTCTCAAGATCCCTCTCTACGTCGAACCCTAATCGGAAGTGCGGGAGATAAGTGCCACACAGGGCAAAGTGCTATGCTATGGGAGCCACCTCTTGAGTCCATAATGGCGCAAAGTGCTACATAGCAGAAGCCACCTCTTGAGCTTGTGGGGGGCACCTCTAGAGTCCTGCCTACCTGGGGATTTCATGTATGCTATATAATACCAGACTATTTCTCATTCTTTTGCGAACTCTGAGTTGTCAGCTCGCTACTTGAAATCGTGAACTCAAAAGTGGAATTCATGCTGGTTAGGGGGCTATGGTCTAGTCTCGGGAAGATCCCGAATGCTCTTAGTGCCCAGCGGTACCGTATGGAGAGTGATGACCTGGTGCTTGGCATACACCATAAGTGAAGTGTTTATAGTATCTGACTGACAATTCAAAATTCGTGACAGTGATTAATGATATAGCTCTTTAATATTCTCCTAAGTACATGACCGTTATGGAAGTGTTCAGTGATAAACTTAAATTTTCACTTAACAAAGATAGTAATCATGTTCGTTATTTAATTTACTTGTTCATGTGCTTTTCATCTTAACACTTTGAGATTTGCGATTAATAGTGATAACTATTTCTTTTATTGTGATACATGAATTCATGCGTTATTCTAGACTCTCATTTCTTTCCTATGCAATTTTAATTCTTCCTCTCGTCTTGCATACTTGCTAGTGATTAAGACCGACTTAAAGGATTCTACTGGGCAAGTTTTTGCTCATCCTTGTTCTCTTGATATTTTTCAGGTGATAATTAAGTTCGAACATGGTGGGCAGGGTTGTGCGTCGAGAGACCCTCTTCTTATTGTAATAAAGTCCAGTTAGTCATGTCATGTTATTGTAACCTAGACGTTTTAATGAGTTATTGTAATAGTCTTCCTTGTATTTTGAAACTCTCCGGATTTATGCTAGCTTATATATTGTAATGAATGTTCCACTAGTGAAAGTTATCGCTTTAATATGTTACGCCTCGATATTTTCTCTGCTATTGGGACGCGACAGAAGTGGTATCAGAGAGCCCAGTTTTTGGAGTCTTGAAGTCTTAGGATTGATAGACTCTAACAACCAATAACCAACCTGTGAGGCGGGTAGATAGTGAATTGGGGAAAAGATTGAGTTATATTAATGGTATAAGATACAATTTCATTTGACTAAGGTTATAGGTAAACCCCAATGTGATAAATGATCTAATTATGATTGGTTTCTAATTTTGGGCCCCAGATATAGATTATAAATGGAAGGAAAAAATGCACCCTGGAAGGACCTCCAATATATGATCCAAGGACTAACAACGGCACTTGGCATGGTTGCACAACAAGGGAACCACCAGAACAATGGAGATATATATAAGAATTTTAGAAGCATGAACCCTCCAAGGTATGCTGGCAATCCAAATTCTGATGAGGCAGAAAATTGGATAAGAGAGATAGAAAGGATCTTCAAAGTAACTCAATGCCCCGAAGAGGATAAAGTGAGGTTAGCCACCTTTCCACTAGAAAAAGATGCAAGGGTCTGGTGGGAAGCCATTGAGGTTACTATGACAGGAAGAAACATCACCTGGGCAGAATTTGTGGAACTTTTTAATAATCAATACTTTTCAGAAGAGATCAAGGAAAAGAAAGTTATGGAATTTATCAACCTGAAACAGAGGGGTTTGGCAGTAGCAGAGTATGAAGCTCAATTTGCTAAATTATCTAGATATGCTCCACACTTGGTTGCTAGTGAAAAATTAAAAGCTAGAAGATTTCTACAAGGATTGAAGCCCAGTTATATTACTCAGCTGGCCCCATTATTGATCTCTACATATTCAGATATGGTAAGGAGGGCTCTAGCCTTAGAAAGTGCAACCGAAATGACAAACATGATTAAAACAAGTTTGCAAACAAAAGGATTTCAACTTCTACTTCTGAGCCCAGCAATAAAAAGAGGGAGAATGAAAATAAAGGTATTGCACAAGCATTCAAGAAGCCAAGGCGGATCGATGATAACACCAAGATAGAAAAGATAACATGTGCTTATTGTGAAAAGCCGGGGCATACAGCCGATGAATGTTGGAAAAAGATAGGTGCATGTTTAAAGTGTGGAAGCCGTGAGCACCGCATTCCAACTTGTCCACAACTTCAAGGGCAGATAAACACACATCAGAAAAGTAATAGGAAACCAGGAAGATTGCAAGCTCTAGGATTAGCAGACGAAAATCAAGAAGGGGGAATCATCGAAGGTACTCTCATCATTCACTCTAAACCTGCTTTTGTTCTATTTGATTCTGGAGCCACACATTCATTCATTTCTTGGGACTTTGTCAATACCCTGAAGTCAAAGCCAACAACCCTACCTACTGGAATAAACATGTCAACCCCCATTAGTTTTGGGATAGATCTCAATTTCTATTTTCCATCCAGTGAAATACTTATTAACGACCAGAACTTTCCAGTAGACTTAATTTGCCTTGACATGGATAGGTACGATGTAATATTGGGAGCTGATTGGCTATCACATTATCATGTCAAATTAGACTGTCGGTTAAAACAACTCACCTTTTTGGAAAAGGATATACTCCCCATAACTTTTCCTGTTACACATAAATCTCAACCCGCAATCATTATATCAGCCCTTCGAGCACAAAAACTTCTACAAAAAAGTTGCATAGGTTATTTGGCTTCAGTAGTGATAGCAGATTCCCCAAGTCCTGAACTTGAAAAGATTCCAGTGGTGAGAGAGTATCCAAATGTGTTCCCCACAGATTTACCAAGTTTGCCCCCTGAGCGGGAAATAAGCTTTTCCATAGAGCTAATTCCAGAAGCCACCCCAGTTTCCAAAACACCTTATAGAATGTCTTTGGCAGAAATGAAAGAATTAAAGAAACAATTGACTGAATTACTGGAAAAAGGGTTTATAAGACCAAGCACTTCACCCTGGGGAGCACCAGTCTTATTTGTGAAGAAGAAAGATGGATCGTTGAGATTGTGTATAGATTACAGATAGCTGAACCAATTGACAGTTAAGAATAAATACCCTTTACCAAGAATTGATGATTTGTTTGACCAATTATCTGATGCTCAATATTTTTCCAAGATCGACTTAAGGTCAGGATATCATTAGGTGAGGATTAAAGAGGAAGATATTCATAAGACAACTTTTAGGAGCAGATACGGACATTATGAATTTGTGGTCATGCCTTTTGGATTGACAAATGCCCCAGTAATTTTTATGCAATTAATGAACAATATATTCAGACCTTAAATGGATCAGTTTATAGTGGTATTCATTGATGATATATTGATATATTCGAAGAATAAGGAAGAGCATGAATCTCATCTAAGGATCACCTTACAAACACTAAAGGAACAGAAGTTATATGCCAAACTGAGCAAGTGTGAATTCTGGTTAGATAACATAGCCTTTTGGGACATGTTATCTCGAAAGAAGGTATTTCGGTGGATCCTTCAAAAATTGAGGCTATTCAAAAGTGGGGGAGACCTACTACTGTCACCGAAATTAGAAGTTTTCTAGGTATGGCTAGCTATTATCGAAGATTTGTCAAAGATTTCACTAAAATAGCCGTACCTTTAACCAGATTAACCAAGAAAGGGGTTCTATTCGTTTAGAATGAAAAGTGTGAGGCCAGTTTCCAAAAATTGAAGGAATGACTAACTTCAGCCCCTATACTTACACTACCCATTGAAGGAAAAGATTATGAATTTTACACTGATGCTTCAAATGTGGGCTTAGGATGTGTGCTTATGCAAGAAGGAAAAGTGATTGCATATGCTTCTAGGCAATTAAAGACACATGAAAAGAACTATCCAGTACATGATCTGGAATTAGCTGCAATAATATTTGCCCTCAAAATTTGGAGGCATTATTTATATGGAACTCAATTCATAGTACATTGTGATCATAAAAGTTTGAAGTATTTGTTTTCCTAAAAGGAATTGAACATGAGGCAAAGAAGGTGGCTAGAGTATATTAAGGACTTTGACTTCTCTATCCAGTATCAACCTGGGAAAGGAAATGTAGTAGCCGATGCTCTAAGTAGGAATCCAGTGGGACAACTATCATGCATGATTTGTGGTGAATGGAAGTTACTGGAGCAATTTTCAACACTAAATTTAAATGTGGACACTCCAAAAGATCATATTATGATTGCTAACCTAAGAGTCCAATCATATATTTTGAAGGAAATCAAAGAACAACAAGATGATGATCCAGCAATAGTGGAAATCAAAGAACAACTGGATAGCAGACCTGAATTTCATATAGACAATGAAGGAAGGCTTATGATCCAAGGAAGAATATGTGTGTCGGATCATCAGGAAATTAAGAAGAAAATATTAGAAGAAGCTCACAAGACTCGTTATACAATTCATCCAGGAGAAACAAAAATGTATCAAGATTTAAAGAAGACTTATTGGTGGAACAATATGAAGAGGGAAATAGCTGAGTATGTCTCCAAATGTCTAACATGTCAAAAAATTAAGGCAGAACATCAAGTACCTGCTGGAAAATTGAGACCTTTAGAAATACCAAAATGGAAATGGGATAGTATTGGTATGGATTTTATTACAGGACTACCAAGAACAAGAAATGGTCATGATGGCATTTGGGTTATTATAGATCGTTTAACCAAGGAAGCACATTTCTTACCCATAAAGACAAAATGGTCTGTGAACATTCTGGC
Organism: Colocasia esculenta; assembly: GCA_014218235.1. Classification (NCBI taxonomy): domain Eukaryota; kingdom Viridiplantae; phylum Streptophyta; class Magnoliopsida; order Alismatales; family Araceae; genus Colocasia; species Colocasia esculenta. The sequence continues at coordinate 10,771,490 of CM024755.1, read as the reverse complement.
AGCACTATATATAAAGGAGATTGTTAGATTGCATGGAATTCCAATAAATATCATATCAGACAGAGATTCTAGATTCACATCACACTTCTGGATTGGACTACAAACAGCCTTGGGTACAAAATTGAATTTTAGCACAGCATTTCATCCCAGACTGATGGACAAACAGAAAGGATTAATCAGGTTATTGAAGATATGTGTAGAGCATGCATTTAGATTTTGGAGGAGACTGGCAAGAACATTTACCACTAATAGAATTTGCCTATAATAATAGCTATCAATCCACCATTCAGATGGCACCATTTGAAGCTCTATATGGCAGAAATTGTAGATCTCCCATATGTTGGAAAGAAATTGGTGAAGAACAGATAATTGGACCAGAAATAGTTCAAAAAACAACCAATATTATCCAGATAATCAGGCAAAGAATGAAGGTAGCCCAAGACCGACAGAAAAGTTATGCAGATCAACGAAGAAGAGATTTGGAATTCCAAGTTGGAGACCATGTGCTCTTAAAAGTATCGCCAAAAAGAGGACTTAAGAGATTTGGGATTAAAGGGAAACTTAGTCCCAGATTCATTGGACCATTTGAAATCTTAGAAAGAATTGGAGAAGTCAGCTACAGACTGGCCTTGCCCCCTTAACTTGCAGGAGTACATGATGTCTTTCGTGTTTCGATGCTTCAAAAATATGTTTATGATCCATCTCACATTATTCAATTCAAAGATATGGACTTCCAAAAGGATCTGACCTATGAAGAACAACCTACCAAGATCTTGGATCGCAAGATACAACAACTGAGGAACAAAAGCATACCAATATTAAAAGTTCAATGGAGCAGAAGAGGACAAGATGAAGCTACTTGGGAACTAGAAGAAAAAATGAAAAAGAAATATCCAGACTTAAGGTAAGTACCTTTCCATTCTAGATACATTATGTAGAATTTGGGGGACCAAATTCTTATAAGTGGGGGAGGGTGTAATACCCCAAGGTATAAAATGATAAATAAGTAAGAAACGGTCGAGAAAACATATTGCGGTTTGTACGCAGATGGATAGAATAAGCAAATTCGGACCTATCGGAGGTCTAACTAAAAATATGCTAGATGATACTATTATTATTAAAGGATATTACTAATGATATTAATAAAGGATACTACTAAAGGTAAATGGTAAGAGTAAAGGATACTCCTAGAGGTTAGCATATTGGTAAAGAATGAGGATAAGGATATGGATATATCCCCGTTCACACTGAACCCAGAATTAATAAAAAGAAAAAGTATAAATGTAAATAGGAGGGTCATATCTACAATTATAAAAATATGGGGTTTTCAAGCAAACATTAATTTTTCTAGGGACCCTGATGTAATTTCTACCGATCCCCAGAGACACAATCGAATTCCCGATCGGAGCTCAATCGGAGCTTGAATGGCCGATTGGAGATGTGAAAGGAACATATCTCCAATTTCTAAAAGTCAAAAGTAAAAAGGTTAAAGATAGAAAAATTAGGGGGTTAAGTGAAATAAAATATAAAAATCTTACAAATTCCTAGAAAAATCAAGAATACCCTAGAATCATCTAGAAAGGGACACATGTCCCACATCCAAGCAATGTTTATCCCTTAGGGACACTTGTCCCAATCTAGGAGATCCTTATCCCTTAGAGACACTTGTCCCAATCTAGGAGATCCTTATCCCCTAGGGACACATGTCCCCAACCTAGAAGGCCCAAGGGGGCACCCCTCTCTCTCCTCTCCTCCTATAAATACCACCCCCTCTCATTCCTCTCCTCCCATTCCACTCATCCAAGGCTTGCAAGAAGGGTTAGGCTAGAAGAGAAGAGAGAAGAAAAGGAGTGCCCACCACGAAGTACTGCCTATAGGTAGACTCTTTTAAGTTAGTTCTATACCTCTAGTAAGTGAAAGTGATATTTCTTGTGTTCTTCTAATCCTTCTCTACGTCGAAACGCCGTCGGTTTATTTTTTTGGAATCTCCCGTTACGCCGAAGTGCTGCCGATTTGATTTCTCAGAATCTCTCGCGACGTCGAAATACATCCGATCCTCAAAATCCCTCTCTATGTTGGTTTGTTCACTCAAAACCCTACTCTATGACGAGACTTCACCGGTATGTTTTCTCGAAACCCTTCTTTATATCGGAACTATGTCGGGTTGTTTTCTCGGGATTCCCATCCACGCCGGGATGTTGTCCGTATGATTTCTTCAGATCTTTCGTTATACCGGAATATTGTCCGTACGATTTCTTAAGATCTCCCGTCACGCTGGAATATTGTCCGTTTGATCTCTCAATATCCCTCTTTACACCGGAATGTTGTCTGTTTGGATTCTCAAGTTCTCCCGTTATGCCGGAATGTTGCCCGTTGATTTCTCAAGATCCCTCTCTACGCCGAACCCCAATCGGAAGTGCGGGAGCTAAGTTCCACACAGGGCAAAATGCTATGCTATGGGAGCCACCTCTTGAGGCCATAATGGCGCAAAGTGCTACATAGCAGGAGCCACCTCTTGAGCCTGTGGGGGCCACCTCTAGAGTCCTGCCTACCTGGGGATTTCATGTGTGCTATATAATACCAGACTATTTCTCATTCTTTTGCGAACTCTGAGTTGTCAGCTCGCTACTTGAAATCGTGAACTCAAAAGTGGAATTCATGCTGGTTAGAGGGCTATGGTCTAGTCCCGGGAAGATCCCGAATGCTCTTAGTGCCCAGCGGTACCGTATGTAGAGTGATGACCTGGTGCTTGGCATACACCATAAGTGAAGTGTTTATAGTATCTGACTGACAATTCAAAATTCGTGACAGTGATTAATGATATAGCTCTTTAATATTCTCCTAAGTACATGACCGTTATGGAAGTGTTCAGTAATAAACTTGAATTTTCACTTAACAAAGACAGTAATCATGTTCGTTATTTAATTTACTTGTTCATGTGCTTTTCATCTTAACACTTTGAGATTTGCTATTAATAGTGATAACTATTTCTTTTACTGTGATACATGAATTCGTGCGTTGTTCTAGACTCTCATTTCTTTCCTATGCAATTTTAATTCTTCCTCTCGTCTTGCATACTTGCTAGTGATTAAGACCGACTTAAAGGATTCTACTGGGCAAGTTTTTGCTCATCCTTGTTCTCTTAATATTTTTCAGGTGATAATTAAGTTCGAACATGGTGGGTAGGGTTGTGCGTCGAGAGACCCTCTTCTTATTGTAATAAAGTCCAGTTAGTCATGTCATGTTATTGTAACCTAGACGTTTTAATGAGTTATTGTAATAGTCTTCCTTGTATTTTGAAACTCTCCGGCTTTATGCTAGCTTATATATTGTAATGAATATTCCACTAGTGAAAGTTATCGCTTTAATCTGTTACGCCTCGATATTTCCACTGCTATTGGGACGCGACAATATACTAATCCACATTGTAATAACATTTTGATAAATATAACAAATTCATGCACAATGTACATAGATGTCTAGATTTATAATCTCAAATCATAAAATTTAGACCAATCTATCAATTTAAGTTGCAAGAACATTTGTCTCCCATTACAAATTCAAAGTTGGGAGAAATAAAAAATGAACTTACCGACAGATTGAGAAATCATACTAATAAGAAATTCATAACAACATAAAATGTACTATAAGGAAACTCATACAATCATGATAAATTGTTCAATCGACAAATTACATAGTCTTAAAGTAGTCATGATAACTAATACAACATGTAAATTGTTCAACCCACAGATTACATAGTCTCAAAGTAGTATATGATAACTAATACAATACTAGATTTAACACACATCTCCATTCTCCAATCACATTCTCTCCATCTCTCATTCCAGTGTCCCCTACAAAATGAAACAGGTGAAAATCAAATTAATAAAAATATATAATCACACATGACATGGCACATGAGTGAAAAAAAATAAATACCTCCTTAGATGAACATTTATACCCAAATTAGACTGTGATTAATTCTCCGTATCATAATCGAATCTACAAAAATAAGATACTTTACACATGAGCTATAAACACACAAGTGCTATATAAATAAAGAAATGAGTCAGTAGAGAAATTAATGATTACCTAGAGAAACTTAGATCATCATCTTCCACATCACATACATTTTCATCCACTATAACTCTACTTTCTTCCTCTCCCTCATCAGAACGTTCTGAATCTATCTTTTGAGCCATCGATATGGTAGAAAAATTTCCAACTAATGTACTAGAAGGTGGAACTAACAAAATTCAAATAAATGTAGTTAGTTTTCAAACTATAAGAATACAAAACAATAAAAAAATTATAATACCTTTTAATGATTGTCTTAGTCAGTCTTGACAACAAATCAAAATTTCCACAATAGATGGGTTTAAAGAACTTCGATAAGAATCAAGAATTCTCCCTCCAATGCTAAAAGCTGACTCAGATGCAACAGTAGATATAGGAATACTAAGATATCACGAGCCATCATAGCAAGAACAGGATACTTTCCTTCATTATCTTTCCACCAAACTAAGATATCAAGTTCTCATTGCATGAACTCATAACATGAGTATCTAAATATGAATCCAAATCTGATTTTGGAACTTGACTTGAAGAATTCTCTTTAAGAAAAGATTCAAGCTCCAACAATTCACTCATAACTATAGAACAACCAGAAACACATCTTACTCCAGCATTCATAGAATTGCTTCCATCTCCACTTGCAACATTAGAATGACTAAATGTATCAGCTCTTTTTGTCATTTGATCCACGTACACATTGTACAATTGAACAAAAGAATCTTTGATATGATGAATTCTTGTTGCAACTTCATTCCCAAAGTCGTCATTGTAAATCTTCTCAAAAAAGAATTCAATTGACTTCATTTTATATCTAGGATCCAAAATATAACACCCTCCTCCGACTTCACATAAACACATACGTAACCTTTGATCGGAAGAGGGGTTACGCTGACAAACTTTCGTTATGGGTAGATATATCCGTGCTTTGCACAAAACTGGCAAACCATTCCACAAAGGTATCTTGGAACATATTATAATACACAAGGTCACAAAGTGCTACACTCATTATTTACAAAAGCTAAGTTTCTCTCTCTCTCTAACTTAATACATTATCAACTAAAAGAAACTACTAAAACTACATTATTTTTCTTCATCTCTTCATCGTCCGCAGCGGAATTAGGATTCATGTGTAGCTGAGATTATGCACATCTTCAATCTGAAAGGGTTGGAGGAAACAAAGGCGTGAGTCGGAAGGACTCAATAGGTGACAGTAAACATAAAGATAGGAGTTTCAAATTTTAGAGCTTCAAGAGTATTCAGAAAGTGCATATATGGAATAAACATAATTGCTCATGAATCTTCATACTTAACATAAACATATAGCCCAATTTAATTTCATGACGAGCTCGAACGAATATCAGAACAAAGTCATATTTGTCTTTCAAAATTCATATCATAACTTGATTCCGGAACAAACTTGACAGGCATCACTGCTCTCAAGAGGTTACTATATAGATGTAATATACCATCCTCAGTGCCTAGGCGATTCCAGCACCTTAGATCTTGTTCATTGCGCAAGAACGGGGTTTATTACCCACCATCGTCAGTCCATTGACTTGGATTTACCTACAAACTGTCGCCCTCAGCTGATCACAAGTGGTTGGTGCTACCACAAGTGATCCTAAACCCTCTTTGAAGAGAGCACTGTCTTCAAATCATAAATTTCTTTTCATGAGCATAAAGGAAATGGGAAATCCAAAGGTAGTTTTGGTTGAGAATTAGTACACATATCTTAGTGACAAAGTAGCTCAGAGTTCAAGAGTATAAGAAAGACAATTGGTTGAGACAGGGTTATGACTCAAGTCAATAACTTCAGAAGATTTGAATCATATAAAAATCCAAAAGAAAATGAAGATCCATAATGGTCATCACAAATTATTCACATCTCATGAGGTGTTCAAACATATGAACTCTCAAGTGGTCAAGTTTTATAACCTCAGTTACCGAATACCGAAGAATAGACTTAATCGGAGTACTATTCGTAATTGACAACTTTAAAAATAATTCAAGAAGAGTTAAGGTACTCAAAGTGGATGAACTTTTCAGTAACATGACAGTAAATATCAAGGTAAATGAGAGGGTAACTTCCTTGGCTTTTAGGATGAAGTTTTGGCATGGATTCAGACATGAAAGAGTGCAGAAATTTGAATCAGCACTGCATCTGTCGACAGACAGGAAGGGGCTGTCGACAGATGAGAGCAGACAGAGCTCAGTTGTCTGGCTCTGTGTGTATCTGTCGACAGATGCAAGGGATCTGTCGACAGATCCACACAGTCCAGAACCTGAAGTTCTGTCAGACGTGCGTCTGTCGACAGATTTGGGCTGTCTGTCGACAACCGCCTATTTCTCACTCATAAATGACTTAGAATGTACTCTAAACATGCTGACAATGGAACCTATGAATCAAGGCATGATGTATATCAAATAGAAGAGTCTAATTATAGTCCTCACAGTGGTTTATCAACCGAACAAGTGAGATGAAACAAGAGGTTTGCAATTCAAGCTTGTTTAGCTAGGAACTAGACATAGTATATTGTTGGAAGTGTGGTCTTGATAGCAATGGTTTATTGGGATTCTACCACAAGATGAACACTAAAACACATGGTATTAAATGTTCCTAATCAAGGCTTGAAGTACAAACATCCGAATGGAAAGAATCACAATGTTCTAAGATATCGAAATTTCTAGCAAAACTCTATAGCATAAACATGGATCATGGGTGGTATAAGAAGTTAGAAATCTACTTAAATTATAATGGGAGTGAAGAAGCTCCTTGATAATTATATGATTCCAGAGGTAATAGGTAAAATCAAACGAAAGATTCTGAAAGTACAATCTCGTACACAGACTTAACGAAGACCGGTTAATGAGCTTGAAGGCAACTCATGTAAGGTTATGATCTTTCTAACTAGAGCAGTGGGTAGAAGTATGAGGAGAAGATAGGAATCTACTTTTCCTCAAGGTAAACAAAATCCTTGAATACCTATAATCAAAAGTGAACCAAAACAAGAAGAACTCTACAGATCATGGTACAAACAAGAGACATGGTTTCTACGAATGAGGAAACCATGAACATGTACATAGGAAACTGAGAAGGATTCATGGTATGACACCTACCTGATTTGGTGAAGAACAAAGGTCCTTCTTCTTCACGTAAAAATCTAGAGTAGCAAGAAGAAGTATAAGACAACCACACAGGTAAAAGCTTCGGCGGTTTCTTGTTGAAGATTTGACGATCTACACCAGGTACACCAGTAGCAGCTACAGCTATACTGGCTCCAGCAGCAACCTTCCCACACACAAGGTGCAAGCGCATCAACAACAGGGGCAGCGAGAGAGAGAGTGCAAAAACTCCCACGAAGGTTGAAGGAGGGACTTATATAGGCTCTCAACTCTGCTGCATGCTTGGCACGTTGGCCATGTATGTGTCATGGTGTAAGCCCCTTTAAACCATGTGAGGCCACCTATCTCATGCAACACACTCTTTAGTTACACGCATGTAACCTTAATGATAGCCCAACCCATGGATAAGCCTTATCCTAATGTGTGTTGGCTTCTCCTAAGCCTTACACGTAAATCACCCAAAAATCCATCCCGTAATTGATCCTTAATTCAGATGGCCCAATAATCCCTATGTAAAGGTGTTCAAACGACGTCCGTTTGTGTTGAAATTTCAACCATAGACTAATAGGAAGGTTTTACTAATTGTCATAATTTTTATTTAATTTTTAGAATTTATTTTCTATTGGGTGAAAAATCGCCCGGAAAATAGTTGCGTCGACTTAATCTCAAAATCCGGTCGTCAAAAATTCTGGATAATTACATATTTGATATCTCCACAATTTTCTAAGAATTATGGTGTTCTCAGATTTTATTTTCGTTACAGTTTTCGGTGTCACCCTATCGGGGTGCGCACGAACGAAAGTAGTACTGGGGTATGATAAAGTGTCTTAAACATACCCTTAATCCTAAATATCACAATTTAAACCTAATCGGTTTGCATAAACAAGAATTTCTAAGTAAAACATGGTATTTAAAATTTGAAGGTATTACACAAAATACATCCAAAAGATAATACTAAACTCAAAGTACTCCAATACTTGTTAAATTTCTCAAGCATGCAAGTAGTCATAGCTTGCACAAAAGGGTGTATAGAATGCAACCACTTTTTCAATGTGCAATGAACAAGACATATATCATTAAAATAGAGATTCGCAGTAGGATATCTTGTTCCTGAAAATTTATTTGTCACATCATCAAACAATTGTAAACAATCTTTTGCAATTTTCACATTTTCCCATTCTTCAGAAGATGGAGGACCTTTGTAATCTTCATCAAAATAAGACAAACGATCAAATGCACCACGAAATTCATATGCAACTGCAAGCATCTTGTATGTTGAATTTCATCTAGTTGACACATCTAAAATCAATTTCTTCTTAGGAGCATTTGCTTGTTCTGCAGCTTTTCTAAAATGTTCCAATCGAGCATGTGAACTTCTCACATGTCTTACACTTTCTCAAATTTTTGTAATTGTTTGTGATAATGGACCTAATCCTACTTGAACAATCAAATTCAGCACATGACAACAACAACGAACTCGAAATAGTTTTCCATTCAAAAGCAGACAACCACGAGGTAGAAGAATATCAGAAAGCTGTCTTGTAAGCACATTATTTGAAAAAACATTGTCCAAAACTATACTGCAAAGTTTCCCATCTATGTTCCAATCAAATAATTTACTCTGAATGACTTTAGCAATATTTGCACCACTATGAGATTTCACATTCAAGAAATTCAGAATCCTTTTCTAGAGCTTCCATTCTTTATCAATATAATGGCAAGTCAATGCTAAATATGAATCAGAACAAGCAAAAGTCCACAAATCAGCAGTGATACTAACTCGAGAAGATGTCTCTTTAAGCATGCAATACAAGTTTCTCTTCTCTTCCTCATACACTTTCATGCAATCAGCTTTAATTGATGTGCGTCCAACAAGCTTAAAGTGTGGCTGTAAATTTGTTAAAAATAACTTGAAATAGTGTTGCTCAACAAACACAAAAGGAATCTCATGCATGATCACCATTTTTGCTAAAAGATCTCGACATGTTTCTTGATCAAAGTGAACACATTCAAGGCTATTGCTTCCATCACTATTCGCACCATGAGCAAGAAGCATTTGTCCTACATCAGTTTATCCTTGCTTCTTTGTCCTCTTAAATGCAGAACAATGTTGCAAATGTGAATTAAGATGTGTAGTTCCCATTCTGCTATTTCCAGTTAGTTCTTTCTTGCAATGATGACATTTAGCAACTGCACTTCCATCTTGTTTATGAAACTTTTCAAAATCATTCCACACTGATGATCTTAACTTTCTTTGCTTTAAAATGGGAGAAGTTGCTACTGGAGGATCACTCTCAACCTCAATTGTAACACTTTCTGCCATTCTGATAATAAATAAAAGAGTTGAATATTTTTTGCACAAAGTAAATATTACAATCACTTAGTCAACAAATATTGTAAAGCTTGAATTTAAATATATACCCAGGGGTAGATGCAATTGTTTCTCTGGTGATGTCATCGACACTGCTGTAAGAGAAGGCGGAGTCCTGCTGCAAGAGAGTCAAACTATAATTCAAGTAAAAAAACTTCCAGAAAAAATCGTTCTGCCACTGCCCTCATGTTTGCTGATCAGTGCAGACCCCTAACCTCCACCACCATCTGCTTGCACCTCCCCTCCTCTTCTTTAGACACAAAGACACTCGGTTCACTCCTCATTCTTGTAGTAATCAAATTAGGCGAAATAAAAAATAAATGAACAATACCTACGAGAATGGTTGAGAAATCTCCCAAATGACCACAAAAAAAATGTTCTGTAGTAAGGGAGATGGTGGAGCCGATTGTTAGCCGGCGTGCACGCACGAGCGAGGGAGGAGCTGTGCGATGTCTTGGTCGAGTGTGGATGCGCGAGCTAGGCGGAGCAGATCGGGTGTGGACGCTCGAGCTTGGCCACCTGACAGGGGAGCAGAGTCAGCAAACTAACCAGCTCTTGGGGGGAAAGCTAGAATGGCCGAGCGAGAATGGGGGGATGCCGGGACGGGGGGGCGTAGGCCAGTGGCGCAGGGGATAGAGGCCGATGGTGTCGGATCAGCCGATGGTGGGGAAGATAATGAAGGAAAACCCCATGAACGGGGTGTTGGTGCCCGTCGCCTAGGTTGGGCCTCCCTCATCCCCCCCCAACAAACCAACCAGATCGCAGAGAAGAGAGAGAGAGAGAGAGAGAGAGAGAGAGAGAGAGAGAGAGAGAGAGAGAGAGAGAGAGAGAGAGATCATACTGAAGGAGCGCTGTGGACACCTGAAAACGGGGATGCAAAGGGGCCTGCCATCAGCCCAACACATCCGGAACAGCCCTAAAAGACCATTAAGAAACCCTTCAAAAAGGCCCAACAGAAGCCCATTACTTCATGGCCCAAACATCCCCATGTAAGGGGGTCATCTTAGGCAACTCCTCACCTCCCCACTACCCAGACAAACCTGCAAACCGGCAGCAGAAGAGGGCGGCCAACAGGTTTCCTCTCAAGGAAACTGGGCTGCAAAAGAGTGGGGGGAGTGGTGGCCTCTGGTGGGTTCTTTTTAGAGAGGGGGAGAAGGGACTAGAAGCTTGCTCTCCAAGACTTGGGTGGCTGGGTAAGAGAGGTGGCTGGGCTCCTTCTTCCAGAGTGAAAAAAAAAGGGCAGAAGGTTTTAGAAGAAAGGAGGAGATCCTCCTGCTGAAGAGGAGCTCGGGTGAGAGGGTTTTAGGAAAAAAAAGCTGAGCTCTCCTCCTCTTGGTTACTAAGGAAGCAGAAGCAAGGGCTTTGGAGGTTCGGTTGAAGGTGGCTGGCCTCTTCCTCTCTCCCTTCCTCTCTCTCTCTCTCTCTCTCTTCAAGGCTGGTCACGGGAGGAAGCAATAGAAGAAGGTTGGGAAACACTCTTCAAAGGGGCTAGGAGCAGAGAGGAGGAAGGGCCTCTCATGGTTGGCTATTTGGCGGTGTCTTCCCAAGAAAAAGGAAGTTGAAAGAAGAAAAGGGGACTACCACGGCAGTCCCCATGTGTGCTCTTCCCCTTTAGCTTATCTTCCTCTTTCTCCCATGTAGCTTCATGTCCTCAATAGTGAAAAGACTTCCCCCCATTTTCCATATGTGTATGTTTTCTTGTTCTTTTTTTTATGGTCTGTGTGTGTGTGCCTCCCCCTTTTCCCCCTTTTGTTGTTTCAGTTCTGCTTCTTGTGCTTCTACGTGAAACCGAAGTGCTCTCTAAATGTGGTAACTAAGTCGGCTAGCTCTTCACTATGTGTTCTCTTTTTATTTGATTTTCTTTCCCTTTCTTACCTTGCATGAGACCATCCCGTTACCTTATATGGGACATTGGAGAAGGCTATTGAGTATTTCTCAGCCCACCAAGGGTGGCTTATGAGAAACATACTCACTGCCATAGCACATTTACTGCAACAAGTCCCTTTATTCGGTGCTTTCTTATTCAGATTTTTCTTGTGCATTAACCGTGAGTATTGAAGGCCCAATCTAAGGGGTCATATAAGGCCATATATGTACCTCCTCTGATGGGTCTAAGAGCAGACAGAGCACTGTCCGGATCCCCTTGCCACTGCTCATGTCTCACTGTCCCAATCCTGCCGATTCGTTTTCCTATGAGACCTTGAACACCAAGGGTCAAGTGGCTAATACCTGGGTCCTATTCAGGATTATGAGGGGCGACATTATATGCCAAATGATTTGTGTTTCCGACGGGATGCCCAAACTCTGCACGTGTTGCGAGAACCGTGTCCCCGAAATGCTGCTGAATCGCTTTTCCGGGTGGTTTTAAACGTGAAGGGTTCGGTATCTAATACCCATGCCCGGTTCAGGCCCATGGATGGATTCTCCATATGTTGAATAGCCCGTCAGCCCGATCGGACACTCAGGTCGTCTCTGGATTTTGAGAATCGTGTCCCCGAAGTGCTGCCGAATCGCTTTGTCGGGTGACTTTGAACATGAAGGGTTCGGTATCTAATATCCATGCCCGGTTCAGGCCCATGGATGGATTCTCCATATGTTGAATAGCCCATCATCCCGGCTGGACGCTCAGATCATCTCCAGATTTTGTGAACCGTGCCTCCGAAGTGCTGCCGAATCGCTTTTCCAGGTGGTTTTGAACATGAAGGGTTCGGTATACAATACCCATGCCAAGTTCAGGCCCATAGATGGATTCTCCATATGTTGAATAGCCCGTCAGCCCGACCGGACACTCAGGTCATCTCTGAATTTTGAGAACCATGTCCCCGAAGTGCTGCCGATTCGTTGTCTCTTGTGGTTTTGAACATGAAGGGTTCGGTATATAATACCCATGCCCGGTTCAGACCCATAGATGGATTCTTCATATGTTGAATAGCCCGTTAGCCTGACCGAACACTCAGATCATCTCTGGATTTTGAGAACCGGGCCCCCAAAGTGCTGCCGATTCGCTGTCTCTCGTGGTTTTGAACATGAAGGGTTCGGTATACAATACACATGCCTGGTTCAGACCCATAGATGGATTCATCATATGTTGAATAGCCCGTCAGCCTGACCGGACACTCAGATCATCTCTGGATTTTGAGAACCGGGCCCCCAAAGTGCTGCCGATTCGCTGTCTCTTGTGGTTTTGAACATGAAGGGTTCGGTATACAATACCCATGCCCAGTTCAGGCCCATAGATGGATTCTCTATATGTTGAATAGCCCGTTAGCCCGACCGGACACTCAGGTCATCTCTGAATTTTGAGAACCGTGTCCCCGAAGTGCTGCCGATTTGCTGTCTCTTGTGGTTTTGAACATGAAGGGTTCGGTATATAATACCCATGCCCGGTTCATACCCATAGATAGATTCTTCATATGTTTAATAGCTCGTCAGCCTGACCGGACACTCAGATCATCTCTGGATTTTGAGAACCGGGCCCCCAAAGTGCTGCCGATTCGCTGTCTCTTGTGGTTTTGAACATGAAGGGTTCGGTATACAGTACCCATGCCTGGTTTAGGCCCATGGATGGATTCTCCATATGTTGAATAGCCCGTCAGCCTGACCGGACACTCAGATCATCTCCGGATTTTGAGAACCGTGTCTCTGAAGTGCTGCCGAATCACTTTTTCAGCTAGATTTGAACATGAAGGGTCGGATAGTCCATCCCTGTGCCCGATCCGAGCTCATAGATGGTGTCCATACATATTGTGGGCGCTGCCATCCCGTCTGTTAGTTCTGGTTCCTTGCGGATTTCAAGAACCGTGCACAAATAGGGCCGCAGAATCACTGCGATTTGATATTTTGGACAAAAGGGCCGGATAACCTGATTCCCACGCCCCGTCCGGAATTGAACAGAGCCCTTTCATGGTTTGGGTGCCATTCCCTCCTGACCCGGTCTTCGGATCCTCCGTTTCCCACGCGTTTTGTGCGTTGCAAGGGCTGCCGAATCATTTTGGTCTGTGAACAGTGCTGCCGATTCGCCCCAGCCGAATCGTCTCTGCATAATGGGCCTGGCTGCCGATTCGCTCCTGCTGATTCACCCTTGCAGAATGGGTCTGGCTGCCGATTCGTCCCTGTTGATTCGCCCTTGCTGAATCGCTTTCGCAGAATGGTTTTGGTTGCCGAATCGCCTTGTTTGCCGAATCAAATGAATTGTGCATGATGATGATGTTGAGCACATAAGGGTCAAATAAGATTGAATTATGAAAAGAACAATGACGATCAAAGCACGCCAAAGCTATTGCATTACCAAACAAAAAAATTGTGTGATAAATAAAAGAACAGATAAATGAGCATGCAAAATTGACCTTTAAAAGATGAAGAGCACACACATTCAACTCTCTCGTAATCTTAACTGCAATTTTGTGGTTTCATTCTGCACCTTTATCAGATGTTTCCGTTTCAAGGTCATAAGGCTTTCTAATCTGGCGATTAATCAAGGATTTTCTCTCTCCGAGAGATGTAATTAACGTCGTTGCGTTCAGGCAACGACAGGATCTTGGTCCCGACCCGATCTTCACAATCGTTTGACGAAGTCAAATGGTGTGCACAATAGACCTAAAGTCCTTCGACTCCTGGAGGCAGAACATGTTGTCACTTTAGTGACTGGCACGCCCGCGCTATGCAATTGCTGATTCATCTCACGTCACCGTTGCTCGAGTAGCATTCGACGGGACTTGGATTAGCAATATGCATCCATGAGAACATGAGAAAACATGATAAAAAGGATAAAAGAATAGAGATTTTAATTTTTCTTTTAAAATCCATTTCCACAGCGTGGCACTCCCGGTGGGACCAAACTTCCCTTCATCTCTTCGTCAGAATAGAAAGCCTTGTGGCCTTCATACTCCATGCTGACTGTTGGTTTGAACTAATTTGCAGGTGACTAACAGACATATTGCTGAAGTTCGTTTCGGACCTCAAATTGTTCGGGACCATGCCCGGTATGGCTATCTTTCCGTGCCAACTCGCTTCGGAGATTTTCCTCCGGTAGTCGAATTCCCCAACTTCTCGGGGGTGGCTTTCGTCCAAGCACTGCACAACAACGCTGGCGAGATAGCTGAAGAGGAATCAAAGACAGTCAGCTGCCAGGTGCATCATATGGACTGTGGCAACAGAAGAAGTGACAAGGGACCCAGGGGGCATCAAGCTAGTGCTGGGAAGATCAAGGGACCCAGGGGGCATCAAGCTAGTGCTGGGAAGACCAATGGACCCAGGGGGCATCAAGTTAATGTTGTGAATGCTACAACTGTCACTCCCCTCAAAGCACGTGTCTCTAGCTCCGGAAAGAGCATGTTAGTCGGCAACATCAGAATCCATCTACAGAGCGGCCATGCTACAATAGAACCAGATCAAGTGGTGCTAACTGTGCCAACAAGAAATTCCTTCCAAGCATTAGAGGGAAAGAAAGAGATGTATAACACATTCAAAAGCAAATTGGCCCCAAAGCCATTTAAATTCAAGCAAGTTTGGGTGCCTAAGAAGACCCAAGCTCTTCAACCAGTGAAGCGACAGCATGACAAAGGCAATGAAACAAATGCAAAAGGCAAAATAGATGTTGATCAGCTAACTCCAGCACCTCCCGTGCCAGTGTTCAAATCTTATGCACGGCAAGGGACTATTTTCTGCTACACTGCATACCACAACAAGGCAGCCAATCTGGAGCGTTGGGCTCGCATGCCCCTGTTGCAGAGGAGGGGTCCAATATTTGTCCATTCATTTATGCAAGCAGCTAATGAGGTTAATCAGACTATGTCCAGTCATTACTATGATCTGGCAAAACCTTCCCTTGAAGCAGCCCAGGGTGGTATATCATGTTGCAAAGATAGAAATGAAAATGAGAAAGAAAAAGAAAGAGAAAAAGATAGCGACAAAGGAAAAGAATATGAGAAAGGAAATAGAAGGGAAAAATCAAAAGGAAATAAGAAAATGCAAAGAAAAGAAAGAGCAAAAATAGTTGAAAAGAAAAAAGAAAGAGAAAGAGAAAAAGGAAATTGTGGTGAGCCACTGGCTCAGGGAAATGGTGCATTACGCATTCTCCCCTGTTATATGGCTAGCATGTCTAGCCGGTGTGGCGTTCTCTCTGAAGAAGAAGGGGCACCACCCAAATTCACTGAAGAGCCAGATTCTCTTGCCAGAAGGAGAAAGACTGACAACAACACTCCAATGGTCAGAAGAGCGATTGCAACGACAATGATGTTTGAGGAAGATGGCAAGTTGCCACCTATTTCCTTGAAAGAGGCTTCGGTTAGGACAACAACCAACACCCCTACCACATCTGTACGTGATCCTGCTGCGATTGTCCTGTTACAGAAATGCCAGCTAGAAATTGAAATGTTGAGACAACAGATTCAAGAAAGAGATGAATATATCATGGCATTAAAGGGCAAATAGAGCATAGTCAAAGCATTGCAAGGTAGCATCAGCTCTCCCCAAATCCTGCATTTCACCCCTGAATCTATGTCAAGAGACCTCGAAACAATCAACAGAGCAAGGGCTTCCACAAGCTGAAGGGTTAACACTACAGTCGGCCCACAATCGCTTGAGTTTAACATATCCAGCACTGATGAGCAGCTTGGTGAAATTAACAGAAACGTGTGAAAGTACTGCTACCACATTTAATACTCTCCAAGCTCCACACCCCATATGTCATGGTATGCACTCTATCGATGCAATGGGGCATTTGACTCTAGATGCATCTTGTCGGATGACACCTCGTGTATCCTTGTTGAACAGACATTCACATTCAAATCTCCTGGCAGCATCTTTGGCAGATCGGCTAGACAAACAGGGGAAGTCTGATGGTGACAAGATAAATAATATTGTGGCAGAAATTGAAGCATTTCTGGCAAGATATCTCCGTAGCTCATTTCTGGGACAAAGAGGCAAATCAGTTGATAAGAAGCCTGCTAGAAAGGAGGTACACACTGAAGATCTTAAGGCCTTCGAGCTACTAAGAGATGCAAGTAAATCTACAACTGGATCCTCTAGTACCACGTCCAAAGGCTCAAGACGTATCATTCCTTTCCAGGATAAAGTTAAAAAGCTCTATTCATTCCCCAAGGAAAAGACAAGGGTACTATTTGAATGGGCAATTGAATACAACAAAATTGCACTACCGGCGCCCAAAAGTACTGAGCAAGCAGGAAAGAAGGATGATCCCCGATACTGTCTATACCATCAGATCTTGGGGCATCCTTTGGAAGACTGCTATATTTTCAAAGACACTATGGAGTCTTTGTTCACAAAGGGGGAATTGCAAATGGGCGAGTATAAGGTGGATCCGCCACGCCCACATGAAGCCACAGCCCGACAGGAAGCTCGGCAAAAAGCCATAAATGTAATTTCTCTATATCAGCAGCTACCCCAGGAGATGCCAAAGGATAGATCTGAAAAGATGCAGCCGCCCAGGAATGAGGTAGAATGCAAAGAAGCCAAAAGAACAGACAAAGCTCTGCAAATATACACCTGCTATATGACCATAGTGGATGGTCAACATGGGGATATGCCCCCTGAGCAAGGTGAGTTGCCTCCTGTCAGGAAGGAAGAAGCCAAGGGCAAAGTCCTAATAGTCTCAGTGGCCCAAGAAGAGGCTACAAATATAATAACAGCTGATAATATCAGCAATCTGCCACCTACCCCTCTGGGAGGAGCTCCAATTGAAGTGATATCTGACATCCCTACCATGTCTGCATATGATCCTGCTGTGGCGGCATTGATACGAAGATACCAACAGGAAATTGAAATGCTGAAGAAGCAAATTGAAGAAAGAGATGCCCATGCTCTGGCACCAAGAGAAGCAGGGGGCATGGTGGAAACATCGCAAGTTGACACCAACTTCCCCAACCCTCTATTGCATTCAACAAGGCTCCAGTCAACATCAGGCACTACTGGGGGCATCCCATGTCAAATAGCTCCAGGGTAGCCCATAGCCCTCCAAGCAGCACACCAAGGGCCTGCCACTATGGCTCAGATGCAGTCGACTCCTCCTCATCCAAACACGGTCCAAACATCGATTATGAATAGACAGATGTTGGAACAAATGATAGAAGTGAAACTGGGAGAAAGGGGGAATGCTAATCAAACCCCATTTGACATCTACGAGGTTCCATATCCTATGCATCATGCTACAAAAAGACTTCCTCTTGGCGTCAGTAAGACACCTAAGTTTGAAAAGTTTAATGGGCAAGGATCGCTAAAAGAGCACGTTGCACATTATGTCAATGTAATGGGAGATCTGGCCACAAATGAGTCATATTTGCTCAAATTCTTTGGGTCTTCCCTGACTGGGCTGGCTTTCGAATGGTATTCGAATTTACCAGTCGGGTCTATTATAGACTGGCCAGATATGCAACGGAAGTTCATAGAAAGATTCTATATTGTTGAAAGAGAAATCACACTAGTTGAGTTATATGCAACCATGCAACAAGATAATGAATCGGCTCTGGACTATGTTAAAAGGTGGAGAGATCTCAGCATGAGATGCAGACGACCACTACATCCAGAGGATGCCGTTCAAATTTGCAAGCAAAACCTGAGCAGGCATGTTCTAGAAAAGATGATCGGCATTAAGATCAAGTCCTTTGACCAGCTAAACAAAGTTGTGGCCGAAATTGAACAATTTTTGTCCAAATATCCTCCTGTCGATGCATCGAGTCAGGAAAACAGATTGCTTGGGAAAAGGTCAGCACCTACAGATATTCATACTGTGAGCCTCAAAGCCTTCACACGACAAAAGAGTGAAGATGGCTCTCCTTTCGTCAAACAAATGAAGCGAAATAAAAGAGGTTCATTACAAGAGAAGATGCAAAAGCCATACTCATTTCCAAAAGATAAGACACAGACCCTCTTTGAATGGGCACGTCAACATAACAAAATCGTCCCACCCGAGCCTAGAAGGACAGAGGACATCAAGAAGAAAGACGATCCTCGATTCTGCTTATATCATCAGCTGTCGGGGCATGTTACAGAGGATTGTTATGTCCACAAGGACAAAATTGAAGCATTAATAAGAAAAGAGGAACTACAAGTGGGCGAGTATAAGGTGGACCCGCCGCGCCCTCACGAGGCTCCAATGCAATAGAAAAGAAGAGCATACGACAAACGGGGCAGACGCAACCTATGATATCCGAGCCCGAAAAGCATAAGTGGTTCAAGATGCTCGATGCACAGATGAAGCTCATGCCCCCTGAGGGAACTTCAAGATCTTCAGCCAGCAAATAAATAAGAGCCAGCTCGTCAAGATTGAGTGATTCTGGGGGCAGATGCAGATCAAACGTGTAATGTCCATTCATGTAAATACTCATTCAAAAAATGAAAAAAAAAAAAAAAAAAAAGAGCAAAAAAAAAAGAAGCAGCTCGCTGAGGTAGTCACACCGACCACCCAGCATGAGACCTAGTCATTGAAGTGGTCTCAACCGGCTCTTTTAGGGCCACCTGAGGTATTATTGTCAATGACGAGCAACAAAAAATAAATAGGTCAACCATACCGCTAGTCGGACTATAGTTCTGAGACAAATAATACCTCAACAAAATTGCATATTTTCTGCAGGGCGATGATATGAGCCCGCATGATCATATCGCACCGGGCTTTCACCGCTTATGTGCATATGCATACATGGGTTTTCTTACCGAATTTTGAGTGCATATTCTTTTTCCGGATCCTAATAAAATGGACGAAGGATTTATCCTTATTCAACTTCAAAAATTGGCAAATTGACACCATATTTTCAAAAGTCATATTTTAAAATTGACAAGCATGTCATTCATGATTTCAAAAGAACTCATATTTTAAAAAGTGGCGTATCGCCAATCATGTTTTCAAAAGTCATATTTCAAAATTGGCAAGCATGTCATTCATGATTTCAAACGAACTCATATTTTAAAAAAAGTGGCGTATCGCCAATCATGTTTTCAAAAGTCATATTTTAAAATCGGCAAGCTCGCCATTCATTATTTCAAAAGAACTCATATTTTTAAAAGTGGCGTATCGCCAATCATATTTTCAAAAGTCATATTTTAAAATTGGCAAGCATGCCATTCATGATTTCAAAAGAACTCATATTTTAAAAAGTGGTGTATTGTCAATCATGTTTTCAAAAGTCATATTTCAAAATTGGCAAGCATGTCATTCATGATTTCAAAAGAACTCATATTTTAAAAAAAGTGGCGTATCTCCAATCATGTTTTCAAAAGTCATATTTTAAAATCGGCAAGCTCGCCATTCATTATTTCAAAAGAACTCATATTCTTAAAAGTGGCGTATCGCCAATCATGTTTTCAAAAGTCATATTTTAAAATTGGCAAGCATGTCATTCATGATTTCAAAAGAACTCATATTTTAAAAAGTGGTGTATCGCCAATCAGGTTTTCAAAAGTCATATTTTAAAATCGGCAAGCTTACCATTCATAATTTCAAAAGAACTCATATTTTTAAAAGTGGTGTATCGTCAATCATGTTTTCAAAAGTCATATTTTAAAATTGGCAAGCTGCCATTTATGATTTCAAAAGAACTCATATTTTAAAAAGTGGCGTCTCGTCAATCATATTTTCAAAAGTCATGTTTTCAAATCGGCAAGTTTGCCATTCTTGATTTCAAAAGAACCCATGTTTTAAAAAGTGGGGTCTCGCCAACCTTGTTTTCAAAAATCATATTTCAAAAGTGGCAATTTGTCAATCATATTTCAAAAGACATATTTCAAAATTGGCAATTTATCAATCATGTTTCAAAAGACATATTTCAAAATTGGTAATTTGTCAATCATGTTTCAAAAGATATATTTCAAAAGTGGCAATTTGCCGATCATGTTTCAAAAGTCATATTTCAAAAGTGACAATTTGCCAGTCAAATTACAAAATCGACATTTTCGAAGTAGCGGTGCGTCAGTCATATTTGAAAATTCATGTTTCAAAACTCAAAATCATGTTTTTCAAACGGGACCTTAGCTCCCACATGTTTAATAAAAAGATCGAGGCCTCTACGCCCTCACAAATTTTAAATCGAGCTTTTTCGCCCCCATGTTTTCAAAATGGGCCTCTGTGTCCACATATTTCAAAATCAAGCTTCCACGCCTTTATGTTATCAAATTAGACCTTCGCGTCCTCACAATTTCAAAAGCGGGCTTCTTCGCCCTCATATTTTCAAACTGGGACCTTAGCGCCCACATGTTTAATAAAAGATCGAGGCTTTTACGCCCTCATAACTTTCAAAATCGGGCTTCCACACCCTCATGATTTCAAAATCGAGTCTCTGTGCCCAATGTTTCTAAAATTTACTAAAAAGACATTTAAAGCAAAAGAACTTTAAAATCAAATTAATCTCAAAGGAGCTGTAACTGCGGGATAAGTTCCGTAGTCCATTCTCAATTTGTGGAACATTTCCCACATCTGGGGTCTCTAGGGATTCAAAATTAAATTAATCTCTAAGGAGCTGCAACTGCGGGATAAGTTTCGTAGTCCATTCTCAGTTTGTGGAACATTTCCCACATCTGGGGTCTCCAGGGATTCAAAATCAAATTAATCTCAAAGAAGCAGCAACTGCGGGATAAGTGTCGTAGTCCATTCTCAGTTTGTGGAACATTTTTCCACATCTAGGGTCTCCAGGGATAAAAGACAAATTGACCTCAAAGGAGCAGCAACTGCGAGACAAATATCATAGTCCATCCTCAGTTGTGGAATATTTCTCACAACTGTGGTCTCCAAAGATATAAATCAAAATTGACCTCCTACAAATAGACACTGCGGAACAAGTACCGTAATCCAGCCTCCTTTTGTGGAATGTTTATCACCTTTGAGGTCTCTAAAAGACATACATTAAAAAAAAGAAAAAAAAAGAGACAAAATAAATAGAAAATAATAAAATGATCAATGAAAAAAAAACGAAATGATTAAAAAGAGAGGATGGAATGAAATTTCGTTCAAAAAAAAGACAAAAGAAAATAAAATAAAAGAAAAAAAGAAAATATAGAAAAAATAGAAGAAAGAAAAAAGAAGAAAAGAAAAAAAATAGAAAAAATAGAAGAAAGAAAAAAGAAAAAAAAAAAGAAGAAAAGAAAAGAGAAAATTAATCATGAAAATGAACAGAACAAAAGAAATGCACAAATAGAAAATAGAACATTTGATTTAAGAAATCGAGTCTCTCTGCCCACGTGTTGGGCTCCCATACTCGAATTCTTAATCAATCTATCAGGAGCTGCAACTGTGTGATAAATACCGCAGTCCAGTCTCAGATCGTGAAATGTTGCCACATCTAGGGTCTCCAAAGATATAAAAAGAATCCACCCTTAAGGAGCTGCAACTACGGGATAAATACCGTAGTCCAGCCTCAGATCGTGAAATGTTGTCACATCTGAGGTCTCCGAGGATATAAGAATCCACCCTTAAAGAGCTGCAACTACAAGATAAATACCGTGGTCCAGCCTCAGTTCATGGGATTAGTACCGCGTTTGAGGTTTTCGAGGATATAAGAATCCATCTTCAAGGAGTTGCAACTACGGGATGAATACCGTAGTCCAACCTCAGTTCGTGGAATTATTTCCGCGTCTGAGGTCTCCAAGAATATAAGAATCTATCTCCAAGGAGCTGCAACTACGGGATAAATACCGTAGTCCAGTCTCAGTTCGTGGGATTAGTTCCTCGTCTAAGGTCTCTAAGGGTATAAACATCTATCTCCAAGGAGCTGCAACTACAAGAAAAGCATTGTAGTTTGATCTCAACTGGTGGGGCAATTGCCACGTGAGATCTCCGAGGATTTAAGAGTTAAAATAGGGTTGCCATGTTCGATGTTTATATAACCGGATCATTTTGCAGGAACCGTATATTATCTCATCATTTTTGCGGCGGTTCGGGGGATTTAACATTGAGCTTTGACATTCCACGTCCAAGATCCCCCAAGTCAATATGGTGGAGCCACCTTCACAATGGTCGATGGTTCGAGATGGCGTCATTATGCTTCAACGTCAGGAGGATCTAACAACTCATGGAGCTAAATTCGACATTGCCTCGACGACATACACCCTCCAGTCTTTCATGTTCAAGAACTCTGAGGGTACACTATTGAATGTATGCTCGCGGTGCCTATCCTTCGACATTTCTGTATTAAAAAAATGAAATGATAAAAAAATGATGAACAAAAGGGCTAAAAATAGAGATGCCCGTCAGACCTACTTGGATTCCACTGCCGAGTAGGGGTAAAAAGGACAAGAAAAACCCGGCCACGATGAAAACCTGAAAGGGCGTCGTGGGCAAAATTGGGAACCTTGTTACGTGAAAACCCGAAAGGGCGCGTAGGCAAAAGCAAGAAGGGGCTGACTCCGGTGAAAACCAGAAAGGGCGCTTGAGTCAGTAAGGTGGTAAAAAAAAAGAAAATGAATGAAGTCAAAACGTCCAAATAGCAAGAAGGGGGAGTTCCATCCCTGCTCTTTCAAGAAATCCCATTTTTGCTATTCATTCTCCGAATCCAGCTATGCACTCTCTAGTCAATACAAGACCTCAAAACTTAGACAAGATGTCTCTTGCCATCTATGCCTCACCTTATATGTGCTTGCTCTCGCCAAGTAGGACCCTAGGTTTAGATAGCCTCTGCCTTTTCAAAATTCCAAATAAATCTTAGCCTTGACTTCTTGCCTTGGCTAACCAATAGATGCTTACCTTTAGAACACCCGCTGAAGCTAGCACATAGGTTTTCTAGATTACCATTTTGCAATCTGCCTAAATAACCCTACACCATCTACCAACATCATGGTATGATTGGTGGTCGAGTTACATTCCACTCATGAATCTCTCCTTATAATATATATACATATATATATGTATACCAAAAAAAAAAAAAAAAGGAGGTTTAAAATAGAGGTGCCTCGCTGGACTTGTCTAGGTTTCCCCTGGACAAGGGTAAAAAGAGCTAGAACCCGGGCATGACGAAAACCCGGAAGGGCGTCATGGGCAAAATTGGGTACCTCGCTATGTGAAAACCCGAAAGGGCGCGTAGGCAAAAGTAAGAGGGGGTCGGATTGGGTGAAAACCCGAAAGGGCTCTCAATTCGATAATGTGAAAATAAAAAAAGGGATCCAAAGATAGCTACCACAGATAATCAAGCTTCAAGTCTCTAGAAAGAAAACCCTAATAGAAGTGGTACTTGACAGTTAAAGCTCATCTTCATGTCAGTTCCAGCCGAGGCTCATCTTCATGCCACTTCTAGCCAAGTTTCTTCTTCGTACTAGTCAAAGCTCGCCTTCATGACAGCGCCATCCAAAGCTCACCTTCATGCCGTTGCCAGTCAAAGCTTATCTTCATGCCAATCGAAGTTCTATCTCTTATGCAATGAAGTAGGTGCCGACAAATGGCTAAGTTGGTCAACACCAATGGAAAACAAAAGTAAAAAAAAGAGGACAATGGCTCATTAATCCAACTACAAGCGAAGGAACATTGAGAAGGGCTATAGGACCCCCATGGCGATGGTTTGGTCACCACAATCAGCAACGATGATGTGGAAGTAGTCTACTCCTCCCTGCAAAGACCTCGGCATTACTGTGTGCTCAGATTATTGTGTTTCGAAGGGGACCAGTCAACAAGACAGTTCAAGGGAAAGAAAGTAGCATGTTCACTTACTGAGTCTAGAAAGAGCTACCAACTCACAAATCAAGCCATCATGCCCCATTGGCTTATACAAGAGACCAACCTAATCCAATGGACAATTCACCCATGAAGGCCACCAGCTCACATGGCCTTGCCAATTGAAGAAGGCCATTGATTTAGGGCTCCCGTTGATTCAAGGAAACCGCCAATTCAAGGAGGCTTCCGATTCAAAATCTCGTCTTCAAAACGTCCCACCAGGTCAAAAATTTTAGCATTTTGAAGGAGCTACCAGTATAGTGCTTCCACCGAATCAAGAAGGCTATCAGTGCAGTGTCTCCACCAGCTCAAGATTGCCACTAGTTCAATACTCACAAGAGTTAAAAAGCCTCCAGCCTAGCAATCTTCACCGACTCAGAGGCTGTTGATTCAATGAACTCACCAACTTAGCAAGGTGTGGTCACAATGGTTCTCGTTGAGCGCCGACCCTGAGACCACAATGTCAACTAAAAGAAAACCAGAGATCACCAGCACATCGATGGGGCTGTTAAAAGATACAAAAGTTCACTTGCGAACACTGCGCCACTCGTCTCTCGCTTGTACTGTCCGCCTGCTAACTGACAAACTCTTTAAATGATGAGATCACCATGACGACGACAAGTCACGCATTGCCCGCATTGATGAGGCTAGTCTGTATCCAGCTGCAACGTCAAAAGTCCATCAAGTTGCACCCGCAGGCGCCGCTCACCTCCTCTCGCACCACCTGCGGGTGGGGGGCATTTGTGGACACCTAAAAACGGGGATGCAAAGGGGCCTGCCATCAGCCCAACACATCCGGAACATCCCTAAAAGACCATTAAGAAACCCTTCAAAAAGGCCCAACAGAAGCCCATTACTTCATGGCCCAAACATCCCCATGTAAGGGGGTCATCTTAGGCAACTCCTCACCTCCCCACTACCCAGACAAACCTGCAAACCGGCAGCAGAAGAGGGCGGCCAGCAGGTTTCCTCTCAAGGAAACTGGGCTGCAAAAGAGTGGGGGAGTGGTGGCCTCCGGTGGGTTCTTTTAGAGAGGGGGAGAGGGACTAGAAGCTTGCTCTCCAAGACTTGGGTGGCTGGGTAAGAGAGGTGGCTGGGCTCCTTCTTCCAGAGTGAAAAAAAAAGGGCAGAAGGTTTTAGAAGAAAGGAGGAGATCCTCCTGCTGAAGAGGAGCTCGGGTGAGAGGGTTTTAGGAAAAAAAAGCTGAGCTCTCCTCCTCTTGGTTACTAAGGAAGCAGAAGCAAGGGCTTTGGAGGTTCGGTTGAAGGTGGCTGGCCTCTTCCTCTCTCCCTTCCTCTCTCTCTCTCTCTCTCTCTTCAGGGCTGGTCACAGGAGGAAGCAATAGAAGAAGGTTGGGAAACACTCTTCAAAGGGGCTAGGAGCAGAGAGGAGGAGGGCCTCTCATGGTTGGCTATTTGGCGGTGTCTTCCCAAGAAAAAGGAAGTTGAAAGAAGAAAAGGGGACTACCACGGCAGTCCCCATGTGTGCTCTTCCCCTTTAGCTTATCTTCCTCTTTCTCCCATGTAGCTTCATGTCCTCAATAGTGAAAAGACTTCCCCCCGTTTTCCATATGTGTATGTTTTCTTGTTCTTTTTTTTTATGGTCTGTGTGTGTGTGCCTCCCCCTTTTGTTATTTCAGTTCTGCTTCTTGTGCTTCTACGTGAAACCGAAGTGCTCTCTAAATGTGGTAACTAAGTCTGCTAGCTCTTCACTATGTGTTCTCTTTTTATTTGATTTTCTTTCCCTTTCTTACCTTGCATGAGACCATCCCGTTACCTCATATGGGACATTGGAGAAGGCTATTGAGTACTTCTCAGCCCACCAAGGGCGGCTTATAAGAAACATACTCACTGCCATAGCACATTTACTGCAACAAGTCCCTTTATTCGGTGCTTTCTTATTCAGATTTTTCTTGTGCATTAACCGTGAGTCTTGAAGGCCCAATCTAAGGGGGTCATATAAGGCCATATATGTACCTCCTCTGATGGGTCTAAGAGCAGACAGAGCACTGTCCGGATCCCCTTGCCACTGCTCATGTCTCACTGTCCCAATCCTGTCGATTCATTTTCCTATGAGACCTTGAACACCAAGGGTCAAGTGGCTAATACCTGGGTCCTGTTCAGGCTTATGAGGGGCGACATTATACGCCAAATGATCTGTGTTTCCGACGGGATGCCCAAACTCTGCACGTGTTGCGAGAACTGTGTCCCCGAAATGCTGCCGAATCGCTTTTTCCGGGTGGTTTTGAACGTGAAGGGTTCGATATCTAATACCCATGCCCGGTTCAGGCCCATGGATGGATTCTCCATATGTTGAATAGCCCGTCAGCCCGACCAGACACTCAGGTCATCTGTGGATTTTGAGAACCGTGTCCCCGAAGTGCTGCCGAATCGCTTTTCCGGGTGACTTTGAACATGAAGGGTTCGGTATCTAATACCCATGACCGGTTCAGGCCCATGGATGGATTCTTCATATGTTGAATAGCCCGTCAGCCCGGCTGGACGCTCAGATCATCTCCGGATTTTGAGAACCGCGCCTCCGAAGTGTTGCCGAATCGCTTTTCCGGGTGGTTTTGAACATGAAGGGTTTGGTATACAGTACCCATGCCCAGTTCAGGCCCATAGATGGATTCTTCATATGTTGAATAGCCCGTCAGCCCGACCGGACACTCAGGTCATCTCTGAATTTTGAGAACCGTGTCCCCGAAGTGCTGTCGATTCGCTGTCTCTTATGGTTTTGAACATGAAGGGTTCGGTATTTAATATCCATGCCCGGTTCAGACCCATAGATGGATTCTTCATATGTTGAATAGCCCGTCAGCCTGACCGGACACTCAGATCATCTCTAGATTTTGAGAACCGGGCCCCCAAAGTGCTGTCGATTCGTTGTCTCTCGTGGTTTTGAACATGAAGGGTTTGGTATACAATACCTATGCCCGGTTCAGACCCATAGATGGATTCTTCATATGTTGAATAGCTCATCAGCCTGACCGGACACTCAGATCATCTCTGGATTTTGAGAACCGGGGCCCCAAAGTGCTGCCGATTCGCTGTCTCTCGTGGTTTTGAACATGAAGGGTTCGGTATACAATACCCATGCCAAGTTCAGGCCCATAGATGGATTCTCTATATGTTGAATAGCCCGTCAGCCCGACCGGACACTGAGGTCATCTCTGAATTTTGAGAACCGTGTCCCCGAAGTGCTGCCGATTCGCTGTCTCTTGTGGTTTTGAACATGAAGGGTTCGGTATATAATACCCATGCCTGGTTCATACCCATAGATGGATTCTTCATATGTTGAATAGCCTATCAGCCTGACCGGACACTCAGATCATCTCTGGATTTTGAGAATCGGGCCCCCAAAGTGCTGCCGATTCGCTATCTCTTGTGGTTTTGAACATGAAGGGTTCGATATACAGTACTCATGCCTGGTTTAGGCCCATAGATGGATTCTCCATATGTTGAATAGCCCGTCAGCCTGACCGTACACTCAGATCATCTTCGAATTTTGAGAACCGTGTCTCTAAAGTGCTTCCGAATCGCTTTTTTAGCTAGCTTTGAACATGAAGGGTCGGATAGTCCATCCCTGTGCCCGATCCGAGCTCATAGATGGTGTCCATACATATTGTGGGCGCTGCCATCCCGTCTGTCAGTTCTGGTTCCTCACGGATTTCAAGAACCGTGCACAAATAGGGCCGCAGAATCACTGCGATTTGATATTTTGGACAAAAGGGCCGGATAACCTGATTCCCATGCCCCATCCGAAATTGAACATAGCCCTTTCATGGTTTGGGTGCCATTCCCTCCTGACCCGGTCTTCGGATCCTCCATTTCTCACGCATTTTGTGCGTTGCAAGGGCTGCCGAACCATTTTGGTCTGTGAACAGTGCTGCCGATTCGCCCTTGCCGAATCGCCTCTGCAGAATGGGCCTGGCTACCGATTCGCTCCTGCTGATTCACCCTTGCAGAATGGGTCTGGCTGCCGATTCGCCCCTGCTGATTCACCCTTGTTGAATCGCTTTCGCAGAATGGTTTTGGTTGCCGAATCGCCTTGTTTGCCGAATCAAATGAATTGTGCATGATGATGATGTTGAGCACATAAGGGTCAAATAAGATTGAATTATGAAAAGAACAATGACGATCAAAGCACGCCAAAGCTATTGCATTACCAAACAAAAAAATTATGTGATAAATAAAAGATCAGATAAATGAGCATGCAAAATTGACCTTTAAAAGATGAAGAGCACACACATTCAACTCTCTCGTAATCTTAACTGCAATTTTGTGGTTTCATTCTGCACCTTTATCAGATGTTTCCGTTTCAAGGTCATAAGGCTTTCTAATCTGGCGATTAATCAAGGGTTTTCTCTCTCCGAGAGATGTAATTAACGTCGTTGCGTTCAGGCAACGACGGGATCTTGGTCCCGACCCGATTTTCACAATCGTTTGACGAAGTCAAATGGCGCGCACAATAGACCTAAAGTCCTTCGACTCCCGGAGGCAGAACATGTTGTCACTTTAGTGACTGGCACGCCCACGTTATGCAATTGCCGATTCATCTCACGTCACCGTTGCTCGGGTAGCATTCGACGGGACTTGGATTAGTAATATGCATTCATGAGAACATGAGAAAACATGATAAAAAGGATAAAAGAACAGAGATTTTAATTTTTCTTTTAAAATCCATTTCCACAAGCGCCGGCGCTGGCAGCGGTGGAGGCCAGTGGAGGAGATGGAGCCGACGGCAGTGGTGGTCGATGGAGGAATCGTCGGCGTGGAGGGAAACTCCGGCGGGCAAATGGTGCAGGCCCTGCAGGGCGAGGCGGCTGCTCGTTGCCGACTGGGGAGTGGGGGGATGCCGGGACGACTGCGCGAGCCTCTCCCACGAAGCGCGAAGCCGCGAGAGAAGCGAAAGCGATTAGTTTTTTTTTTTTTTTTTCGGTACCACTTTTGGCTTTTCTCATCGCTGCTCGCCACATCGGGTTTGGAATCGGAATGTCGGATCCGGAATTGTGTCTTCCTGTTTCCGAATCCGATAAGATTCGAAATCCGAATCCGATAATTTAACGGAGTCAATTTTTAGGAGTTCTGAGTCCTATAAAAATTACGAAAACGAATCGAAATATCAGATTTCGAACATCCATTGACAGCCCTATTGTGCAAGTACTTTGAAAAACTTATACAGGGAGAATTCGAAATGAGCATGATATAATGGTTGAGTAATAGATAATCAATATATCTAGTTATAAATATTATTAGAGAAAAAAGCTGTCAATAATCGGGACTAGAATAGATGATATTTACATATAGATAGGAGGTGAGAGACAATACGTTAAAAATTTAAGAGTCAAAGTTTGGAGTTTGTGGAGATTTTATTATAAAAATATAATATAACATATATTAAAAGTTATCGAAAACGGAAATAAAAAGTGGATACATAATTAAATATTTCTACTTCCGCATCCTATAAAAATTTAGATATCTACTTTCACTTCCGCTAAATTATGGAAAAGGATCGGCTAAACGGACCATTGGTAGCCCTATCTCCACTGCTCTGTTAAAGTCAGCGGGCAAACCAGCGCGGCAGCGATGGAGGCCGGGCGAGAGGAGCCCAACTGGAGCGAAGCCGTCGAGGATCTCGTGGAAGCGGGCGACGTCGACGGCGCCATCTCCGTCCTCGAATCGGTCATCGCCGGCCTCCGGAGCACGGACGCCTCCCCGGCTCCCACCTATGGTGATGCCGACGCTTCCCTCCGCCTGGCTGCCGCGCTCGCCGATCTCGCCGACCTTCAAGCTTCCCGCAGCCGCTCCCTCCAGGCCGACGAGCTCCGCACGCAGGCCCTTCTCCTCCGCGGGGGAGCAGATCGCGCCGGCGGTGGCCCTTCTCCCTCGTCTCCGCTTTCTGGGTCACGGGGGTCTAGGTTTGCTGCTTCCCCTAGTGTTGGGATTTTTGTTTTGTTCGACTGGTTAGTCGTAATACAACTCTTTCTTACTTTGTTCGTGTAGGAATTCTGAGCAGGTGAATGAGAGTGTAATTTCTGAGCGGGAAGATTCTTCAGCGGCGGCCTTGGGCAATGGCGGCGGCGACGACGACGGTAATATTTCACAGTTGTATAATGGCGAATTCGGATAATCTACGTGATGAAATGTTGTTGTTACAATTTCGGCTGCTGTTGTTATAGACTGGGAGGCAATTGCTGACGGGTCGCTGCCGGACATCGCTGGATTATCGAGCTCCCAGCCAGAGGAGAAGACACAAGTCAAAGCTACACCCAGGCGCCGTGGAAGAGGAGCTTTCCTTTATAATAAGGATGGGCTTTACAGTGACCAGCTTGATGTAGGTAGAGTTGCTAGCCGTTCAGTTTCCGAGGAAGAGCCGGATCAACAAGGTAGTGGGGAAACCATGGATTCAAGCATTTGTAAGTACACTTTGTGATTGTATGGCTCGTTACCATAGAATTAGCTGTGAAGTTGAGCAGATTCATTCAGTCTGCATTTATTTGTCTACTGTGGTTTTAGCCAGATTTGGTACCAGGCATGTTCTTGTTCTGTATGACTTCCCACCGAGTACCCGGACTACAGAACTGGAGAAGCTTTTTGAAGGTTTTAGGGACGATGGTTTTGTCATTCGATGGGTGCATGATACCTGCGCCTTAGTGGTATTTCGAACACCATCTATTGGTAAGCGGTTTCTCTTTGACTGTCAGTGGTCATATTTCAATGCAAGATTTGGCTACTTTAACTGTCATATGTGATGAATGCCTAAGCTTGGCAGTAATTGTATCGTTAATCAGTTAATTCAATCCCATTGTCAAAGAAGTGCCTTGTAGCTCTCTTTATAGATAGTGTGCTAGTAAATGGAACAAGCACCAAGCGGGCAACAACAATTTGTTAATCCTACATGAGCATTGTTCAGATATTCTGACTTATTTTAGAGGACCAAATTACCTCTTCTCAACCTCATTTTATAGAATTTTATTAGGTAAACAATGTCAGGACGAAAACTTTTGTATATGTTCGTGAAATGGTAGAAAGACCATCTGGATTGTGTTGAATCTGCTTGAAATCAAATTATGGTTTTGACAAATGAGCATTCAATAAAACACATGATACGGTATTATAATTGTGAATATAGGGTTACTCAAAACTCTTTTATATGTCATGAACTCTCCTTAGATAGAAAAACAAGTTCTGTGGCAGTGGTTAATTTATTGTGGGAAGTCTGTGAAGGAGGAATCTCTCCTCTCCACTATGATTGAGCCAACTTTGTTTATCTGGAATCAGGTCGGGGGTATAGTCCATGCATTTTTTTTTTGAGAAAAGGACAAATTTGGCAGCTGATGTCTACACGCTGTCAAATGATGGGAGGATTTTAGAAGTAGAAGGTATTAGATGTGGCTTTGATGAGAATAGTGTTCGACGGAAACAAAGATTAAACAATGACTATTTTACTTCAGTAGG
This sequence comes from Colocasia esculenta, assembly GCA_014218235.1. NCBI lineage: Eukaryota > Viridiplantae > Streptophyta > Magnoliopsida > Alismatales > Araceae > Colocasia > Colocasia esculenta. The sequence continues at coordinate 10,739,815 of CM024755.1, read as the reverse complement.
CAATTTATTCCATAATAGCTACTTTGTTCCCTAAAGAGAATTGGCTGTATGTGCATTCTTGGTGAGAAACTACTTGACATATTTCTTGCTCAATTCTCTCCCATCTACCAGCGTTGTCCGTTGCTGCTGCATACCAACTATTATGTCAGTTACAAGGGAACTGTTGCTAGTGGATATATTTTGACCCTTTGAAGTGAAAGTAAGTTGTCATTCTGGGCAGGCTACTGGTAATTGGGTCTTGATCCTGGGCGGGGTGTGTCTACTCTTGGTATTAAGTAAAAAGTTAAGATATCATCCAAGGGATAAAAAACATAGAATGAGTATGGATACTGTAAAAAGTGTGTAAATGAGTTTAAATTAATAAAAAAAGCAGTTGTATGCCATGAGGTGCTAGCACCTTGCTGTATTCTTTCTCAATGCCAAAATCAGTTTTTCTGTTGATTTGCAACGGTGGAATAAGAGATGGATTTGGTACTACAGTGACTTGCTGATCAGCAACCTTGGTATTAACTCTCCGACAATTTGCTGATCATGCTCCATCTTTTAAGTTTTGTAGTGTGACGTAAGCAACTTTCACCACTTTCATCCAGAGTTATATGTGTTCCCTCCATATGAATGTATTCTTCTTTTTTGGTTGTTCAGTCTTTTGGTCTGTCCTTTATATGGCTAAAGCATCTCAGTTGCCCTTCTCTTATTTAGGCCTCCCTGGATGCAAAATCAAGACTTCTTTTGATATTGCAGACATACCGATATCAGCTCACTGTGGAATGGCTGTTATGCAAGTAATACTTACCTGCCCTTAGGTTTAAGAAGTCCTGTTCTTAACAAATACTGCTGTCAATGCTCTTCAGTCCACACCGTCAATCCGCTAGTTAGCTTTTGATGGGATACTGTGATTATCCACTGTATGCTTTCTGATTTTGCTTATATTCAGTCTCCTTTTCTGACTGTCAATATGTAGTTATTTACTGGTGCATGGTATTTTCCCTATGGAAAGTTTCTGTCAATACTCAATAGATACTGCATTTCCTTGGTCATTCTGCTATGCCTGATGTTAAAGACATCTTCAATATCGGAAGGCTGCCGATGCTAAATTTAATTGTGAAAATATTACTCCAAGATCGGCTCTAAGCATGGTATTAGAAAAAAGTTTCAGAACCTGTGGAGATGGGTGAATATGGAATCTCTTCTTGAGGCGCAACCCATAACATAGATCTCATAGTTTTGCATTTTGAAGAGGGCTTACATTGTGGGCAAAAGAATTTTTTTAGAGGTTATTGATCTATGGGTGCAAGTTCTCCAGGGGCCGGTATTACCCACTTTCAAAAAAATTGGTTCTCTAGGGGCCACTTTTATGCAGTATTTCATTGCAGACAGCGTGTAACTACTCAATGGCTAAGCTTTATTTATTTGTAGCATCTAGGTTTTTGGGAACCTTGAGGATTTTTTGGTGCATGTGCATTACTTGTTGCAGATTCTTTTTAAAATTTCTCATTGTTGATATGCTGCTGCAGCAACTTTCTTAAAAGAGTATTTCGTTGATGGTAAAAACTTGTAGTTGCTTTTCATGAAAGTTTCTTCATCTAACATCTAATTAGCATGTTGGAACATCAAAGGAGAAATTATCTTGTTGAAATTGGGTAAGTTTCTAAATCATCCTGCCATCTCATAAGGAAGAGGAGCTGTTTTGAGGCTCTGAAGAGAGTTGGAAGAGATCTTAAAATGATGGTAATCCATGCTTTCATCATATAGCCTGACCACTCCAGCCAAGTCCTTACAGCCATTCAGTTCATGGTTTGCAGATTCCGCCGTTCTGGATTGGGATGGGACGATTCTGTATCTGATTGCCCTAGGGCAATCTGATTCCAAGGGGGTAGCCCCTGGATCAGCTGGAATCTGGCTGACTTGCCCTGGATCGGTCAGGACTGGCCGATCCCGAGTCCATCCCAGGCCGATCCCACTCCTCGAAGTTTAAAAAATGTTTCACTTCCTCCCTTTATTTTCCCTCATTTAATGCCCCCCTCCCCTAAAAAGCTATTTTGAGTCAGCAATTGATTGCCGGATTTAGTCTCGTCTGTAGCGTTTCAGAGGTCACTGTGGGTGAAAAGGGAATTAATGCACCCTCTCTCCCATTTGCCCTTCCTCCTTTTCACTTGCAAAATTGCACCCCCTTTCCCTCTTTTAATGCACCCCCTTTTCCCTTCCCACATTAAAATGGGAATCTCACCCCCCTCACTTCCCATGTTTGGCTCATTAAATGGGAGAAAGAGAGGATGTGTGAAATCCCATCCCACCCCCCACCCCCCAATAGCCTCTTTTTTATTTTTAAAATTTTTCTGAGTTTTTGGTGATTTTTAATGATTTTTCCCAGAGAAATTTGGATTGACCAATCCACTGATCTGGATCGGGATGGGGATCGCCCTGGGCTGATCTGATTCTTTTTTCCATGATTCAGTTCCTGTGATAGGGTAGCTTTATCCAAGTGTATGAGCTGACCATTTTCCTGATTCTCATTGACACTGATAACATGTTTCTCGATTTTACATTTATTCTAACAGCAACCTCGGAGGCTCCAATTGTAAAAGAAAAAGATTGTGCTGTACTACATCTATCCCCCCCTTCAAGAAAGTGTTCTCTGCAAGCGCAGAACTGTTGTCAAAATGGGGATCGCCCTGGGCCGATCTGATTCTTTTTTCCATGATTCAGTTCCTGTGATAGGGTAGCTTTATCCAAGTGCATGAGCTGACCATTCTCCTGATTCTCATTGACACTGATAACATGTTTCTCGATTTTACATTTATTCTAACAGCAACCTCGGAGGCTCCGATTGTAAAAGAAAAAGATTGTGCTGTACTACATCTATCCCCCCCTTCAAGAAAGTGTTATCTGCAAGTGCAGAACTGTTGTCAAAAACCTACTAGCTTTCGTTCTTGCTCCATCCACAATCTTCATGGTCCTAAAATCCTCTTCTCCAAACCAAATAGTCATCGTGTAACTTCATCACAGTGCAATTTGCTGCAATCATTGCTTCGGTATCTTTCATTAATTTCAAATGACTCTGGAATTCATAGTTGCTTAAAAGTTATGGTTGCAATTGTTCAAGACCTTCAGATAATTTTTTTGAGATACAAAGGTTTAAGTGTTTAACAAAATAGTGAATAATGAATACATTCATTATATACGCACACACATGTTAATATATTCAGCAATTGGATAGGAAAGGACTCTCACTTCACCATGAAGAATCCCGCACTGTGTTTTGCAGTGACTTGCTTTTAATGCTTTTGCTTTTGCAGAGGATCAGTAATAATTTGTTGCTGTTAAAATTGTTTTCTCATTGCCTTCCTTTGGCAGCGGATCAGGCTCGCAACAGTATTCTTTGCCCTTTTAAAGTTCGCACAATTGATGAGAGCGATAAACTTCTAAGTCAAATCTCGAAAAGAGGTATCTCCTAATCCCAAGTTTGTTCGATATTGAATGATCTTGTACTCTGGGCATGGGCATGTAGCTCTTTAAAGTGTGGGAAGGCGTAGAAGAATGCCTCATGCAAATATATTTCATTTACTCATCCCGTGTACCTGCTAGAGCAAAATTTGCATTGTTTCTAATTGTTCGTAATGATTCAGATTTAGAACCTCCTTATCCGAGGCCAAAGACATCAGCCAGGGCAGCGCAAAGGATGATTTCTCAGGTAATGGGATTAAAACCTCGCACAGATTTCAGCTCCAGGGAGCTCAGGATACAAGAGGTAGCGAGAAAAGATCGAATACACGCGCGGCAAGTGATGAAAGATGATGCTTGGGGCCCTGACGACCCATGAAGTTCCCGTAGCTTCCAATGTTCCATTTGTTTCCGTTGAGGAGATAACCTTTCCGTACTTCAGTGGCCTGCCATGTATAGCTTCTGTTTTTTTTATTTTCCCTGGGGAAAAAGACAAATGATAAACACTGTTCAGGTCCACGTTTACCAGTTCACTGAGTTGTACACAGATCATATGTGAATTTGACGGATCATCATCGAAAATCTATAAAAAAAAAAATTCCCGAAGATATCAAAATGTGGGTAAAAAAATGATCATTCTTGACTGGGTCTGGTGCTCTATGTTGTAGATAGAGAAATATTCGTTGCATGTTGAGTGTGTCATGTCGGTGCATACTCGCCCCTGTGAGTGGCCAATCACAGCCTCAGATGTGACATCGCGTACAACAAGCATCTCTCTTTGTAGATATTTCTCTCTGCCTGTGTTTCATGCAATATCTGATCGAAAATGTTAAGTGGTCGAATAAATCTGACAAATGATTTGTCCGATCACTTAATCATTGATTGATATGAGAGGTTAAATTATTTGTTCGATCAACCGTGTACCTAACACTTGTCTTGTATCTGATTGAAAATATTCTAAGCTACACTTAAAAGTCATGCATGTATGTCTTTTATTCTCGTTTTTTGACTTTCGGCAAAAAGGTTTTAAATTAGAACTTCCTTGGTTGGCGCAAAAACGGGAGATGTTGGTGAGATTTGACTAATGCAGTCTGTTGGAAGTCCTTTTTTTGGGGATAAATTCAGACAGTTGATAATAAATTGCAACTGAATATTTTTTATTTTAAAAGTAGAAGTTAGAATAGTTTCAACCTAAAGCTCGTCAAATTTTGTAATTTTGGTAAAAGCAATGACCATTAAACGAAGTATATTATATATATATATATATGTATATATCACCTGTTCCTATGCATTTGAATGACATTTGCCTACATATGTTCTCGTATTTGATCCAAAGTGATTGAAATGGAGTGCGTTGTGGACATTCGCCATCTGCTGAATAGTACAACTTAGGGTAAAGACAGATCATGTTTCCTGAGCTAAGTCCATTGTTAATGGAGACATCCAAAAATTTCTGTCATCTGAACACGAGTCCTTTCTTCTTTGATGATGAACTAAGTTGACCTATATAATAGGGAAATACTTGTTGCAAACCGCCACGGTGACGGTTTGCAACAAATTCAGCTCCCTATTCGGAGAGCTGAAGTCAAGGGTTGTGCTCACTCTCAATAGGGGCTTAGTTTGCATTCACCGTGGATGCAAACTAAGCCCCAAATTTGTACCAAGCGGTGCTCATATATGTATCACGTATGGACACGTTGTCAAACAAGTATTTTGACAACTGTAATACAGATGGCTGACTTTTATTTCCTTGGTGAGTTCTTCTACCTTTCCGCCAAGGCTAAAGAAAGAGTGAGAACTAAGAACCAAGGCAATGAGCTCCATGTTCGTAATGGGGATGCACATCTCCCCCTGATCAGATTAATGTTACAGCCCGTGTATGATGGTATCCTGTTCCCACTGTCTGCCTCCTTTTTCTATCTTTCTTACCATTTAATCGTGTGAAAGCTTGGATCAGACGATTGAGAAGCGAAATTTTGACTCCAATTTGAGAGAGGAAAGTGTTTTGTATCCAATTCGGATGATATCAACTCACCACAGACGTGAACACCCTGGAGGCAAATTCGAATAATGATGGAATGATCTCAACTCCAATCCGAAGCTGATAAAATAATCTGGAATCATGCATGCGGTGGAGGCAAATTCTCCACGAGCTCGCTCAGCTGCTTGGAATGTCTTTAGAAGTCGCTCACCTCCTTTCAGATATTGCACATGGACTTGGTCATCTCCTACTGCACAGCGTGTTTAATTTGCTATGCGCTTGGCAAGCAATATTTTTGCTTTGGTTACCAACTTAGGGACAGTTTAAAGCAACGCGGAATACAACTGGCCAATAGATGTGTACTCTCTGGCAATGCCGATAAGGATACAAATTAATCATTTTTTGCAATGCCCCTACTTACTGCAGGTATGGCAGGAAATTTTGAAAAGATTTGAACTTTCAAGCTGTGACCCAGAGCCTACAATGCATTGTGAGATTTATCCCCTCGAACCCAAATCTATCACTCTTTGAAACGTGTGATATTTTGTTCCCTATTTAACCCTCCAATTCTCCCACGATCAGCCATGGATTTCATGCAAGAAAATATATATTAGCTAGGCTATCCTACCAAATTAAGATATATATATATATATATATTAAGGTGGAGAGAAGAGAAAGAGGCACTACATGTTACAACATTTTGTTGTGGGCTTTTGTATTTACTTAACCGGCCACGGCTGTTCTAACATACCCAATAACTTAATTAGCAAATAAGGTGAGAAGACTCCTCCAAGACCGCCTCTTAATTTGACACCAAAAGGAAGGCAGCGCCATCTCTAGCTATTACCATGAGACGGTCATGAGAAAGCCATGACATATATATATGCTATGGCTCTCAAAAAAAAACTTGTATATATGGGAACAACGACTGGCCACGCGACGCGACCGTGTTTGCCATCCATCTCCCAACTGTGCTTCTGTGCTGGATTGAGACATAACTGGCCGCGACGCAATCCTTGACCATGCATGGATGGGCCATCCGACAAAGAGATTAAAATTGTGGGCGGGTGTCTGAAGAAGGTTGCTACAAATTATATCAAATCTTGTGGAGGGTGGTGGGTGTGCCCAATGAGAAGATCCCCAAGGCATGCGGAGGGATCAATTGGAGGGGGTGGCGCCGGCCTTGTTGGCATATATATGCACTTCTTCCAGAGATCAGATCGTGGAAAAGTCAGAGCTTTTGGGAGCTGCAAACCTTGAACGCGTCTACCCCAAATGGCAGCCCACTTAATTGGTTCTCTTAATTCGTTCCTTTTCTTCATCGTTGTCTTATTAATTGTATACACGAGGATGGACCTGCTCAAGAAATTTGAAATTTATGCTTAATTGGTTATATATATATATTTATATCTATATATATACTTCCGGTGGAGGTAAATTATTGTGTATGTGTATATATATGTATACTGTCTTGGGTTAGGAACCCAAGTGGTGCTATTCACTAGCCGAGTTCCACCTTATATATATGTATTGTCTTGGGTTAGTAACCCAATTAAGTGGCGCTATTCACTTGCCCAAGTCCACCTATATATATAAGTATATATTGTCTTGGGTTAAGAACACAAGTGGTGCTAAATGCTAATCATTACCCGAGGTCTACCATGTACATATGTGTGAGTGCGTTCGTGTGTTTGTGTGGATCATTGATCGAGGTGGAATTTTTATATGGAATTATTTTAAAAAATAAACTTGTTTTAATAAATATTTATCAAAAATATTTTAGTTCTAACATATTTACAAAACTATGTTTAAATGGTTTACACAAATTTGTTGCAATTTAGGGTACTTACACAAATGCACTACAACCTACACAAACTACTATAAATTACATATATATATATGTTATAATTTACACAAATATATTACAACTTACATAAATTTATTGTAACTTCCACAAATATATTGTATTTATTTGTAAGCTACAACATATTTGAGTAAGTTATCTAAACTTAATTTTGTAAATATGTTAGAACTGAACATAGTAGTTAGAACTTGGCATATTGTAATAAGTATTTATTAGAAAAGTTAATTTTAAAAATTTCCATTTTTATATCGAAAACGGTCCTTTTCCGCTCGAGGAATGGAATACACGCTGACCCTTAGATTGTGGATCCCTCACAGATGTCACTTCCGACAATTTTTTTGCTTCGATGAAAGAACAATTTGAATAGTACTATCTAAAACGATGAGTAAAAGGATGATACCCTCTTTCAAGCGTAAAAAGAAGACTAAAATTTGGAGGGTCGACGTCATGACATCTTTTAATTATTATTTGTTCGATCATGAACCACATCTTATATGTCAAAAGAATATGTTAATCACAAAAGAGATGATGCTCTTATCTTCTTCCCCTTTGTTTAGTGATCTGGATCCTCCACCTACTGTAGGTGCAGCTGGATTGGTCCATTGCACGCCCCAATTTTCTTTTCTTCGAATGTGGGGTTTGGGGGGGACCAACTGTGTGAAACTATTGCACAAATGGGCATCATATATTGGACTGACGTAGAAACACAGGGATCATAAAAAATTATCAATAATTAATTAACCTAACGAGCGTACGAGAACCACATGTTGTTGCACAGCCGCGCGTCTTGCTAAAATTTTTATGGAATACACCAACCGACGTTGGAAACTCTCAGCCGGAAGTAGCTGTATGCATGCATGGAAGACTTCAAAAACACTAGCTAGAGGTATAGATGATGCAGTGCTTAAATTTCTAATTCGAATGGCAGAGGTTGTTGTAAGATTCCAACCAGGAGGGGCAAAATAAAGAAGAAGATGGTTGAAGGTTCGGTCGACAACATAAACAAGACTCAGCTGTCTGAAAGAGCCATCAATCAGACATATACTGAGGGAGAAGGGAGCTGCTAATTAATTTCTCTCTTGGTGCCATTATCAAGTACACCTCCCACTTGTATGTATGTACAGTTATGTACTCAAAAATATTGCAGAACGGAGAAGATGGAAGCTTTCTCTGACGCTGGGCCAACAGCAAAGTTAAAGGCAGCATTTAGGTTGCGAAAATCTCGGAGCCGTAAATCTTGCTTGTGGCGTTAGTTTCAAAGAAGGTTGGCCACGAAAGGTGGAGAACAGGAAAGAACATAGCTAGGCTAGACGAGATGATACGTATTTTTTTTTCAAAACCCTCTTCGTTTCTTTCTCTCGAGCTTAGGTTTCAGAATGTTAGGATCTCTTTGCTCAAGTATTGTTTCTGGGCTTTAGCTGCATCTCACTTTGAGCATAGACGGATGCTACCCGAGATTGGTGAACACTTTATTCATATCACAACAACAAAGTCAACAATAATTATGCATTTGAAATATCGTCCTGCGACCAGTTCTCTCTCTCTCTCTCTCTCTATATATATATATATATATATATATGTGTGTGAGTGTGTATAAATGGATGCTTTTTCCAATTACGCTAAATGTCCAGAATCTATTTATTAGCAAAATAGTTGTGCTTGTTCTCTAACCAGCGAAAGAGAAGATTAATAATTAGGCAGTTTAGCCGCCCGTTTTAATTTGTATATATGCCGATCAAGATTGAAGTCTTGAGGACTTAGTTTTCTATTTTGTATCCTGACACTAGTTATCGGCCGGTTCACGGATACACAGGTATCGTAATAAAACTGGGCACCATCTCTACGTGATGCCCTTAAATAAACCTTCGTCCAGTACTGGTCAGTGAACTGCTGGGCAAGCATGCATATATATCGTGTGGTAAGAACACATGATGAGCAGTATTTTATTTCTCTACTACGTTGGAAATGACACACAGTTGACCAAAGAGACAAGATCTACTGGCCTTCAAATTTACTCATGAGCAACATTTATTAATGGCCGCGTCAGATATCAAAGAACTTGAAAATTGATTGCGGATGGTACTTCTCGCTCTTTTTCTCCCCTTTATTCCTCAGCTCTTCGGTGTTGCAGCCTGCATGCAATAGAAGAATTACCAAAAGTACACAGCTAAAGCGGCTAGCTCAATCGATACATTAAAAACCATTATATCTCGGGTAGGCTGCAAGGTTCAAATTGCCCGTCTAACTCGAGGCCGCTAGAACTTTAATTTGTTCCTAGAATCTTAATATGATCACTATCCCATCATGCATATAAAAGTTGTGGCTTTTGTTATTTAGGACATCTAACTCAAAACTATTTATTTATTTTGACAAATCAATAAATCAGAAGTAGAACGAGGATACGAGATCTTTACAGTTTCTTCAATTGCTTCAAAAACCTTGTTAAAATGATCACTAATTTAACGCCCCCAGTGGCGTTTTCAAAACCTCCCCCCCATTTTCCCAATCTCCTCGGTGTAAGAAAATTATTAACTTGTAACACAAGGCGGATCTCAATCCTCAATCCCGATGCCAATGGCTTCCCTGGCGGAGACGTCGATCGGTTCACCTCATAAGAATTAACTCGTTCCTTCTTTCTAGGTTCATAAACATGCATGGACGCCCAATGTCCATTGCTTCCTGTTAAGCACATGAGAGGAGAAGAACTCGGCCAGGAAGCATGCATTCCTTTCATCGATCATCAGTACAAAGTACATGAGAGAGAATAAAAGGAGCCGGTGCAAATGTTAACACAAACTACAGCATGCATCGATCACAACATGTAGAAAGATCACCGGCTAGCTAGTTAAGGCCATCAAGCTTGATCTATTAATTTTGTTTCTTCCCCCTCTTGAAGGAGTTCACCATCATCTAAACATATATAGGATTTGCTTGAGCAACTATGTTTGGGCAAGGTTTGCTTCATGCCCATTAATTTGTATGTATAACAATTAGATAATTAATGTACACAAAAATGGCGGGTGCAGAAAAATTAGCAAGAACCCCATATGTCAAGTACTGTGCTTCGTGATCGATCAGCACCGTGCTGGGTCTGAAGCGAGCAATTGAGTAGGTACGCATGGGGAATTCTTCCATGTCCTGGAGTGCATCCTGAGCACTTCCTTCGCCTTCTCCTTGGCCTTGCTCCCCCCCTCCATCTGCAGCAGCAGGCACAGCTTGGCGACCACCCCCACCTGTTCCATCTCCTTGAGCACCGCCGACGTGGCTGAGTACTTAGCCACCGCTGCGATCGTCCTCACCGCCCGCTCCGTCGCCAGCGGCGAAACCCTAAGCATCTTCTTGGCCACGACAGCCAGCCCCGCCGCGTGCCCCAGTAGCGCCGCTCGCCCCTCAGCGCATCCGCACAGCTGGTCCAGCACCACCAGCGCCAGCTCGCAGACCCTCTTCTCGTGCACGTCGAGGAGGAGGTCCACAAGGACCGGCGCCCAGCCGGCCTCGGCGGCCTTGATCCTGTTTCTTCCCCAGGGGCAGGCCTGCGCGAGGATCCGGAGAGCAGACTTGGTGGCCTTAGAGGAGATCTGGTCTCTCAGCACGCTCACGAGCCCCTGGAAGAGCTCCGGCTCGAGGGCGAGCAGGCGCATGGGGGAGACCGCTTCCAGGAGGGATCTGAGCAGGAAGGTGGCATAGGCACGGGCCTGGTAACTGCAGCACTGCAGCACCGCCGTGAGCGCCTGGACGAGGTCGGGGTTGCGCACGATGAGGTCGCAGAACCCCTGCGGGGAGAGCTGCAGCGAATGCAAGGCGCCGAGCGCCTCCTCCCAGGCGCTGCCGCCGCTGGTACTGGACGCCTCCTCCTCGTCCACACACACCGCGCGGCAGCTCCTGATGACGGAGACGAGGAAGTCCGGGACGCCGGAGGCCTCGGCGCAGCGCCTGTTCCGCTCGCTCTCTCCGACCACGGAGCGGAGTTTGCGGAGAGCATCGAGCTGCGTCCCCGGCCGCCGGGCATCGTCGAGGAGGGCGGCGAGCTGGGACTTGTCGAGTGGGGCGCGCGGGGTGGGAAGGCGCTCCACGCCGTGGGAGGCGTTGGCGACGCACCATGCCTGGATAAGCCGACGGAGGGTGTGGTTCGGGGTCAGCTCGGCGTCGTGGGGGATGGGCAGCTTGGTGACCGGGCAGGTTTTGGCGGCGCCTCCCTTGCCGGTGCCGGAATAGATCCACTTCTCGATGCTGTCCCGATCGTAGGTGATGCCGGTGGGGAGGGTGACGGGGTCCCCCATGATCTGAAGGGAGATAGGGCAGAGGAAGTAGGAGGGCACGTCGACTCCGTTCTCGTCCATTGATGGGGAGATCTAGAGAAGAAGAAGGCAATCCAAAGAACTAAAAAGACGCTCTTTGTTTTGCTTGATCAGATCAGAAACCAAGGAAGCTCTTGTGTTGGCGCCTCTCCCTCTCTGTAGACCTGTTGGAGTAGAGAAGATGAGATGGCTGTTCTTGTTGCTGTTGTCGTCGTCGCTGCTGCCTTCTTGGCCGGGGGCTGAGATGGGTTTGGGATGGTAGATTGAAGAAGCTTATATAGGGAGGATAGGAAGCAGATGATGAGGAGCCAGCTGAGGGGACGAGAGAGCAAGGATGAGAAGGTCAAAGGCGAAAAGGTCCACGCGCGTGGGGGGATGTGTTTTCGGCAAGTGAAGCTTCCAAAACTCCAGTCACAAATGCGTACGAATCTCATATATTAGATCACATCTTTCCATCACAATTCTTAAACAATTAATCCAAAAAAAAAATCTTCATACAATTGTAAAAAAAAATTTCGTATGATGATGGCTCCATAGAACAAAAAAGAAAAAGGAAAAAAAATTTCGCCGGCTTTTGTGTCATCTCCTGATTGGTCAGGTGGCGTCCAGAGAGCTTTACCCGGTCGGTCCTATTGGCTGTGCGGGGCTTCACCTGCGGCGGCGGTGACGTAAGTGGCCTTCACCTTTGACTTCATTCCCCCGCCTTCGGTTTGCTACTCTGAACTTAGCGGTGACGTTAAACGCTTGCCTGATACAGTGACAGAGACGCACACACAAAGGCGACGGCAGCAGCGGAGGACGGTGACGGGACACCGGTGGTGGGGGGGTGGAATAGAGCACATGGTGGGCGACGTCGTGGTGGCCGCGCAGGGACACGCGGCGGAGTTGCATTGGCAAGAAACTTTCCGTGTCGGTCGTGCATGCTTTGGCCGCCGACATTTGACTTTCCACGTTAAGCAAAGTTGGGTTTTTTAGTTGCCCCGTAATGGGGAAATTGCGCATGTGAGTTTTTAAACTTTTCCGTTGGTCGTTGCCTGTCTGTCGCCTGCTTCGGTCCGAAGGGGATGGACCTTGGAAGGTGAAAAGCGAAGATGACCGTTTGTGAAGGGAGGTAGTTGAGGGGTTAAACTCAATTAATTTTAAAATTAATCTAACTGTGCAGATTAGTTAATATATATGAGAAAAGATAGATTTGAAAAGGTATTGATCTAGATTAAGTTTAGATTTTCTGCCGTAGGGTTTTTATGGAATATATCTCACTTAGAGATGGTCAACATTTGGAGAAAAATCCAAGGTCAAACTTGAGATTTAGTAAATTTTCTTATTATTTTTGAATGGCTTTGTCACTGTTATTGCGAGAGAAATATTTATCACAAGAATAATCTTGTAATAATTAAGTTTCCATTCTTCCAATAAAATGATGTTATAATCCGTATCAATTTTATTAAAAGATTTATAAGTTTGCAATAAATATTTCTCTTATGACAAAGCCTTTAAAAAACTTAGAGATGGTCAAAGTTTATTTCTTGTGAAAGAATAATTTAATGATATTAATTTAAAATACCTTTTCAAACAGTCCATAATCTATATAGCACCATCTCATACTTCACCGAGATCCAAATCTTGCAACGCCAGAATGCCAAGAGAAGCCCCCGGTTTTCGCAAGGTTAGGAATATTCCACCCCCGCCCTTTATTTGCATTAATGCAGGAAGAACATAACCGTTGACATTAGGCTTTTCAAATACGCTATCAGAAGTTGTGGAACCTGGAGGAAAAAAACGTTTTGACCTTGTACATAATTAGCATAAAATAAAAAAGAAGAAAAATAACATGTCAACCATGCATGACTATATACTTAAATTTGCACTGACGCCAGCTAGAAACAAGACAAAAGAGTAGTATGTGCCACACGATTTGGTATTGTGGTTTAAGACACGTAGACGTCAAGTTTTGTCTGTACAAAGCCAGCTTCTGTTTCTTAACTTGTGGTTCATCGCCAAGAAGGAGAGATTTGTTTCTAATAACTTATAAGAATCCAAGAACGTATAATCCACAATTTTACGAGGATGATGAGACGCGAGCTCTTACAAACGATGACATCTGCAGGAAGCATTCCAAGGCCAAGAACATATGGGATGTGGACGCATTGCTTTGTGTGAAACATGTATAATTAAATGCATATATAGTTTTATGTGTTAGAAGCGGTTTCTTGTGATGAATGAAAGAAGAGCATTGACCACGTCTTAAACAGATGATCTCAGACGACATGAATGAGGGATGGAAGACGTAGAACTAACGCTGTCTGAGCAATTGAATCCCAGGGTTTGACATTGTAAGAGAGTGAAATGTCAACCATGGAACAATATATATATGCTGATGCGAGGATAATTATAGAAATGGTAAACGGTGGTCGTATGATCCTGCAGGACGTTGCAGTCGCCTGCGACTCAGACTAATTAATGGGCCGGATTGGCTCTGGGGTCTGCCTGATATCAATAACTCACCGTCCGGGCAACACGCCGAAGACTAAGCTATGGCATGCAACTTGTGGCTGAGAATTGGCAAGTTTTGGGTAATATTTTCTTTATACATGTCTCTCTTAAAGTGAAGATCGAGTAAAATTTCAGTCTGGGGATGTATACTTCATTGTTTTTAAGCTATATAAATAAAAACTATCAAAACCACCTACCAAAAAAAGGCTATCAAAATCTCTTAAGAAGTGATGTAGAAGGAGAGGGAATTAATCTTCAATAGATATTTCCACGGAAGTTTAGCACATGGGTATTCACATGTAAAAGTTAAACTTATATATTGTGGGTATACTGGTAAATGTAAAAGCACGATAGATTTTCCTTTAAGAGGGGACTATATGTAAAAAACTCTTGTGAAATGATAAGATGTCATTTGCTACTCACTATAAACAAGTGGCGCATCACTTTTCCTTAATATTACCTTTACATAACCGCATATGATACTTATCTTGTATGCGTAGTAGTATGACATAAAATACAGCTAGCTCTATAACATCTCTCAAAAATTTTGTGGTGTTTTTTTAGCGTGTGGTCATTCTTCTTCATAATTGACTTATTAAAATAAATATTTTGTCACTATTGACATGGTAGTTTTGGAGGGATCAGTCAACGTCTGTCTCTTCTGAGTTAATATTACGTTGCTTAAGACTTTGAGAGCCAATTAATCATAGGACGTGGATTTGACATATCCCTTTCAAAAAAGTGGTACCTTATCTATATATAATCGTAGCCGAAAAACGATACAGCCGGTTAATTAAACAGTTACCGAGAGTGAGACCGTATTAATTAGAACGCGGGTCGCATGCATGCTTCTAGAATCGTTCCTCTGATGGGTGCTTCATGAAAGTTTTAGATAACCACACACATAGAGAAGATTAATTAGCTAGTTGAAGCGGGAATCCTGATTAGAGCCGGAGCCCGAAATGGGACGCCAATCATGGAGACACCCTCATCTACACATCTTACTCCAAGATAAGTAGCCATAAAATACGTGTTACTGTAAGTGTAATATACGTCGACTAACTAATAAGTCTCAAGAAGATTTTCTCGATTTAATCATCTTGACTCATATCTCGGCCAAGATCACATGAGACTTACGGTAAGAATATGTACACGAGGTGCATGCATGTGGAGGTTTTATCATTTATGTCCAGAAGAAGAAAAGAAGATCTGCTTAATTAACAGTGTGTCACTACTAAAAATTTGACTTTTACCACACCATATGTCTACACGTTTGATAGTTGTAAGTATTGGAAGGATATATCTACGTAAAATAAAAAATATACCTACAACATATTTTATAATAGATATAAATAATGTTCCCATTTTTTTTATTTTTTTCTCTCCCGAATCCCCGCCTTCCCTTTTCCCCTTTCCTTTTTTTTTAAAATCTTTCCCCCCTTTCTGTCTCGAAGCCTCCCGCCTTCGCCTTTTTCATTTTCCCTACTCTCGCTTTCTCCCTCCAGTGCCCTACTCTGCCAACGTCGGCTGCGCCTCACCATCGCCGAGGAAGAGAGAGCTCCTTATGCCGTCGCCGAGGAAGAGGCTCGAGAACTGCTACTAAGACAGAGGGTCGCCTCCGCCGTCGCAGAGAAGGGTTCTGCCATTCCTGTCAACGGCAATCAAAGGTTGGGAAAAGAGATCTCCTACGGGTAAGCTTGCTTTCTCTATCTCAGTATCTCTATCCTCTACATGATCATCTCCCACGAGTCACACGGGGGTTTCCGGTTAAAAACAGAAGCGGGTCACTGATCAGGGGAGTTGGGCCACATTGGTCACAGAGGGTGGGCGGGGGTCATCAGATGACATGCACAGATGGGTGGAGGCCATTTATTCTGGGTGGCCGCAGCGGCGTTGCTGGGATTGCAATAATGGAGGCCGATCGTTCCCCTCGGACTTCATTCATGTCTTCACAGGGCTCACCGAATGCGTACATCATAGCATGGGCCTCCCTGCATTGGTGACTTCCTTGTCTGGTTTTTGGCGTTCCGTACATAATGTGTTCTCCCTGAATTCATGATATTTTCTAGTATTTTTTATAACATTTGTTTTTTCTTTGTAGAGAAAGTATGATATTCCTAATGAAGACTTGTATAGGAGTTGGGTTATGAAAGATCTATCATTTAAGTGGAAGTTTCAAAAGTATGATCTACAAAGAAAATATTTGAAGCAGGATAAAAAAGGCATTCAGATAAAACCAGCAAGCAGATATCATATTAATGAAGACATGTGGAGAGAAGCGGTTAAAGCATGGACATCTTCTACATTTTGAGTAAGTTGTTTTACATATCAAAATTATAAGCAGTGGATCATGTGTAACTGAAAAATTTTGTTGTGCAGAGAAGAAGTGAAATCAATACGAAAAATAAAAATGTCCAAACCATGTTCCATTGTGTAGGGACTCGATCATTTGCAGACATCCGACAAGTTGAGGTGAACACATTATGATACCTTTTTCATTAGATATGATACATAGACCTAAAACATGTTGTTAAAGTATATATTTTATTTATTTCAGAAGGAGAAAACTGAGACTGATCCAGATCGAGCTGATGTTTTCATTATCACACACACTAGAAAAGATGGCAGGCCCATAAATGAGGACTGTGCAATTGCCATTGTAAGTCTTCTTTAATATCTCTATGTTTAATATTTTTGCCATTGTAAATCTTCTTTAATATCTTTCACATGTCACATATCCCTATGTTTAAACAGGAAAAGCTTAAAGCTTTGAAACAGACTCAACCTTCAACCAACTCTTCGAATCCAGTGGTAGCAAAAGATGATGCATTTTCTATAGTGTTCGGAGAAAAAAAATCTGGTCGAATACGAGGAGTAGGCACTGGGCCGACACCAGCTAGTTTGTGGGGAAGAAAAAAAGAAATATTAAAGTCTGAAAATAAGACATTGCATCAACGGATCAAAGTTCTTGAGGGGAAATTTGCTAAACTTGAGAACAAGGAATTGGAAGAGGTATATAATTATTTGCATAATACTGCATAAAAAAAATCTTATTTTGATTCTGTTATTAATATTAACTGGTTGCTTATTCTTTCATGTAAAAAAGAATGAGTCACAAGTGCATAGAGACTCACCAGGGCTTTTCGCCTCATCTATGGCAAGTAAGGAGTGTTCATCGAGTATGGACTAGGTGAGTGATAGTTTTTTTTTGACTAACTTTAATATGATAGTGCCAATAGATAGAAAAGCTTGTGAATGTGTGGAATGTGTGCTTCCTGGGCAATTGCCTAGAAGTCTGTAGTTAGCTTTTGTTCAAACTAATATGCCAAGAGCCTTGTACACCTGAATTGATTGTTTGGTGTGCAAGAGAGTGGGCTGGCAACGTAGCTTCACGAGGGGCAGAAAGAAACTTGAACTTGATCAAACTTTAATTCTTGCAAAGTCACTTCATTGATGGTTGAGAATTGTAGGGGACTCCTACCTGAGTTGCCTCTTTCATTATGGTTTTTTCTGTCAAATATTCCTCTAAGAGATTATGGATTCTGATCCACATGTCCACCAGTCTTGGCTTGTAATCTAATGGAGACGCATTTGGCCTCCCTCTTTCTATCAGGATCATGTCATTATTGAAAATCTAATAAAAGATCAGCTGTGATAATTTTTTAATACATATGAAATGGTAACATGCACTGAATTTATCCAGTGACTCCCTAACCTACATTTCCGGGACAGGGAAGTCTGCAGGTCCCTGGATAGTGAAGGGTGTCGCCGATGTCTTCTTTATGCCAAATACTACTTTGCTTGAACTCGTCTCCTTCGTTAAACTATCATACACTCGAGCTCTTTGAATATTAAACTATCTTAAGTTATATATTGTTTACCAACTTTGCTTGAACTGCTGATAATGAATGCAAAAAGTTGCTCATTTTTTATATCAACATGCTAATTGATCATGGGGTTTTTCTTTAAAGTCTAGCAAATTATCTTGTTGTAGCTTTGTACAAAATAGCAAATTGTGTTTAGATGTGGAAATGGGTCAAGTCAAACCAAATACTACTCTGCCCACCTTGGTTCATTATTGTTGAATCAAGCTGTTATCAAACTTAAGTTTTTTGAATAATGAAATGTGACAAGTTCTCCTCTTTTCAATAATCTCAACTTTTTCAAGAATGGAAACTAGTTAAGTATTGCTCATGTCGGAGAATTGCCTTATTTTCCATTCATATGAACTTTTTTCCTTGGAGATCCTTTTTCCCCCTCTTATTATTGCCCTTGATATATTAATAAGCAAGGCATCATTTTGCCAACATATATATTAGCATATTAGTTGTTCATTATGAGGTTAAGGTGTTAATATATTATTATGGTGACAAATTTAATTCAAACTCAGAAATCTAGTGGATATTACAATTCCACAAAAGAGATCTTCTATACTATTTGAGAAATGTATGTTTCTCATAGGATGAGTAATTTTTGCGACTCCCCCAGTGCCCGGCGGAATAGATAGAAAAGCCTGGCAATGTGTGGAATGTGTGCTTCCTGGGCAGTTGCCTAGAAGTCTCTAGTTAGCTTTTGTTCACATGTTAATTCATTCTATTTTATTTCTCTGTTCATCGTTTGTCTATTTACGCTGAGCTGCTGTTGAGCTCGGATTTTTTTGGGCACTGAAATGACATAACTAATCCATGATGATTTCAATGTCAAATTGACCTACTATAATGCCTTAACTTGTTTGGAATGTTATGGGTGAAGTAATTAAGTGATTGCATTACAGTAATACAACAATGGCGAGAAGTTTATCATCCATTTATCTAGGTGAGTTGATATAATTATAATGACTGGTAGAAGAATCTGAGATTCCTAAACAAATTTTGAACTATGTGATTTTCCTATGGTCACAAACACATGCAATGGGCACAGTCGGCAATCTCTCGAAATACTGCATTTTTTAGCTGTAATTGTATGGTTTGGAAGAGAGTATAAATGGAACCAGTAGGAAGTGGTCCTTATCCAACTTCAAGTGACTACATAATGGCTACACATTCTCAAATAAGACTACGCTTGTCAATTAATAGTTTTTATTCTCCATTTTTGCATCTCAAAATGTGGTTAGTGGTACAAGGAACAACAAAGTAAGTAACCCTTTTCCAAAAATCTGGTCAGCAGTGGTTTATTTTTGTTCAACTTGAGCTAGTTATAATATTTTTATATAATTTTTTCTAATATAATTAATGATTAACTTTTATGTAATTTCAGATGACAGGGAAGAAGGTGAAATTGCTAGATTTAGAGAATGAACAAGTGGCAGAAGGCATTGTTATGAGTGTAGATCTAAAGAAAATTATTATGGGGAGGCGTATTGGACATGTGTACTGTGAAGTCTCAATTAATTATGCAAACAAACCCGATGCTCCCTTATTTTTAAAGATGACCAAAGATTTCAAATCAAATATGTCATTGGAAGTCATATTCTATGGATTCAAGATTATGTAAGTTTTTTGTTTATTAAAAATTTATACTATCTAACAAATCATCTACCATTTTTGTTAACTTCTTTTATTATTTTCTTTCTATGTAGATGTTAGTAGATGAGACAAAACGACCACTATTTAGTGGTTAGCACATATATCACTTTGGAAACACTTTGACATAATTTTGGACAAATAGATGTTGTGGATGTATATATTTGACATTAATATGAAAAGTGTTGTGAATGACCATAATATTTGATGAATGTGGCTATGTGTTTGAATGAATGAATGTGGAAATGTTGAACGAGATAATGTGAATGTGAATGAGGTCGGTGGATGTAACCAATAAATTGTGTTTGTTAAAATATGAAATGTGTGTAAATATGATGTGTATGATGATGGGGTGTAAGTGAATGTGTGGATGTAACCAATGAATTGTGGATGTTGAATTGTGATTGTTATGAATGTAAGGTTTTGATATGGGGAGGAAGGGCATGTGACATTTTAACTCAGGTACAAAAACCTACGACATTTAATTTTGTAGGTATAAACAACCTACAATATTTGATTCTGTAGGTAAACACAATTTACGACATTAAACGTTGTAGATAAAGTCCATGTACTTTACGACTCTATCGTAGGTAATAATATTACCAACACGTATTTTACCTACGACATAAGACGTAGCAAATATCGTAGATATAGATATGTACCTACGATATTTTTGCATTACTGACGATTTTTGGTCGTATATAAAACTGTGTTTTGTAATAGTGTATAGCATAAAAACTGAAGAAGAAGAGGAGCTAGGAGGAGGAGAATGTCTGCCTAAACAGTACTGTGCTCTCAGCGTTGGATTGATGTTGATAATATATATTAGCGTGGATTGGTATTGGTGGGAAGACGTCGACTTTGAGTGGACAACATTAATTTGATGGCGGCATCTTGTATGCATTTAATTTGGCACTCAAAAGAATTTTCCAACATATGGAGGACTTGTCGCCCCTCATATATATATACTAATTATGTAGATTTTCATAAATGAAGGTATTGACAGTAGTACTTTTCAAGTAATATCTGCTGTAAGAGAATCATGTTCTAAGAGGATTCACAATTCTCAGTACCCTATTCATGGATATGGCACCGGTATATATATGTATATATATATATGACTACTCCATATCTCTGGTGGTTTATAAAGTGAGGAATAAATTCATGTGAGTCCCACCATCTACTGATCAGAGAAACTCAAACATACATTTAATATATAAATTAATTTCTAGATTAAAAGACGTGGAAATATCTGAAACTATTACTTTTCTTACAAAAGGAACAAGATGGCATGTTAATCCGTAACTCTCTGCCTAATCGAGAGATGTGAATGCAATTTGGTTGACATGCATGTATACAGGTCTCAATCCCAACTTTTGGACACGTACGGTTGAATGAGAGAGAGAGAGAGAGAGAGAGAGTATTCAAAACACGTGCTGGTTGATGCATGTAGAGGGCGCGCGTAAATCCAGTGTCACGGGCTAATGGCCGTTGGTCAACGGTCGCGCGCTACCATATATACGTCCGTCCGATCGCTGTCGATAGGCGCAGGATTAATGGACGAGAGGCGACCAGTTGGACCAATCTTTCTTTTTGTTATTGTGGTTCAAAAATATAACTAATTATCATCCAATTTTTGTATTTTGTTGCGTGAAAAAGAGTAGTGGTCCGGTCAAACTTTAGCATAGATCATGTAGTATATGGTCAGTTGTGGGGATAAGTACTACTGACAGAGACTAAATATATCCAAGTTACAGTTCCCAGCTTCTTAGTGCTAGTGTCGATTACACACGTCTCAGTCCTATAAAGCAAGCTGTGCTAGTTGGTTGGACATACACATCTTATCTTCTACCACCCTCATTTTGACAAGACAGTGATGCTAATGGAAGGCCGCCAACTCGGTTAGTTCTGTACAGTGTTATTGCAATAGAAGACTTTCAACTCGCGCGGCTAAGATGGGGGCTGCAACTAATTAATTAGGATTAGTAGGCAGGATAAGATGGGTAGGCAAACCTCCGGTAGAGTAATCAAAGATTTTAACTATTTTGTTTTGATGAAACTTATCCTAGTCTGGGTAACATAGTTATAGTGAATTAAACACTAAAATGATCCGTTGCAATTATCACAAAAGCCAATTGTTCTTAGACGTATCTGAGCTCCCGTTCACAACCAGAGGTGCTATTGTGTTAGATAAGGCTGGTTTTCCTAGCTTTAGAAATTTGCATTAGTTTTCTTTGGTTTAGGGGTCTGGTTCGGCTTCTTCCCGGCCCTTGTTCTGGTGTTAAGGAGGTTCTTTCCTTAGGGGTGAATGAATGGTCAGTCGACTGACTTTCTTGCTCCTGTTTGCTCCAACTGAGGCAGAATCGGAGATTCTGAAAGCTTAAGTTATATACCATCGGTGTACTTTTGTATATTATCATGAATTGAATTGGTTGCTCATGTAAAAAAAAAAAAAAATTGGAGAGGGAAAAATTAGCGGCCCACAAAATGTTCCCTTGATCCACATGAGGACGCCCTGTCCAACAAGTTAGGAGGCCCAATAAACTCACTCCGGCCCAACAATGGGGACACCGACACCGTGTGCCCCAAGACAAACTTTCAAGCGACTCAGCTCTGGGGACTTGGAAACTATCTAAGCAATGGGAATCACGACGACCCAAGGCATGGCCCCCGAGAGCCAAGACCAAATGGCGTGTGGTGATCTGAACACTGCTCGGCCCGAGAACATGAGCGAGACCTCATGAAGTCAAAGTGCTCAAGTCTTGGATCCTCACTGCCCAAGCACCTCAGGGAACCATGACAACATCAGAACTCTACCATGTGGCTTCCCTTCGAAGACAAAGATAAGCCCGAGAAACGCAAAAGATAGTGATAGAGTTGGAAGAGTCTAGGATAACTACCATCCAGACTCTCAAGCGGCACTTATCGGCACAACCTATCTCTTGGTCCAGGGACGGACGCAGAAATTTTGTTCAGTGGGGTCATTCGAATTATATTTTAATATTTATATAATTATATATTATAAATAATATAAATAAATATTTAAAATAAAAAAGAAATATTTTAATAGTAATGAGACAATTTATTACAATCAATTCTTTTCTTATAATGGGGTCACCCCCTATAAAACCCCTCCAAAACACAAAATTTACATGGTCATTTGAACCCAAAAAAAAATTCCAATGAAGTCACCCCCCTCTAAAACCCCCCAAAATATAAAATTTGCATGGTCATTTGAATAAAAAAAATTTTTAGTGGGATCACGTGACTCCATTGCTTGTTCTCTAGGTCCGTCCATGTCTTGGTCTACCTCTATCTTCTATCTAACTCTTTCATACTTATCTCAAGGAGGCCGACGACCACTATTTGAACTCAGGAATCTCTGGGCACAAGTAAGCACTCAATAACGCCCACAGGGGTGAAGAGCAATTTCGCATCTCTAAACTCTCCCTCCTTCCATGCTCTTGTTCATATTGACTTCCATACTCTTGTCCATATTAACTTAGTTGTCAGAAGATTATTTCTAAGACCTCTGACCTCTTCCCCTTCAACCTCATCGTGAAGAAGGCACACATTTTGAATATCAGCACTACCCACCTACTCTCAATGGTTTATCTCCAAGCACAAGATCAGAGCCTCTTCAGTACTCATCAAAGCACTTTTTAACTTATATCAGCGAGATAGTGTGGACCGACCTTCCCTTACTCCCTTACGAGATTTTTATTTTTTATTTATTCTTTCAAACAAATATGGTAGACGACCCGATCATGTGACATATTGTTCATCGATACTAAGTTTACGGTGACCGTGTCTGCGTATAAGACAATTAATTAATGTAGCCGGTGGGTTTGCCTTGGGCAACTGCGAAGCCATCAAAAGTACCCGACTCCATGCATATGCGTTACTATTCTTTCCTCTGGCTAAGTCGGCAGGCTAGTATTTGAAATTTGAATGTGCATGGTGCGATGCATCTAGATCAATCAAAGTAATTCAAATACATAAATATAAACATAGTGTGTCACTTCGATTGCAGCATGCAATTTAATCAAAATTCGTATTTATATAGTCATCTGACTGTAAACAGCGCGCGGCAATATTTGGTATACGCAGATCGCCTTTCTTAGTATTAATTAGGGGCTAAATATTTCATATTCTAACGAGTCATCCATCTCAAAAAATTCCGAATTATAAATAGGATAATTTAAATGTTGAATAGTACTTGTAAAACCTGCATGTACGGACCTGTTCATATATCCTACTAAAGGAATGGGTCGGGAAAAAGGTTTACTGGGTTTAAGCATGCTCGATCGTCTTGCTGGGTCAATTAAGATTAAATAGAAGAATCTGTCTTGGAACGAACGCCTGGTTCAACCAATATATATCTGTCCTGAGCTTTTCGATCTCTTGAACTCCTGACCCAAGATCAAGTCATGGCAAATCTTCACTGATCATTTCAATCCAGATTTCTTCATGGGTTTGGAGATATAGCAGAATTCTCACGCATCTCAGTGAAATTATGATTAAATAAAATCGCAACGCCATCTAGGCATATGGCATGTGGAAGCTTCCATTAATTCAAGGGGATCAGCTTGCCCACACCAGCTAGCTAGCTAGCTAGGCACACATGCATGTGGAAAGCTTCAAGTAATAAACGCTGTTGAATCATCTTATATTTATGTGACTAAGTTTAGTATGAATGAGTTAAGAGTATAGTTCTGAGATACTCAATGAGAGCTTTATTTTTTGAAAATAAATCTTTTCTTAAAAAAGTTTATCTTTGGGCTGATGGTAACTAGAGAATTAAGACTTACATGCACGCACTCTCATTTTAATTAGAAACGGCACTAATCACGAGGGTGATTTTGGACTAATATATCCGTAGCAATGTTAACAATATTAGTCATAACTAAAAAAATACTTTTATATGTTTCATTTAAAAGGTTAAAAAATAAAAATTCAAAGTCTGGGACCGGCACACTGATAATATATATATGAGTAATGCTAGTTACTCGGACGCCCGAATAACTAGCCGACGTGGATCGGCCGCGCGGCCGACTTGATTGGTCAGCTGCGCGTGAGCCCCACTAGAGCGGTGTGGGGCTCACACGCAACCGACCAATCAAGTCAGCCGCACCGCGCGTGGTCGATCTAGCTCAGTTAAATTATCGAGCGTTCGAGTAACTAATATTTCTCTCTTTATATATATATATATATATATATATATATATATATATATATACTCTTGAAAAACATACTATATGTGAACTAATCACACCACAATACGTAAAAAGAGTATAAGTATTTATTGCACAAACTCATATTTAGAGAGAGAGAGAGAGATAAGAGAGAGAGAGAGAGAGAGAGAGAGATGGGAATTCAAAACACGTGCAAAGGAAGCGGCAGCGAGCGACGAGAGAGAGAGAGATGAGAATTCAAAGCACGTGCAAAGGAAGCGGCAGCGAGCGACGAGAGAGAGAGAGATGGGAATTCAAAGCACGTGCAAAGGAGGCGGCAGCGAGCGAAGTCCAGAGTGGCGCATGTCGGCGGCAGGTCAGCTAGCCACATTTCGCTGACTCATCTGTGGAGCAGCCACCGCACCACCGGCGGGACGGCATCCACGGACCACTCCTCTCGCATTAATGCCCGTTTGACCCGGTCCCCCTATTATCCATACAGCGTGGAAATTTCGGTGTCACAAACATTAATCTGCAAAAAAAAAGTTGCAACTATGATATAAATCGGCTTCTAGGTATATAAATGGGTCTGATGGTTTATCTGTTCATATGATAAACTTATCAATATGTATATTCACTGAAGAACCTCGTCCTTAATTTCCGTGGGTTAAAATCACTTTTAGGATATGCTTTTTTATTTTTACTGTTTTTTCCTATTTGGATTAGTCTGAGTTCACGGTTCTATATATTCATATATATATATATATATATATATATATATATATAGGGAAATGCTTTGCTCCCGACAGTGCCGGGAGCAAAGCTGAGCCGGGGGGGGGGGGGCGTGCCCTCGCCCGCACGCACGCCGCGTGGAGGGGGCGGGCCCCCAGCATTAAATGCTGGTTTTTTTTCTATGCACTATTTGTGCACACAAATGATGTATTTGTGTGCACAAATTGTGCATAGAAAAAAAAAACAGCATTAAATGTTGGGGGGCCGCCCCCCTCCACGCGGCGTGCGTGTGGAGGGGCGCGGCCCCTTCAACTCACGCTGGGCTCCCGGTATGTCGGGAGCCTAGCATTACTCATATTATATATATATTGGCCAAGTTCAATGCAAGAGGAACTCTAAGTCATCTGCCCACACGAGAAATTTGAACATAGTATTGTCTGATGTGCTATGTATGAAACACCAGTCTTTGCTTCTCCTCAGCTTTTAATTTATAGGATGTTTGATTGTAAGATTAATAGAAGAGAAGACAACCCTATTTTAAGGTCTCTAACATTTATATATATTCTTTTCAGTTGTCTTTTTATTATTATTATTATAAAAGACCATAATTTTATTCATAAAAAGAGATTGTAACAACCAAAAGGATATGTATCGAGTCCAGAAAATCAACAGAATAAAACCAATCTAAAATTCCAAGGAAGACCTATCCTATGAATGAGTTCGCCGAAGAACTGTCCGAGGACGTAAGCCTGGTCGATGTGAACACCGCTCCATATTGTTGTCATCCGATTCCATCTCAGACATCTCTTGATCAAATCGATATCCAGGCATGAATATATTCTCTACTTTAGCAAGGTCAGCAACGACCATAGCCTTCATACGCATATCCAAAGTTGGAGAGTGAACTGGCATATTGATATCGTCTATCGAGTGTAAAGGGCTCGGAGAGCGATCTCGGACGTTCGGGAGACAAATTCTAACACCCCCTTTGCGAGATGGACGTGATATTCGTTGACCAGAAGATGACCCACTGGAAGTGAAAATTGAAGAAACCTTCTCCTGAGTAACTAAGGACTGACGCACCACTTGCGCAAATGTCATGAGAGTATTTGCCTGACCAGTATTGAGATCCTCAACATCGATCATTGTGGAAGAAATGTTTTCCATTAGCATTTCTTCCACATGCACCTGTGTAGATACAGGAAGAGTAACCGCCTCCAAGGTAGTTGCTTCCTCTTGGACCACAGGAAAATCACCCTTAAGGTTTAACAAAGACGCAGACGTAGAAGCATGAATGTTGCCGATAATGAGGATCTCAATACTAGACGATCATTCTTTTCAGTTGTCAGAATATGATTGGTTGTTTGAAATTTTTAGATCTATAGAGGTTGAAAAGTAATCCCTAGACGATCAGTACGTGTCTGATCGCTACAACTCTTAGATTTGTTAATGAAAAAAAATACTATTATGATATATAAGCAACAAGAAGTAGTCAAAGGGCCCCACATGTTATCCCATAGAAGAACCATCTGATACTTAATCAAAGAATGGAGTAGAACTCGGATAGTTGAATCAGAGGAGTAGTAGAAGCTAAGGGTGCTCTTGTGTGTGTGGGTGTAAGAGTCCATAATTCACCTCCTAGTCCTCTTGTCTTGTTAACTGTCGATTTCTTTTAAACATGTGTCAGGAATCCTCCATGTCTGTCATCCGTCTTCGATCCATATTGTCTGGCCATTGAGAATAGTTAGAGGTATGTGTAAGATAATTAAAAGTGGCATTGTGTGAGGATTGATGTGTTGTTTGGCTCAACTTGTTGGGCATGAGAGAAGCCTTATTGCCATGCTGAGCTTTGAGAGTAAAAAGTATGTCGGATAGGCAGTTGCCATGTCCTAGCATGACAAAGATGTCTTGGATAGCTGGAAAGACCTTGTTTTGGTATAGTAAGTGAGTGCCTAACTGCGGGTAAGGTCTCACCCTTGGAGGTGTAGAGGTGAGCCTTATCATGGCTTAGGAGGCAGAAGACTTGGCTTTTGTAAATGACGAGTCGTCTAGCCCTTGTGATGGACTCTAGTGGGATAGACCCATGACTTTTCTTCTACGTGGGCCCGTCATACAAAAGTAGGGTGTCGATGGGCCGTAAATCCAATTCTCTCTTGACGCGCATTGTGAATGGGGTTGAATGGGCTGAGTTGCTCCAAAGATCTATAGAAAAGTTATAGAAGAAGATCTAGTATTTTTCCAGATAAAAAATACTATCAATAGGTGAAAACGAGGGTTAACATTTGCAAGGGCTTGGAAAGGGACATAGGGGGTTTTGTCACCCCCTAATGTGGAATATTAGGACGTGCAAATACTTATATCATTCAGTCATGTTATTTAGAACAACACTACATTATAAGAGATGTCATGGGCATTAATGCTTACCTCATCAATTTTGTTGATGTCAAATTAATTGACACATCAACTTTATCAGGCCTGATGTTGGCCCATCATTGACTATTACATTTAGCTTATAAAAATAAAGACTAAACTACGACTCTAAGATAACTGGAATAATTTGGTCACACTTGTCCATCCCCTCCAATGTCGATCTATGTACTCATCTTCTGAAAAATTTAAGTAAGTAGGGTGATCATAAAACTCAGTACGTATGATTTATGTCTCTATATCAGACAATACTTGAGTGGTTAACATTTTTATCAAAGTAGAATAATTAATGTAATAATAGGAAATAAAACAAAGCAAATAGAACAACAATCAAGTGACAAGTGGATAAAGTCGATCAAACATCTTTAAAATAAACAAGAATTGTGGAATAACTCAAGAGAAAGATTCACAAGATTTATCTACAAATAAACGATGATGGCATGAGTCAAGATAACTTTTACATGAAAACATTATCATGTATCAAGAATAACGACTTAGGAAATATCAATTGAATTTCAATAACTACCCATATGGCCAAGCAGAATAGTCACTCATTAACATTCATTGAACAATTTGAATTATTTGGAACAATATAGTACTCTTTCAGCGCAATGTCACATTGCACTATTTATACTCTTACTGCGAGTACTTCGGAGTGCTCCTCCCTAGGAGTCGGCAAGGCTCTTATTAGCATAGACATTGAAATTAGCTGGACAACCACTCCATTCATTAGACAGATAATTGCACACAACATAAAGATCAAGCAAATTTTAGCTAATGTATAATCATACAAGATTGTCAAGCATTTTAAAAAGCAATGGAGACTATATACTTGAATAATGTATGAAATAGTGAACACACAAAAAACTATGCTTGCACAACCTACATAGACTATTGGCAATAATATGTTTAATTGGCTAAGCGTCTAAGAATCATTATATAAGTAGATGATAGTAAATTTATGAAATAGAAGAGTTGATTGATTGAACAAAAGAGTGAATTTACTAAACAAAAGAGTCGATTTATTGATTAGAAGATAAAACAATAGTTGATTTAATAACACTTGACAGCCAATTTTCTAAAACATTAAGTTGATTCTCTTTTAACAATTTGAGAGTTCATTCTCATAATAAGTTGAGAGTCGATTCTCATAACCAAGTCAATTCTCATAATGGACTGAAAGTTGATTCTCATAACACTTGAGAGTCGATTCTAACGTAGACTTGATTCTTTGACTATGAGACTCGATTCTTTAAGAGTAAAACTTGATTCTTTAACTCTGAGACTCAATTTTGAAGAGATTGAGACACGATTCTTTAAGACTAGGAGACTCGGTTATTTAAGATTGAGACTCGATTTTTTAGGTCTAGGGCTTGATTCTGAAGAGATTAACTCGATTCTAATGAACTCGGGGACTCAATTCTGATGAATTGTGAGACACGAATTTTGTCTTATAATGAAACTCGATTCTGGTCTTACGGATAAGACTCTATTGTTATCTTATTAGTGAGACTCAATTCTTGTCTTATTAGTGAGACTCGATTCTTAACTTATTTGATGAGACTCGATTATGATTGAGACTCAATTTATTACAAATTGAGACTCGATTTATTAATCAATTGGAACAATTTATTAACAAATTAAGACTCATTTTATTAATCAACTGGGACTCAATTAAGACCGACTAAGATTAAGGTTCTATGCAGGAAAAACCCAGAAAATTATTCTATAGTATTTCCTAATCCAAAACATGAAATTTTTATTTCCTAAGCACTCCAGATAGGGAAAACGCATAGAAATTAACTTTTTGAAACATGTTACTAAATCTTCAGAGATGTTAAATGAGAGAAAAATATGACTTTTACTTTCTAATGAATGATTATGGTCAAACTCTAGCACTATATATACACACACTTAAATCATGAAAATGACACAATAGAAATTAGAAAAGAAAACATAATATTCATGATCTAGAAATGAATAACTACCTGATCGTGTGAACAATTTTAATTTGACTTGAGAGAACACGCATCTTTGGTTCTTTTTTAATAAGCAAGGGATGAAGAACGATGAAGAACTCCAAGCCTATATATGCAATCCTCTCCTTCAAACTTGACCACCCATGTCTAACAAGCTTTAGGAGTAGCTAGAGTCGACCATGAGAGGGTTATAGGGCCTTATTAATTATGGACTTGTAGCTTTCAAGCATTCAATTGAGACTCTAACTCTTAGAGAGAGGGAAAGCCACGATTTTCTTTAGTTTCCTACTCAAATTGGAGTTTCATTTAATTTTCTCAATTTGATTATGGTTATGATAGAGAAGGACCCTCTCTTAGTGGGTTTGATTTTTAAAACTCATGATCAGCTGGCTCTTAACTTATGTATGTGAATATTTCCACTCAGACTCCAAGTGGGATCACGGTCAATTTCCTTCTCTGACTCCTCTTTTGATTAGGAGTTCTACAGAGTTTAGACTCCTTTAATAACCATTAATCTTTGGTTTAAATTTATTTGATTCAATTTAATATTCGATAATTTGGTATTTCAATTTAATTAACGTTTCTCTTAAATCTTTATTGAAGGCTTTTTTTGACCCATTTACACTTTAAAATTTGCTGTTCACTACAAGAAAAATCGGAAATAGAGACCGAAATATTCGGTCTCTATTCGGTCCCTAAACAGCTCAGAGACCGAATAGGGACCGGATTTGTCGGTCAAAAACTTCTGGTCACAAATCTGTGACCGACTAAATTCGGTCCCTATTCGGTCACTAAATAGGGACCAAATAGAGACCGAATCAGATCGGTCCCTATTTAGGGACCGAACGTATTCGGTCCCAGTTCGGTCCCTAAAATAGAGACCGAATAGGGACCGAATATTCGGTCCCTATTTAGGGACTGAACTGAGCCGGTCACTATTCGGTCCCTATTTAGGGACCGAACTAAGTTGGTCCCAATTCAGTCTCTAAAAATAGGGACTGAATTGGGACCGAATCATTTCGGTCACTATTAGGGACCGAAATAATTCAGTCCCTATTCGGTCCCTATTTTAGGGACCGAACTAGGACTGAATAAATTCGGTCCCTAAATAGGGACCGACCTGATTCGGTCCCTATTCGGTCCTTATTTTTAGGGACTGAATTGGGACCAACTCAGTTCGGTCCCTATTTAAGGACCGAATATTCGGTCCCTATTCGGTCCCTAAAATAGGGACCGAATAGTGACTGATTATAATCGGTCTCTATTTTTTAAATATATATTTTTAAAAATATATACTTTTTAGGAAAAAAACCTGCATAAAATAAATAATATCCACAACAATAATAATTGTCCACAATAAAAATGTCTACAACATAAAAATAATAAAAATATCCACAACAAAACAATAATAAAATGTCGACAACATCAACAATAATAAAAATATCCACAACACAACAATAATAAAATGTCCACAACATCAGAATAATAAAATATCCACAATAAGAATAAAAATATCCACAACATCACAATAATATAATGGTAACAACAATAATAAAAATGTCTACAACAATAATAATAATGAAATGAAAATCATGATGCCTCGTCTTCGTCTTCATCCTCGTGCTCGTGTCCTCCCACTCCACCCGATGAAGGAACTTACAATACATATATAACAATAATAAGTTAAAATTAAATACTATTATAAGTAATAACTTATTTTAGAAGCATAAATTAAATAAAACTATAAGCAATGGAGGTCAATTAGATGAGTATTTCTAATTTTGGACCCTCAAACCGAAGTTCTTCATTTTTTAACTAAACTAACTTGGTTAAGACG
The DNA here is from genome assembly GCA_014218235.1 of Colocasia esculenta. Lineage (NCBI taxonomy): Eukaryota > Viridiplantae > Streptophyta > Magnoliopsida > Alismatales > Araceae > Colocasia > Colocasia esculenta. The sequence goes on along the minus strand of CM024755.1, from coordinate 10,708,067 downwards.
ACTTGACGCGTCGCGGTCAAACCGGGAGTCCGAATTGAACTATGTCAGTTTCCACAAGTCACACTCATCGGCCCGACCGTGCTAGAACAAACCGGAGGCCAATCGGAAGAGTATTTCTAATATTGGACCCTCAAACCGAAGTTTTTCATTTTTTTAACTAAACTAACTTGCTTAAGACGACTTGGAGCGTCGAGGTCAAACCAGGAGTCCGAATTGAACTCCGTCAGTTTCCACAAGTCACACTCATCGGCCCGACCGTGCTGGAACAAATCGGAGGCCAATCGGATGAGTATTTCTAATTTTGGTCCCTCAAATCGAAGTTTTTCATTTTTTAACTAAACTAACTTGGTTAAGACGACTTGGAGCGTCGAGGTCAAACCGGGAGTCCGAATTGAACTCCGTCAGTTTCCACAAGTCACACTCATCGACCCGACCGTGCTGGAACAAACCGGAGGCCAATTGGAAGAGTATTTCTAATTTTGGTCCCTCAAATCGAAGTTTTTCATTTTTTAACTAACTAACTTGGTTAAGACGACTTGGAGTGTCGCAGTCAAACCGGGAGTCCGAATTGAACTCCGTCAGTTTCCACAAGTCACACTCATCGGCCCGACCGTGCTGGAACAAACCAGAGGCCAATTGGAAGAGTATTTCTAATTTTGGTCCCTCAAATCGAAGTTTTTCATTTTTTAACTAAACTAACTTGGTTAAGACGACTTGGAGCGTCGCAGTCAAACCGGGAGTCCGAATTGAACTCCATCAGTTTCCACAAGTCACACTCATCGGCCCGACCGTGCTGGAACAAACCGAAGGCCAATCGGAAGAGTATTTCTAATATTGGACCCATAAACTGAAGTTTTTCATTTTTTAACTAAACTAACTTGGTTAAGTCGACTTGGAGCGTCGAGGTCAAACCAGGAGTCCGAATTGAACTCCGTCAGTTTCCACAAGTCACACTCATCGGCCCGACCGTGTTGGAACAAACCGGAGGCCAATCGGATGAGTATTTCTAATTTTGGTCCCTCAAACCGAAGTTTTTCATTTTTTAACTAAACTAACTTGGTTAAGACGACTTGGAGCGTCGAGGTCAAACCGGGAGTCCGAATTTAACTCCGTCAGTTTTCACAAGTCACACTCATCGGTCCGACCATGCTGGAACAAACCGGAGGCCAATTGGATGAGTATTTCTAATTTTGGTCCCTCAAACCGAAGTTTTTCATTTTTTAACTAAACTAACTTGGTTGAGACGACTTGGAGCGTCGAGCTCAAACCGGGAGTTCGAATTGAACTCCGTCGGTTTCCACAAGTCACACTCATCGCCCCGACCGTTCTGGAACAAACCGGAGGCCAATCGGATGAGTATTTTTAATTTTGGACCCACAAACCTAAGTTTTTCATTTCTAAACTAAACTAGTTTGTTTATTGTGACTTTGAGCGTCGAGCTCAAACCGGGAGTCCGAATTGAACTCCGTCGGTTTTCACAAGTCACACTCATCGCCCCGACCATTTTGGAACAAACCGGAGGCCAATCGGATGAGTATTTTTAATTTTAGACCCACAAACCTAAGTTTTTCATTTCTAAACTAAACTAACTTGTTTATTGTGACTTTGAGCGTCGAGCTCAAACCGGGAGTCCGAATTGAACTCCGTCGGTTTCCACAAGTCACACTCATCGCCCCGACCGTTCTGGAACAAACCGGAGGCCAATCGGATGAGTATTTTTAATTTTAGACCCACAAACCTAATTTTTTCATTTCTTAACTAAACTAGCTTGTTTATTGTGACTTTGAGCGTCGAGCTCAAACCGGGAGTCCGAATTGAACTCCGTCAGTTTCCACAAGTCACACTCATCGGCCCGACCGTGCTGGAACAAACCGAAGGCCAATCGGAAGAGTATTTCTAATATTGGACCCATAAACCGAAGTTTTTCATTTTTTAACTAAACTAACTTGGTTAAGACGACTTGGAGCGTCGAGGTCAAACCAGGAGTCCGAATTGAACTCCGTCAGTTTCCACAAGTCACACTCATCGGCCCGACCGCGTTGGAACAAACTGGAGGCCAATCGGATGAGTATTTCTAATTTTGGTCCCTCAAACCGAACTTTTTCATTTTTTAACTAAACTAACTTGGTTAAGACGACTTGGAGCGTCGAGGTCAAACCGGGAGTCCGAATTTAACTCCGTCAGTTTTCACAAGTCACACTCATCGGTCCGACCGTGCTGGAACAAACCGGAGGCTAATCGGATGAGTATTTCTAATTTTGGTCCCTCAAACCGAAGTTCTTCATTTTTTAACTAAACTAACTTGGTTAAGACGACTTGGCGCGTCGCGGTCAAACCGGGAGTCCGAATTGAATTATGTCAGTTTCCACAAGTCACACTCATCGGCCCGACCGTGTTGGAACAAACCGGAGGCCAATCGGAAGAGTATTTCTAATATTGGACTCTCAAACCGAAGTTTTTCATTTTTTAACTAAACTAACTTGGTTAAGACGACTTGGAGCGTCGAGGTCAAACTGGGAGTCCGAATTGAACTCCGTCAGTTTCCACAAGTCACACTCATCGGCCTGACCGTGCTGGAACAAATCGGAGGCCAATCGGATGATTATTTCTAATTTTGGTCCCTCAAATCGAAGTTTTTCATTTTTTAACTAAACTAACTTGGTTAAGACGACTTGGAGCGTCGAGGTCAAACCGGGAGTCCGAATTGAACTCCGTCAGTTTCCACAAGTCACACTCATCGGTCCGACCGTGCTGGAACAAACCGGAGGCCAATTGGAAGAGTATTTCTAATTTTGGTCCCTCAAATCGAAGTTTTTCATTTTTTAACTAAACTAACTTGGTTAAGACGACTTGAAGCGTCGCAGTCAAACCGGGAGTCCGAATTGAACTCCGTCAGTTTCCACAAGTCACACTCATCGGCCCGACCATGTTGGAACAAACCGGAGGCCAATCGGATGAGTATTTTTAATTTTAGACCCACAAACCTACCCCACTCAGCTGCCTTCTCCTCGCTCTTCCCGGCGTCTCCACCTCCGCCCGCTTTCCTTCCGATCGGCGAGGCGTTGGAGATGATTTGCTTTCCCACTGCTGCTGGTGTTGGTGGAGGGGGTGGTGCGCAGGGAGGGAGGGGTCCGGGGTGGGGGGTGTTGGCGGGTGGAGGGGTTGGTGGCGTGGTGCGCAGGGAGGGAGGGGTGTCCAGGATGGGGGTGGGCGCAGAGAAGGAGTCGAGATGGGGGTGTTGGCGCGGCGGAGGGGGCCAGGGTGGGGATGTTGGCGGGGGAAGGGGAAATTTTTTTTAGAGATTTGGCGCCTAGGGGAGGGGGATTAGTTTGGAAATGTAGGGGTTTTAGATTTAGTATTTAAAATATGTTTTAAGTAAATATATTATTATTATTATTATAATATTAAGATATATTATTAGTTAATATTATATTTATATTATTCACATTTAAAATATTAAGATCTTAACTATTATATTTAAAATATTAATTAAAATGAAAGATAAATTAAAATAAAATATATATTATAAATATATATATTACAGAGAGCTAGGCCGCTTCGTCGGTTCTTATCGCCAAAAAATGGAACATCTAGCTTGAACCATGTGTACGTAGCAAATATATATGTCACTGTGAGGATGTTAGACATGTATTGTCAAGTACATGGTAAAATCAGAAATAAGAAAAGTCAAGTAAGCAAATTTCTTCCTTGTAGTTATCACGAAGTGAGAATTTCTCATGTATTAAACAATTAGATATTGAGTTTCAAATACTCACATATACACTATCTGAAACCAGATAGCTACAAATTTTTAGCATATACTTTAGGTGTAATGCCACACCAGACCATTCACACTCCCATGGGCACAAGTACTTTTGGGTGCTCCTCCTAGGACCATGTCAGGGCCCTTTTATTGGCTCATTGTAAATTCATGAGAGATCTAGCTACAGATCCCAAGTTTTAGACATTACAAGTGAAATTTCAAGAACATGAGATAAGCAAATCGAGTAAGAACTGATACGTGAATACATTATAAATCACTTTTTAGAAGAAGGAGTAGCTTAATAAATATTTCAAGTAAATCTGAAATTAATTAGTGTATCATAGTTCATGTAAAAGTTATTTCAAGTTCGAATTCTAATTAGCAGGGTGTGTCGACCTAGAATATGGGTGTGTCGACCTAAGTCACTGGAGACAGGAGTTAAGTTGATTTGAAAACAGAGTGTGTCAACCTAAATAAAAGAGAGTGTTGAAACTCTGAAGGATAGTGTCAACTCTCTGCAAGGTATAGGTCGATATTATGAAGGGATAGGTCAACACTATAAGGGATAAAATCGGTCAACACTACTGGATAGATAATGGTGACACTACTGGATAGATAGTGTTGACACTACTGGACGGATAGGTCAACACTACTGCATAGATATATAGTGTTGACACTACTGGATAAATAGTGTTGACACTATTAGATAGATATGTGAACACTACTGGATAGATAGTGTTGACACTACTGGACAGATAGTGTTGACACTACCACTGTTTCCAGAACACAGTCGGAAGAAAAGAAGAAGAATAAGAATCCTTCACAAGAACACTTACCTAAGACATGAGTATTAGCTAAAACACGTATACAAGAGACCAAAAAGTATACCTAATAATCTTTATGACACGCAAATCAAGGGGTAAATATGATAGATACTCATATTCAAGATCCTAACCAAAGATGGAGACATGAAGGAAAGGAGATACAGAAATATTCCTACACGATGATCACACAATTCCAGAAATCATATAGTAGCCTTTAAAAATGAAACTTCAGATAGAACATTTGTTTTTCATTTATATTAACTGAAGTTCTTGACTTATAAACTTGATTAAAGATCAAGAAAAAAACTTATTATCTTAAAGGTAATGTGAAGGTACCTACCTTACACCTTATTTCATTCTTCTTTATTTCCAGAAAATCAAGTAGCTCGTTTTCCTTACGCGAAAACTCCTCCCTTCCTGGCGTTTCTTCCTCTCCCAATGCTTCCACCGCCAACCCCTTTCATATACTCTTATATATATATATATATATATAATATAATATATATATATATATATATATATACTTACACATGCATATAAACACTTCCACACTCTCCCACGTAGCTATTTATCTCATCATTACCTCCACTTTCTTTTAAGACCTAATTACACACTCCATGTGACACTAATTAACAAGCACGTACACTTCACGTATATATATGCATGCAAAAAGTTTATCCATTTCGTTGACATTATTTTATCTTTTCTTTTAAACACACACACACACACATATATATATATATATATATATATATATTAGTACTAATAGGATAGAATCCTCCTCCCTTCGTGTCTTCTTCCTTTCTGTTGCGGGGAGGCTATTTTCAGCCCCTAAGGACTGCTACTTTGATGAATGAGGTCTAAGGTCTTAATTCCTAATGCTACTCCTACTGCTATTGCTATTGTTACTGCTTTTGGGAATTGACATCTTTCTTCAGAGGGGCCTAGCCAAGGAAAGCTTTCCAATTAAATGAATGTGCTTGCATACTCTTCTATTCCTGCGGGAAGTGTGGGACTAATTGAATTTCATTCTTGTCCGCTAAGAGAATTCTTCTTCCTCACAGCTTGCATTCGATGCTTCTGATTCAATAATTCCTGAAAACAGGGCATTCACTGAACTAGTCTCCCTTGGGTCCCCCCGTCGGGAATGGAGGATTCTAAACCTTGCCCTTTCTATTTCTAATGTCAAACCTGCAAACAACCCCTTCTCTTCTTTTGCACAAGCCCTTTTTGCTTGAAGCTCTAGCCCTTAATGCCCTATTAGCCTTCTAGCCTTTGAAAATGGATTAGTACTAATTATATATATATATATATATTATACTAATAAATATATACATTTTTACACATACATGCCACTACCTACACATGTTCACATTTAGATGCAGGTTAAATCTTACGTAAACAAGTTACGTAACTAGATTACTATATATTCATTTAATTAGGTCTTTTTGGAATCTTAATTTAATATGTAAATGACATCCAAATAAAATAAAATTTCAACCACTATCTAATTACAATGTGGTAAGTTTATGATATTTTTTATTTAAAATTTTCTTGAAAAAATATTTATCAAGTATAAATTGTCCTAAAAATAGATAAATCATAGTTACCTCATTACCCGTGCATCAAAAATTCTCAATATCCACATTTTTGGTATCAACATATTTTTTTGATAATTATGGTAATTTCAAACTAAATTTTATTACCAAAATCCAGTGACACCTTGTCAGTGTACATATGTGCAGAAATGGTAACGACATGAAACAATATAAATCTTAAAATGATTTTCTGCTGCAAATATGCTAGGGGCTTCATACTTGGTATTAATTTGAGTTGTCACAAAATTTTCTCACATCATTGAGAATTTGTGATTGAAATATTTCGGTCTATATTTGGGACCGAAATAATTCGGTCTCTATTCGGTCCCTAAATAGGCCGAAATATTTCGGTCCCAAATATAGAGACCGATTTAATTCGGTCCCTAAATTAGAGACTGAAATAATTCGGTCCCTATTAGGGACCGAAATATTCGGTCCCAAATATAGAGACCGATTAATTCGGTCCCTAAATTAGAGACTGAAATATTCGGTCCCTATTCGGTCCCTATTTAGGGACCGAATTGGGACTGAATTTTTCGGTCCCAAATATAGAGACCGATTTAATTCGGTTCCTATTCGGTCCCTAAATAGACCGAATAGGACCGAATTATTTCGGTATCTATATTAGAGACCGATTTAATTCATCCCTATTCGGTCCCTATTTTAGAGACCGATAGGGACTGAATTAATCGGTCTCTATATAGAGACTGACTAAAATTCGGTCCCTAAATAGGGACCGAATTTTAATCGGTCTCTAAAGCATTTAGTTAGAGACCGATTCATTGCATGACAATTCGGTCACTAGTTAAGGACGAATAGGGACCGAAATATTTCGATATCTATTTCGGTCTCTATTATCGCTTTTTCTTGTAGTGTTATTTTTAAATATTTATTTATCTATAATTTAAAATTTTGAGTTGTTTCAGTTTTAGAGTTGGGTTTTGACTTGAGGTTCCTCGTCATGGAGGAGATGAAAAGTGAGGTGTCAACCATGGCCCTTCCTCCCACATGATTTACGCCGATATGAAACTGAAAAGCATGTTAGAATGCAGTCATTTGCATTGAAAAGAATTGGTTGATCATGCCAAGTATTTCTTTTACCACTCTTCTTTCTTTTACTCCTATTTAAAAGTGGATAGACGACCCATCTAATTTAAATAAGAACTATTCATCTCAATCGTGTGTTTTTAAATTGGATGGTCGGTGTGATCAGCACAAAGTAGAGAGAGAAAGTGTGGCCGCTGTGTGTGTAAGAGAGAGAGAGAGAGACTTATCTAGAGTATATGAAAAGAAATAATTAATTTTAATACCATCGATTAATTAAAATGTCTAGTGTTTTTAAGTTTATAGTGGTTTTACTTCAGTGAAGTAATTACCAAGATCGATTAGAAAAAGGGTGCCACATGGATAGATCGATTTTAATTGGAGGCCCCTTCCTTCTTAAGCCCCTCGGTATATATTACGCCGCCAAAGTGGAGGGATCTCCTCGTTGGGTATTTGATGGCTAAGAGGGTTATGTCTCCCGGACTCTCCATAATAATTGGCTGTATTATAGATTTAGATCTAATCAAAGTTTTGTAAGATGGCAATAATATATTATATTAATTAGGTTTAAATAAAATTTAAAACTTGGTAATAAAAATTATTAAATAAGAAAGAAATAATTCACATACTTGATTCAACAAACCATGATGTGTCCAATGATGTGACTCCAGAAAGAAGAGAAGTGGTTTGACTTCCATCACAACGGTCGAACATGGAGTACATATTAGGTGGAATCAACACCCGGTCCAACTTCAAAATTTCTATTCAATTTCTGGTCTATTGATCGGTCAACTTTAATTTTAAGTCTATCAACAGTAAAACTCTCAATTTTCGGTCTAAAATAGATAACCACCGTTAGAATGGGACGGTTTGGGGTGCAAAATATCTCAAATGCCCTTCAAATTTGTTGAATAAATAGTTCTAATGATATAGTTAAATTGTAATAAATGATCACATTTATTTCATTTATAATTTAATACTATACTCATAAATAGAATAAAATAAAAAAATGAAAACACAAATCATATACTAATTACATATGTCAAGATAAAAAAATATATTCATACAAACGAACCATATATTTATCATGTATAATTATATAATATGTATGTGTAATATTAATCTAGTGATATTTTAAGACCAACACTCAGTATAATCTAGTGATGTTTCTCGTGGAGTATCATCTGTTACTTCTTCTATTAGTGAAACAAGCAAAAATACCCAGAATAATTAATCTGGTTACCATACAATTCATCACGTGATGGGGGGTTTGGTTTCACGGTCAAGCCAAGGATAGAATAGGGTTTTTGGGGAAAAAAAAAGAGAGGAGATAATAGAAAAGACAAAAAATTTAACACTTAATAGATTTATGACTAAAAATTAAAATTTTGAAACGGTGGACCTAAAATTAATTTTGAAGATACTTTTTAGACCGAAAGTCAAAATTCCCTACATATTAAGATCTATAAAGCCCCGCCCACCCTGGAACCGGTAGGCAGTGACGCCCCTCTATCTGGGGAGGCGCCCTCTCGAGCAATGATATTTCTTTAAAAGTAACATAATTTAAAATTTTAGACTGTTAATTAGTTAAAACTAGTTCTATGCCCGTGCATTGCACGGAAAATTATTAGGTTTGAATTAATAAATTTTATAAGTAGTATACATGATGGTAATATTTTTATTATTTATGAAAGTAGATTTTGAATAAAAACATGAGTTTTTAGGAATGGAGAGATGTTTAATGGGAAAGAAAAGAGAGGGAAATTATATTAGCAAGTTTTTATTAGTTTAAGAAGGGTGAGAGTGAGGTTGAATGTTTAGATATATTTTGGGAAAGTTTAACAGGAGAGAAAGTAGGAAGATAATTATTTAGTTCATTTAAACTACATGTATTTTTATTTTTAAGGAGGAAGATATTATGGAGAGAATAAGATTGTCCTGGTACAACCACGTGGCGGCACCAAAATTGAGTTATATTATATTGATATAGATTTAAATTATGTTATTTAAAAAAAAAAAATTGTTGCCCAAAGCCCTAAGCCGGATGGTATAGTGGTGACTTATAAAGGTCATGATAATTAAGACTGATATTTGATAAATGGGTAAGAAGAGCTTATCTTTTACTAAATGAATAGAAAGTGCCCAAGTCAGATCGTATATATCTAGATTCAGTAATTAGCTGGCACACATATGGTTGCCAGGCATGTTCTATTCTCTAAGCTAGCGAGAATATATACTCTTCAAGACGTACGCTAGCTAATATTTCAGTCCCAAATGTGCATTAGACCATCCTTAGCTGGCGCATATGGTTTTTTATTCACAAATATGAGTCAAATATTATATGCACTCCCAAAGTTAACTAGCGGAGAAACAGGCCAGAGGCCAACTTAATGCTATCTCGACATGCAACTAGCTGTTCTCTGTCTGTGGCGGAGGGAAATTAATATATATGGGGAGAGGTGGGAGGGAGGGGATTTCCCCACTGACTTCAAAAATTTCTGCCTCGGCAGCTACCAAAAACCACCCATCACTGTATATTATACTCGTTTCCATTAAGATCTGTATACGATTCTTACTTCTCTTCTCGCTAATTCCGTCGTCGAATAGCTGATCTTATTTGAAACTTTGAATGGCGCCACGGGGGGGTGTTGGAGTTCCGGGTTGGCCAGCTACTCTTGTTTTGGTGCATGAGGAATAAGAGTCAGTTATTTTGATATTAAAAATAATTAAGATTATAAACCCCGGCACATCGTGAAGGCACAATATCAATATTCTGACCTGCACTCTTACGACATGCATGCACGTTCAAAGTCCTTTAAGGACATCATTCAGATTGTCGAAGAGGAATGATGTCCCAGGAACTAGAGATATATGTAAGGATGAATACAATTAAAGCAAAATACAGAAGCAGCCTCACGAGACAGGGTAGAAAAGGAAATTCCAGTACTACAATTACAAAGAACACAACAAATCCAAACCATTCTGTAGGAACAAATTAATAGATTCTAACTAACAAAAAATCTTTCACAACATAAAACAACGAAGAACATATATGGTACTGCCAAACAGGAAAATACGATAGGATCGTCATGATTCAATTGGGGTTTATTTGGATAGAGAAAGAGTACTGCACTTTATATCTACAGTGGCAAAGATAAATTAACAATCCTATGCCGAGAAGAGGTAAGGATCGAAAATTAAGGTGAGGAGCAGAGGAGGAGGGGTTTGAAAGGAAGGTGGAGAAGGAAAGAAACAAAAGGAAACTAGGGGGCGGATGGTTGCAGAAACGCAGAAATTTTGTCTAATAAGATCACTCGAATTATATATTTAATATTTATATAATTATATATATTATAAATAATATAAATAAATATTTAAAATAAAAAATATTTTAATAATAATAAGATAATTCATTACAATCATTTTTTTTTCTTACAGTGGGGTCACCCCTATAAAACCCCTCCAAAGTATAAAGTTTACATGGTCATTTGAATCAAAAATAAATTTCAGTGGGGTCACCCCCTATAACCCCCCCCCCCCCCCCCCCCCCAAATACAAAGTTTACATAGTTATTTGAACAAAAAAAAAATATTCCAGTGAGGTCACGTGACTCCACTGGATGCTCTCTCGATCTGTCCATGCGGGGGGGGGGGGGGAGAACCTGGGAAAAAGTTGGATAGAGAACCAGGGGTTTCACTACGATGGAGAAGGGAAGTAGAGTTGTAAGCAGATTTGGATAATTTTGGATCTGATTCGAATTCCTATCCAGTTAATCGAATATTATCTGTTTAACAAATATCCAGCGAAGTGAATTTCGAATACGGATATTATCTGGATAATAAACGGAGCGAATACGAAAGCGGGTGCTCCGCTTCGTTTAAGATCCGCTCCGAAATAGAGTTATTTTGACCATTAAATCCTAAATCTAATGATTCATATATAATATATAAATATATAGTATATCTAATGTTAATCTTTTGTTTAGAGAATATTTTTGACATTTATATTTTTTCAAAAGTTTTTACAGATTTTATGATTTTTTTATTATTTTTAGATGACTTAATATCTTTTATTAAGTTTATATTTTTGAAGTAGATAATATCTATTCCGCTCCGAATTCAAGAATTAATCTATATCCACTTCGTATCCATTTTGTTTACAGTCTTAAAAGGAAGAGTTGAAAAGACAACTTTGGGGACACATGGGAGGGAGGGTGGAGCTGGCAGTGACAAGGGGTGAAGAATCTTCAAACTCTTTATTACTAAAGTAGAGATGGGTTGTTGATATGTACACCTTGAAGATAACACTGAAAACGAGTATCTTTTCAGCTCCTCAATCATCGTTTTGGCTGATAGATCGCGCGATCCTCTCTCTCCTTCTTGCAGTTGGGACGATCGATGTGGACTAATAATTTAGGGGCTTTCAATCCTGGAATTTCGTGTTCTTTTATTTTTACTTGGAAACTCTTTTGCTTACCCAGAAACTTCAAAAATATAGACACTGAAACATCCTCTTAATTTTATTTTGACGAAGAAATCTGATTCATATACGTTACATATATTCCTCCTTAATTAGCAACTGCGGCTGATAAGCGTGAGGATGTGGGCCGTCAATCCGGCCCAGAAAGCCCATCAAGCTTCGATAACCATCCGTGTTCTTCCTCCGTTGGACATTTTTTAATTTTAGATTGATATTAGCTACAATTAGGGCTGCAAACAGGTCAGATTTGGAATCGAAAATATAGATTCCGATTTCGATAATTGAAATATGGTTCCGATTCTGATTCCGATAAAATCAGAATGGTTAATTCCGATTTCGTTCCGATTCTGATAACATTATCAGAACCGAAATTTCGATAAGTTAAGGTGTTTACCATAATTTTACCTTTTGAGTTTATGATTATCGGAATAACCGATACCGATTCCGATTATTTTTCAATTCCGATTCCGATTCCGATAGCTTATCGGAATCTATCATTTTCCGATTCCGAAACCAATAATTTTTATCGAAATCGGATCGGAATATTAGAATATCGGGTTCCGTTTACATCTCTAACTACAATTAATATGATTGATCGTAGTTACACTGAATATTCCCTACCTGAATTGATTGATGCAATTCACATGCGTAGAAGAAAGATTTGGGCACATCATAATAGGAATAAAATACATATTACGTGAACGTCATATATATATATATATATTTATATTATTAGGAATGAAAAATTAGTTTGAAATTAAAATAAAGTTATTTCTTGTAGGAAGAAAGTATATATAGATCGCTTGCTATATGTAAAGAATGAAAAAATAGTTTGAAATTGAAATAGAGTTATTTCTTGTATAGGAATAAAGTGTATATATCGCTTGCTTATACCCGTGTGGTCTCTCGCTTATTAATTAGAGATAAATCTGAGGATGATGCTTATCTTTCCATCGTTGAATAATTATCTCAGCGGTCCGGATTTATCTCCCTAACTACATTTGTTGTTGTTGTTTTTTTTTGGTAGATAATTTGGTTGTGGGAGGGGAAATATGAGGAGAGGGCGCGGGTTCGAACCCGTGCCCTCCCGTCTCCCTCCCTCCACTTGGTAGGCGGAGACCGTCGTGCTATGCGCGGCTCTCTCTTTTTCGAAGTACTAGCTACATTTGTTGTTCATTGTTACATCTGTATTTTGATGTGCCTCCACGTCATTAAGTAATTTATTTATTTTTTTGTTCTATAGTTCAGTTAGCAAAATTATTGAGAGAAACCCCTCTTATCTCCTAGTTGCTGTATATGTAACCGTTTTATATTTGTATATATTGCATATGGGGGGCTCTCGTAATCATAATTAAGAGTACCACATCCATCCTCTCCATTTGTCTCATTCAATTGCTCACTTAATTTTGAGAATTACTTATTATACTTATCAATTATATTCTTAAATATATATTTTAAATTTTTTATTGACCAATATATTGAGACACATTGTATCCATCTAATAAAAAAATATACGTAAAAATATAATTGACAAGGACAATAAATATTTCTTTTATCACTTATATTACGCACATATGCCTCTAAGATGCGTGCTTGCTACTTATTCGGACGGGATAGTAAGCATTGCCAAGTATATAACGGGAGTACGACCCTCAAAGTGCACATTTCACTTACCTATAGCTAACTATATATGTGTTCCACTTATACACTTGTTTATTCTACTTATATTATACAAGTGGAAGAAATAGAAAGATAAGTGGAATAAATAGATATTAAATAAGTATTTGTTCCACTTAACATCTATTTATTTCATTTGTTATCTATTTATTCCACATACAAATATTTATCATATTTAATATTATTTTTTATGGAACTTGTGCAGTATTAAAAAACAATCAATCAAGGTCCAATTAATTATTTTACGTAAAACAAAAACTCCTCCACCCACGGGAGAAAAGGAAGTGTACGGATCGTCTTCCTACTCCTCAAGTAAACGGCATGCCGATTTATTTCTCTGTGAAATTATTTTCTCTTTTGCTCTAACAACGTTGGGAAATACTTATTACTCGGGCGCCCGACTGATGCGCACTCTATTGGGTAGCGCTCTACTGTCTGAACCCCGCGCCATTCAGATGTCCGAACAAATCATTTACCCGGACTTCCAGCATTACTCAACAACGTTTGTCTTGATGACTGCACGTGCCAACACAACAGGATTGCCCAGAAATGGGCCTACCATCCACACCCTTTCCCTTTGTCCTTTTGAACTGATCGTGGATGGCCCAAATTTATAGACTTTCTTGGCTTGGTTAAGAGGAACCCACAACCATTAACATCACCACCAAACTGGTAGATGCCTTTACATGAGTTCAGCATTTGGAAGGGGAAACCATTGGGAAGATATGATCTGCGAACATTATTGGTATTATATCCAAGCAAGCACAGGTACTAGACACCGAAAGCAAACGTTCTCTTCCTTCTTATTTGTGAGCATTCGGACAATCTATACTTCATGGGTAAAGGCTTTCATTTTTTGGGGGGATAATCGTAGGTTAATTAGAATATTGTTTAACTCAAAAACTTTAGGGCATTTATGGAGTAATGTCTGTTTCCTATTTTCGCAAGTGTCATTCTATGTGTACATAATGAGTCTATTGTTACATAATTATATAGTTTTTGTACATTAGAAAGCAATTACAAACTTCGTAACCACATCACTTACCATCTCTTGTTCCTACGCATCTTGATTAACTCATCAAGATCATCTCCTTTTTGACTTACTGACTTTCAACTAATTTGGCCTCCCATGGCTTATCTATTGGCGATTCGAGCTTGATTCTAAAAAAAGTGGGTCTATTATTCGATATTTAAAAAATTAATTCAACGCCTTGTCACACTAACTCCCTTTATTCTTGCTTTTCTTTCCTCCTGTTTTGGCTTCAATCCTCCTTTTAAGGGGTGGATTAACCACTTGTAGGGCATTCCTGCACTCTCAAGAAAGGGTACAAACAACTCAAGATGAAGGTACTGAATAATCTTAACTCCTGTTTGAACTAGGCTGGTGGAAACACGATGCTAGCAGGGCCAGCCAAATAGTTTGGGCCTAGGCCCAATGATGCCTATAACATGAAAAGAGGAAGAGGGACAAAGGGGGGACTTTAGTCCCATATCGGCCGCCAACTTTCTCCCATAGTAGTCTTCAAAGGAAGACCAAAAGACGCAAACAGGGGCAGATAATAACACATGTCAACACGTCTCTCTCTCTCTTTCTCCTTCTCTTTCTTCTCTCTCCTCTTCTTGGTTCTTATGTTGAGTTTGAATTAACTTGAGTATTAGAGGGTTTATCCTAAAAACTTCTTTCGGGTTAACTCTATTTTTTTCAAGTCAGATTCGCTTAAGCACATAGGAACCACAAGTTCCCACACATAAAACTAAACAATCCGTTGCATGAGACCCAAGCCCTGACCCTTGAGGTTAGCCCATTTAAGATGCATGCCACAAAGTCATCACCATATCATTAGCGCTATTTATAGGAAATTTGTCTATCATAGCTCCACCTAGAAGGGCACAACTAGATCCGTTGCATGAGACCCAAGCCCTGACCCTTGAGGTTAGCCCATTTAAGATGCATGCCACAAAGTCATCACCATATCATTAGCGCTATTTATAGGAAATTTGTCTATCATAGCTCCACCTAGAAGTAAGGGCACAACTAGATTTCACGTTTCAGATGCTTGAGAGATCGAGAAGACAATTGGAGCACAAAACCCCATTATTCCAATCTTTCCAGAGCAATTTCAAGCCCTTGCTTGACAAGTAGCTGACCTAGAGAGGTGTTCAAGAGATTGGCCACCCTCCATGAGCTTGTGGGCACCCTCACTAGACAGCTGACTTCCTCTTCCCAAGCTAGAGGAACACCCAGGAGGTTGCCTAAGAACCCCCCTCGAGTGTGCCAGCTACACCAAGACCACCCTAGCTGGGACACATCTTAGAGACAGAAGTGGGTGCTTCTAGCTAGCGGCACCCCTTTGCCCCCTCTACTTGAGCTACCATGCCCAACCTCCAAGAAGAAGCACCCCTTGACGACCACACTAACCCCTGCAGTAGTTGGAGGGCTAAAAAAGAGGCTAAAAGAAGTTTAAAAGGAGGTTTAGAGACTAGTAGTACAACACCCAATATCATTTGTCTACCCCATCACAATCCTTCGATCTCCATTCATCGAAGAAATCTTGACAATGACACACCCTGACAGCTTGAAGTTACCAGTCTTGAAGCTGTATGATGGAACTACTGACCTGTTCGACTACTTAGACTATTACAACACCCTCTTTTCCTTTTAGGGGGCCTCTGATGAGGTCAACTACCAAGCTTTTTTGGCCATGCTTTAAAGAGGAGTGATTGCCTAGTTCCCCCTCCATTTTGTCATTCTAGATACTTGGTCAATGCTTCCCTGATCACTTCATAGGTTATGCCCAGTCAACAAAAAGCTCGATGTTCCTCCTCACTATTTCACAAAGGTCTGGCATCTAACATCCCAAGTCTTCCAAATCCTAGCAGTCCGGTTAGGGCATTGGTTTGGCTTCTGGTGGGCCTTGGGCGAGGCAAGACTTAGTTTCATACTTAGAGTTAGTGAGTTTTTAGTTGTTCACTGTAGAAGCTTGAATGTGACAACCCAATATGATGTGTCCTGAACACAGTAGACTACAGCGGGACATTTAGGTCTTTGTTTGTTGTGAGTTAGCATCATTAGGGCAAACCAACCAAGGTGTTAGAGGCTCTATCGAGCAATGTGGTAGGTCAGCATGTCAAATTCAGATAGTGTGCTGGTTAGCTAGTGGGCATTTGACATATCGAGCACCAAGTCGGAATTCACATGGCCATGAACATGCCTGGTCATCATGTCGCATTTTGGTAGTGTAGTGACTAACTGGTAAGTATCTGACTGTGAGCGCCAGGTGGCGGCTTGCATGGTAATGAATATGATTGATCAGCATGAAGCTTTTTGATAGTGCATTTGTTGGCTTTGTTGAGGTCTGCATAAGTCCAAGTGGTAGGCGTGTAAGAAAAAGTGAAGGCGACATAGCAGAGTGTCACATTCTGAATGTGACAACTTCTATTGATGCATTCTTATTTGAACCTGCTATCTACATATGTTGCATTCTCAAGGTTGGGTCTTTATAAATGAGCCCCACTTCGACCATTTTACCCCTTTCTCCCCTACTCGTTTGAGCTCTCTCTCTTCTCTTGTCATGGCTTGACATGAAATATCGGAGTGATCTAGATTCTTGTACGACAAAGGAGAGCTCCCTGTGTCTAGGGCCATTTCCTCCTATGGTTTTCTAAGATAGGGATTAGTCGATCTAGAAGAACTGATATGCCGGGCTAATGCCTTTCCCTAGCACAGTTTCTCAAAGGCATCACTTTGGTAGCTTTCTATCTGCCTGAGGTATCCCTTCTTTGATCACTCTCGAGCTCACGTGGGTGGCAGTCTGGGGCTAATGGTGCTTCTTGGATCCTGCCTCCTGGATTCCTAATAGATGGGCCTCAATATAGTTAATGAGTTGTCATCTACTGGGCCAAACTTTGACTAATAAGCCTTTCAGCTCTGTGAACAGTGGGCCTTAATTTCCCCCCTCTCCACCGAGTATTCATAAATCATCTTGTGTAATACTATTTCCAGGCGTCTCTGTCAAATAACTCGAGTTTTTGGGTTGGCGAATCAGCTCAATAACATGCTGTCGGAGTCATATGTTTGTTGTTTTGGTTCTCCCCCTTTTCTTTGGCAGTTATAGTTTCTAAAAATGCTATCGCCATTTAGCCTAACACATCACGCACATTTGAAGTAAAAGTGAAATGTTAGGAAAAAAACTACCGTTTAGTCCTACAGTAAGTACTATTCTTGAATTATCCGATTTAGTTGTCTACTGCTAACAACTCGATCGAGTTTTAAGTTGGTAGATCAGTTGCACCAAAAATTCAATTTCCTTATGTTGGATGGAATCTATCATTCTAATTAATCTTATATTAGTTAAAGGACAAACGTGAAATACTTTTCAAGGAGTAGAATCATCTCCACTCAATGTGTTTTTTTATTACCATCAAATACTTCTATTAATTATATATTCAGAGATTACATAGCAGTCTAGCAGATAAGAGGAAAACCAAAACTACAACATATTAGGGACACATATAGGAGGCACTAGGGCTGTCAATGGACCTCCAAATTCTGTTTAACTGACCCGTTTTCGCATTTTTTATAGGATGCGGAACTCCGAAAAAATCTCTTCAAACTCAAAATTTTGGCTCTTAAATTTTTAACTCATTGTCTCTTACCTCCCATCTATATGTAAATGTCATCTATTCTAGTTTTAATTATTGGCAGGTTTTTTCTCTAATGATATTTATATCTACATATATGATTATCTATTACTCAACCATTATATATCACTATATGATTTACCATATTAATTTGATCTTGTTATACTTCATTTAGTAAGGGTCATTATAATGTACATGATGAAGAAAATAAGGTAGAAAAGATTATTAAATTTACATTTGAAATTATTCATAAATTTAATAATTAATATACTTATAAATTTATAAATTAATTCTAATTGTACAAATGTTGTTACATCCGTTTCTAATTTTCCTATAAAAAGCAGAAATAGATGCGGAAGTGGAAGCAGAAACACCATTTTTTGTTTTCGTTTTCGACTCTGAAATTTCTTATAAGAAGCGAAAGCGAAAACACCAACTCTAGGAGGCACATATATACCAGTAGAACTAGAAGCCTATAACATGGGCAATAAAGTGGGATGTACCCAAGATAGATCTACTGATAACATCGAAAAGTAGTCGACCAAACTTGAAGATCCATGAAATCGAAACAAGATCGCGGGCTGCTTGGACAGAAATTGACTGCGTCACTTGCTTGCGGCAGAACTTTGCGAGGAATTTTGGATGACGCACACAGTTAAATGGTGTGTGCAGATTTACACCAAAACATGAGCTAATCCATCTAAATTCATACCCTAGATTGGGCAGTTCTAGAGTCTTATTGGCCATAGCAACAGAGACCTTGCAAGAAACTTCACTAGACAAAGCTCATGACACCTCTTCAAGTTTGAACAAAGAGAAGAAAGACAAATCATGATGCCGCAGCGGAGCCTCTAACGGGGTGTCAGAAATAGGATAGATTTAATCTACCCTAACCAAAAAAGATGAGCGAGAGAAAAGACGGGTGAGGCAGAGCTAGGAAAGAGGGGAGAGGAGGGTAGCCGCAGGGTGCCGAGGAAGGCAAACCGCGCGCGGGGAGATCGCCGCCGGGAAGGCGGGAAGGTTAATCCACTTAATGTGTTACCACTTTGATCTAGTTCGAATAGGTATGCGTATCAATATAAAGAGAAAAGTTGGGTGCGGATCTTAGTTTTTGTTTGGCAATGGGTTGGGGTTAAAGATAACTCCAATCTATGACTAAAGTTATGCAGAATTAACTCACTTTTTAATTTATTTTTTTGCATGTTAATTCATTTTAACTATAATGAGTTAACCCACTTTCTCTTGATTACTTTGGTAAAGTAAAGTGAGTTAATCTACTGTTAACTTATTTTCATATCAAAAAATGACTTGAAAAGAAAAAGTAACAATAAATATTGTGTTGGGAAAAGAGAAAGTAATAATTAATGTTGTGTACCGTCGGGGCAAAAAGGTAGTTAACTCAATAGATTAACTCCAATCCACCTCCAGAGGTGAGTTACAAAATTGTAAGTTAACTCACATCTGACCCACATTAAGCCAACCCACTTGAGTTAACATTTTTTGTTAACAAACTGTATTTTGAGTTAACTCTAGGTTAATTTTGAGTTAACTTTATATTAATTCGTTACCAAACTGAGACTTAATGCTGGCGGTTGAATGGTCATCTAATGACTAGCGTTCATTGCTCGTGCCATAGACATGCGCAATGTACATTTTTTTTGAACTATTGTTGGAGTCCGACTGGACCGTACCATCACACCCCAACATTTCTCTCTCTCTCTCTCTCTCTCTCTCTATATATATATATATATATATATATATATATATATATATATATATATATCTTGTTGAATATTGGGTGATTGGGAGACAATCTATAATAGAAAGGAAAACTCTAGGTTGATGAAGTAAAGGGTGTGCTAGCTTGGTCTCCTTATGTGTGGGGTCTTTAGTGCCATATTGGAAACTCTAAAGAGTGTGAGGACTTTATAACCCCAAAGGTGTAGGAGACTATGTCTTATAGACAAAGATGGGGCTATGCTAGACCATATCACACACGCGCGCGCCGGGCCGGGCTGGGCTGGCGCGCACGTGTGGTGGCGCGGTCCAGCCGACTTGCCTTATAGGGTATTTGGTTACAATTTTTTGTCTCTTTTTTCTCTAAAATTTAAAAAAGAGAGAAGACAGACATAAAGAGGTGTTTGGTAAGTTATTTTTTTTTAGTGTAAAATTTTTACCCTATGTAAATCTCTTCCAAAAAAAAAAGAAGTCATAACCTATTTTTATTTTAAAAGCTCTCTCTCTCTCTCTCTCTCTCTCTCTCTCTCTCTCTCTCTCTCTCTCTCTCTCTCTCTCTCTCTCTCTCTCTCTCTCTCAAGCCCCTCCCTCCACCCCACAGCCTCGGCGGCCCCCTGCCGCCCACCCCTCCCTACTCCGGCGGCCCCAACCTCGCCCCCAACCCCAGCGGCCCCCCTTGTCCCCCCCCCCCCCCCCCACCCCCCCCAGCCTCCTGCCGCCCCCCCCAGCCTCCGGCGCCCCCTGCCGCCCCACCTAGCCCCGCCCCACTGCCGCCCCCCAACCCGGCGGCCCCTGCCGCCCCACCCAGCCCAACCCCCACTGCCGCCCCCAACCCCGGCGGCCCCCCCTGTCCCCCCCCACCAGCCCCGCCTGCCGTCCCCCCCAGCCTCCGGCGGCCCCCTGCCGCCCCACCAGTCCCGCCCCCACTACCGCCCCCCAGCCTCCGGCGGCCCCCTCCGCCCCCCAACCCTGGCGTCCCCCAGCCTCGCCCCCCTATCCCCCCCCCCGGCCCCCCCAGCGCCGTCCCCACCGGTGCCGTCCCCGCCCCCCCCCCCCTTGCGGGCGCTCCTCCCCCCTCCCTCCCACCCGCCTCCCTCGCCCTCCTCCTCCCCCTTCCTCGCCTCGGCCCCCAGCGCCCTCCCCACCGGCGCCGTCTCCTCCCTTGCCCCCGGCCTCCACGCCCTCTCCCTCCCTCGCCTCAGCCCTCCGGCACCCTCCCCTGCGCCACACCCCCCCCCACCCCCCCCCCCCCCCCCCCCGCCGATGTTCCTCCTCCTCCTCTCCCTTGCACCGTGGGGCACCCCCCCTCCCTCACCGCATCGACGCCCTCTCCTCTCCTCTCCCCCGCCGGCTGTATCGCGCCCCCCCTCCTCCCGGATCCCCCCTCCTCCCCATATTGTTTTCGCACCAAACGCATTGGGCTGGTTTTTTTAATTTTAAAATTGTGTTAAAACAGACACATCATTAAATTTTGAGGGAGAAATAGCTTTTTTTTAAACTTGTGTCCAAACACCCCATTAGCACCTTTTTACTTTTTCTATTGCGTTTTTGCCTTTCTTGGAGAGTTTGGAGCTGTTTGGGCCGGTTTTCCAACCGGGCCCATTGTTTTGCCTTGCGCGTGCGTGTGGCATTTAAGGGTCGTGATTAGGGATTCCTAATTACGGTTACGCTCTTCCTTCTCGGAGATCATGCCTATTTGACTCTCTGAGGAACCGCTCGCTGCCTGCTCACTCCGCCTCTCGGTCTTCCGCCTGCGTCGGTCTCGTCGGCCGGTCGCACGCCTTCGGACGTCCGGCGCCCTCGCTGTGCCTGCGTCCGACCGCCTTCGCTGTGTCTCGCTGGTGCTCTGTGCATGCTCTCTTTCCCTACTGTTTTGTTAAAAGAGGATTAGGTTTCAGATTGCATAGCTTTACGAGATAGCATAGGTGCGAATGTTTATCTCGTTGTGGTAGTCGTATCCTGGAAGAAGACTGCCATACCCGACGCACTGTTCTTGTGGGGGCGATATCTTCTTTAAGGGGAGTCTCTTTTTGAGGCGCTTCTACTGCATTCATTTCCTTTATTTCTGTATCTATCGATGCACTTCGTCCAACTCATGTATAATGTATATTGGTTGTTGTTATCTGAACTGTTCCCATATGCTTGCTTTCTGTGGTATTACGTTTACATGTTTAAATCCGATTGTTGCCATGTGTCGACCCTGTTTCACACTATATTTACAATAGTCTTAAAGAAGATATCGATCATGGCAACCTCTTCAGTGGGTTTTAGGGCGAGGGTGGATCTGTCTGGGATGCCTGAAAAGTTTTCCGGACAGCACTTCAAGCGTTGGCAACAACGCATGAAAGTGTGGTTCACCATGGTCGGTCTAATCTCATTGATTGAATCGGATCCCCCTGTTCTGGATGAGAAAGATCCTGATAGTGCTAAGAAAGTTTAAGAGTGGAAGGAGAAGGACAGGTTAGGGCATAGGTGTATACTCACTGCTCTGTCTGATGTCCTGTTTGATGTTTACAGCTCCTCCACTTTCAAAACCACTAAAGCACTATGGGATGAACTTGACCGCAAGTATAACACCGAGGATCAAGGCCTGGAAAAATACTCTGTGGGAAAGTTTCTCAAGTTTCAGATGACTGAAAACAAACCAGTGGGGGAGCAGGCTCATGAACTTCTCCTTATGCTCCAAGGTTTAGCTGAGGCAGATATGAAAATGCCTGAAAAGCTTCAAGTCATGTGCATCATAGAGAAATTACCCAGATCCTGGGAGGATTTTGGGATGTCTCTTAAACACCGTAAGGAGACTATTTCTCTTGATGATTTGATGAGGGCTATTGCTATAGAAGAGGAGCATAGAAAGGAGAAGCCTTGTATGCCTGTTGATGTAACTGCAAACCTGGTAATGAAGCATAAGGGGAAAGATTCAAAACACAAAACCAAAGGTGATTCCACTTCTCAGATGAAACCCAAAGGGAAGATAAAGAAGAAGAAGGTGCTGGGAGAGTGTTGGACTTGTGGTCAAAAGGGTCATATGCGCAACGACTGTCCCAAAAGGAAAGAAAAGTTGTTGAATAAGACCCAACAGACCAATCTGAATCCAGCCCAAGTCAATGTAATGACTGGCGGTTCTTCTTCTGGTGCCGAGTATGTTACTCTAAACCCTCAATTATTTGCTATATATGAACCAAATGAGTGGCTAGTAGATACTAGAGCCAATGTACATTTATGTGCTGACCGGGCTCACTTTGTGTCTTATCAGGCCCATGGAGACCGTTCCGTGATAATGGGAAATGGTAGTTTAGCTAGGGTGCTAGGAGTTGGACGTGTTGATCTGAAGTTTGCTTCAAGACGTGTTCTATCTCTTTCTCTAGTGCACCATGTTTCTAGTGTCAGGAGGAACATTTTATCTGGTTCTATTTTAGTAAGAGAGAGATATGAGTTAAACTTTAAGTGTAATAAAGTTGTGATACTTCACATGAAATCTTTTATAGGAAAAGGTTATCTTTCTGATAGTTTGTTTAAAATCTTTGTGGATCATGTTGTGAACAGAAATTTAGATTGTGCTTCTAATTTTGAATCTGTTCTTGTTGCTTATAACATATTAGATTCATCTGATATATGGCATGGTCGTCTTGATCATCTAAATTTTAATTCTTTAAAACGGATGATGAACCTGAAAATGATTCCCACGTGTGCTATTGATAAATCAAACAAATGTGATATCTGTGTTCAGGCCAAGCAACCTAGGAAGTCTTTCCACTCAGTGGTCAGGGATTCTGAGATCCTAGATTTGGTTCACTCAGATATCTGTGAATTTAATGGCATGTTAACTAGGGATCATAAAAAGTATTTTATTACCTTTATGGATGATTGTAGTAGATACTGTTATGTGTATTTGCTTAAGTCTAAAGATGAAGCCTTCCAAAAGTTTGTCATCTTTAGGAAGGAAGCAAAAACACAAACTGGTAAAGTTCTAAAGAGGTTGAGGTCAGATAGAGGAGGAGAGTATACCTCTAGTTTGTTTGTTGAATTTTTCCAAAGTCATGACATTGTTCATGAAACAACTGTACCATACTGTCCTCAGTCTAATGGGATAGCTGAAAGGAAGAACAGGTTTTTTATCGATATGGTCAACTCTCTCCTGCAGAATTCAGGATTGTCAAACTTTATGTGGGGGGGAAGCATTGAATACTGCTTGCCATATTATAAATCATGTTCCCCTAAAACATAAAGATAGTAGTCCAATTGAACTTTGAAGAAACAGGTAACCCAGTTTGAAATTTCTCAAAGTGTGGGGCTGCCTTGCTAAGGTACTTGTACCTGAGTATAAGAGAAAGAAGTTGGGTCCTAAGACAGTTGACGCTATTTTTGTAGGCTATGTTGAAAACAGCTATGCATACAGGTTTCTGGTTATTAAATCATAAATTTTTGGCATAGTTGTTAACACCATAGTTGAATATCGAGATGCCACGTTCTTCGAAAATGTCTTTCCTATGAAGACTGGTCTACCTCAACATTAATTTTCTAAGACTGTAGCCTCTACATCTGCATCCATTCTAGATCAGGTGGAAAGGATGTCTAATGTGGGGGGTAGTGCATCTAGGCCTTCTCCTGATGATAGTAATCAGGAAGAAGTAGAACCAAGGAGGAGTAAAAGACAAAAGGTCACCAAGGATTTTGGTGGTGAATTTATCATTTATCAGATCGAGGGTGATCCTTCCACCTTTAGTGATGCCATGGCTTCATCAGAAGCAAGGCATTGGAAGGATGCCATTAAGAATGAAATGGATTCCATTCTTGCAAATGGCATTTGGGAATTGGTCATTCCTCCCCCTGGTTCTAAGACTATAGGATGCAAGTGGGTCTTTAAGAAGAAGTTAAAACCTGACAGAACCATTGATAAGTATAAAGCAAGGCTAGTTGCTAAGGGTTTCAAACAAATGGAGGGGATAGATTATTTTGATACTTATTCCCCTGTCACTAGGATGACCACAATTAGGGTGCTGATAGCATTAGCATCCATATATAATATGAAAGTCCATCAAATGGATGTTAAGACTGCCTTTCTTAATGGTGATCTTGACGAAGAGATTTATATGGATCAATTTGAAGGGTTTGTGGCTCCCGGAAGTGAAAGAAAAGTTTGTAGACTTATTAAGTCTCTATATGGTTTGAAATAAGCCCCTAAGCAATGGCATGAAAAGTTTGATACTACTATCATATCTTTTGGCTTTATTGTTAATGAGTTTGACAAGTGTGTCTATTATAAAGTTAAAGGTGATGAATACATAATTTTATGCCTATATGTAGATGATATTTTATTGTTTGGCAGCTCTTTGGGAATAGTGAATGAGACTAAATCATTCTTAAGTAGCAGATTCAAAATGAAGGATATGGGTGAGGCTAAAGTAATTCTGGGACTGACTCTTACAAAGTCAGTTGAAGGGATAGCAATTTCTCAATCTCACTATGTTGAGAAGGTTCTAGAGAAATTTGGCTATCAGAATTGCAAGTCAGTCTGTACTCCTTATGATCCTTCTAGAGTTTTCTACAAGAACAAGAGTCGTGTTCCTATGTCTCAATTACGATATTCTTCGATTATAGGAAGCTTGATGCATCTAGCTAATTGTACGAGGCCTGACATTTCATATGCAGTGTCTAAACTTAGTAGATACACAAGTTGTCCTGACCAAACTCACTGGGATGGGCTAGGTAGGGTTTTGAGGTACCTAAAATGTACTATTACCCTAGGCTTGCATTTTGGGAGATTCCCTGCTGTCCCAGAACGATTTAGTGATGCAAGCTGGATAGCTGAAAACTCAGGGAGTAATGGTATTTCCGGGTATGTGTTTACTCTGGCAGGTGGAGTAGTCGCCTGGAGGTCTTCTAAACAGACCATCTTATCTCGGTCTACTTTTGAGGCTGAGTTGTGTGCTTTGGATACTACTGGGTTGGAGGCTGAGTGGATTAGGGGTCTTCTTTCAGAACTTCCCCTAATGTGTAAGCCGACTCCTGCGATCTATGTGCATTGTGATAACATGACCACAATTGCAAAGGTCAAGAGTTCAAAGTACAACCAAAAGGAGAGGAGACATATCCAAATCAGATTGAGATCTGTAAGGGATTTAGTGTCTCATGGAGTGATCGTTGTAGACTTTGTTGGTACCAATGACAATATAGCTGATCCTCTGACCAAAGGGCTTGATAAAAAGAAAGTCCAAATGTTCAGGATGGGGATGGGACTGAAACTCATTTCTCATTCTCCTGCAGAGGCAACCCAACCTATTTGAGTGGAGATCCCACGAAAAAGGTTCAATGTGGTAATAACAATTTGCTGAGAGAATGTGTTGGCACTTAAATGTAAGATATTTAATATCTAAGTCAATCCCCTGTAATCCTGTATAAGTGCTGGAAATTGCAAATGTAGGTTGAGTATTTACTACTCTTAATAGGTTCAAGTCTGGAAAGACAGGATATTTGCAGTATATCCTTGGAGAAGCCTACCTAAGTGAGTACTACTGTGTGGCCGCAGTTAAGGAATTTGGGTTGTTCCTGAATGTACTCATGATACAAGATAAGGCGCATGGCCTTTAAAGCGCCAAGTTTATAAATTGCTATCAAAGAAACCTTGTATTGTGTTATCTCTTAGCAAGTAACCCTCACATAAAGAATCAAGTTTAAGATTTTATTCACTTCGATTCTGTGGGGGTAAAAGTTAAAAGACTAAGGTAAGGGTTCAAACCCGAAAGGTACCTTTACTGAAAGCATGATATGTTTATCCTCTTCTATTTATTCCCCATTATCAAACCTTGAGTTTGTGGGGGAATGTTGAATATTGGGTGGTTGGGAGGCAATCTATAATAGAAAGGAAAAACTCAAGGTTGATGAAGTAAAGGGTGTGCTAGCTTGGTCTCCTTATGTGTGGGGTCTTTAGTGCCATATTGGAAACTCTAAAGAGTGTGAGGACTTTATAACCCCAAAGGTGTAGGAGACACTGTCTTATAGACAAAGATGGGGCTATGCTAGACCATATCACACACGCGCGCCGTCGGGCCGGGCCAGGCTGGGCGGGCACGCGCGTGTGGTGGCGCAGTCCAGCCGACTTGCCTTAGCACCTTTTTACTTTTTCTATTTACATTTTTGCCCTTTCTTGGAGAGTTTGGAGCTGTTTGGGCCGATTTTCCAACCGGGCCCATTGTTTTTGCCTTGCGCGTGCGTGTGGCGTTTAAGGGTCGCAATTAGGGATTCCTAATCACGGTTACGCTCTTTCTTCTTAGAGATCGCGCCTGTTTGACTCTCTGAGGAACCGCTCGCTGCCTACTCGCTCCACCTCTCGGTCTTCCGCCTGCGTCGCTCTCGCCGGCCGGTCGCACGCCTTCGGATGTCCGACGCCCTCGCTGTGCCTATGTCCGACCGCCTTCGCTGTGTCTCGCGGTGCTCGGTGCATGCTCTCTTTCCCTACTGTTTTGTTAAAAGAGGATTAGGTTTCATATTGCATAGCTTTACGAGATAGCATAGGTGCGAATGTTTATCTCGTTGTGGTAGTCGTATCCTGGAAGAAGACCGCCATACCCGACGCACTGTTCTTGTGGGGGGCGATATCTTCTTTAAGGGGAGTCTCTTTTTGAGGCGCTTCTACTGCGTTCATTTCCTTTATTTCTGTATCTATCGATGCACTTCGTCCATCTCATGTATAATGTATATTGGTTGTTGTTATCTGAACTGTTCCTATATGCTTGCTTTCTGTGGTATTGCGTTTACTTGTTTAAATCCGATTGTTGCCATGTGTCGACCTTGTTTCACACTATATTTATAGCAGATCTTGCAAGTAAAGATAAACATATATCTTGCATGCAGCTTTCTTTTCTTTGGTTATAGGAAAGATAGAGTTATTGGGTTATTCTGCTCAATGTGTTACCACTTTGAGTTGAATAACTCAATAAATTTTAGAGAAATGCTTAAAACCTGGGCGACGGGGTGGCGCCGTGCCCATTGGGCAGTGGCCTGCCGCCTAGATCTCACGCCCAAGTAGCTATTCAATAGGGCGGCGTCACTCCCGAGTAAATCTAGCACTTAGAGCGTCCAACACTACTAGAAAAAAGGGCTATACCTACAACTCAAAACCGTAGGTGTAGGCGAAAAATAGTAGGTAATAGTCTTTACCTACAACCTTCCCTACGACTTGGCTCGTAGGTATAAACACCGTAGGTAAAACATATACCTACGAAAATAAAGTCGTAGGTGTAGCCTTTGTCTTTACCTACCACGTATATATTATGTAAATGTAGACTGTGACTTTACCTACCACATATATGTTGTGTAGGTTATTTAACTACATGCACTAGATAGATACACCTACCAAATAATAGTTGTAGGAAAACATATACCTACCAAATTATAACTATACATAATTTCAGAAATGTGACCTCTAGGGCCACCCATTACAAACACTCTTACATGTTCACATCCACAACTAACATTTCATACCATTCACATCCAAAACCAACATTTCATACCATTCACATCCACAACCAACACTTCATGTACACATCCATTCACACATCCATTCACAAACATTTACAATTTCTCACAATTTAAATAACATCAAAAATAAATGTGAAATATACATCTAAGATAGTTTCATCACTAAGATTAAAGTTATACACATGACAAGTAGTTCCCATAATTGTTCATCCAATGGATAAGATGTGTGTGCATGAATAAGAGGAACATCACATATAACTAGGATGCTAATCTTAATCACCAACTTGTCTCTTAAAATCTAATTGCACCTGAAATTGTCAAAAAAAAAAAAAAAAAGACAAAGAGAGACAAAGCAAAGTTAGGATAAATTTTATCTCAACATGACAAACATGTAAAGTATAAACAAGTGGAACACATACATATTCTAGAAACCATAGGATGTGGCTTCCAATAGCATCTTTCATTGTCTTTCTGTTATGGTCCTTGATAAATAGCGGAGAGTCAGGTTTGTTCGCCAATAAGACAGCAACTTCACGAAAGTCTTGACCAATAGGCCTGTCCATCATTAATTTTGTTGGATCTGTGCTCATGACAATACCGATGGCCACTTGACTTCCATACATATCCAACAATTTAACTCGTTTTGATGTCAACTACAAGTAAAAAAGTTGAGAATGATTAATTTGACAAGTGTTGGAATAGAAAGATAGCACATGTTAAAAGAATTGGTACTGATGTCCACATAAAAACATCAAGGCAGCATGTAATGGAAAAAGAAAATATCATGTCTTGTCTTGTTTTTCTGTCATTTCAATTTTTTAATTGGTGGGGGGAGGACGCACTTTCTCACAAAATAATAAAAATCAACACAAACAAGCAAAACAATTGTGTTCTCTGCACACCTCAGAAAATTATGGGGATGAGAATACATAAATACGACTCAAACCTGAAGATTAAATGAATAAGAAAGGGAATTAAAATATAACCCAATTTGGAAACCATCACCACAGAGGAGACAAAGCCACGCATGGAGCAAGAACCCACTTAAGATCCACCTACATCAACAGAAGAAAAAAGAAGCTAACCAGAAAAACTCTGTCACCCAACATCAATCGATACCACATAATATAGTATTCTTAGAATATAATTACTCAGTTTCAAATAATTGGGTAAGAAAAATACCATGACACTGGGATATAGACACAAGCATGTGCTCTTCATATCTAGAAAACAATAAATTTGTCATCCATCCGTGCTGATTAGTCATACAAATCTGAGATCAGCTTTAGTCATATTTCCTTGGATTTGTGAACTCTGTGTCTTTCAGAGGACATATAAAAGCTCAATCCATTTTGGGGGACCATGATAAAAATATGAGAAAAGAATGCCACTGAACAGAGGAAGCGTAAGTGCAAAAAAATATGAGTATACAGCTAGCTAGCACCTTAACAGAGGAAGCGTAAGTGCAAAAAAATCTTTTCATTTGTGGAACAACATGGTTTTTCTGAATAGACTTAAAATCTAATCTCATCATTGTCAACATTTCTAGGAAGCCATTACCCAATTTAAGAGGTTTTTAGATCTAATAAAATGCTCCAAAAATACTGTATAAGACCTGCTTATTGTCATTGTTCATTGCTTCATAAGCTTGTCCAGCTGTCATGGCCCCATCACCTATAACTGCAATCACATTGTTCTTTCTGCCCTTTAGGTCCCTCCCAACAGCCATGCCTGTTTTGCCCAAATTTAAAAAAACAAGGATTACTCAGAGAGCCAGTGAATGTTTCTGTGGTGGTGTAATCCTGTTTGGACCTGAGCCAAACGGGCCTCCACTGGAATAAGAGAGGGAAGACGATTGCTGGTGAGGACGAAGACCTGCAAAACCAGAATAGGATCAGGAGGCCCGGTGAAAACCGGGGAAACCCTCCGATGCCTAAGTCAGTGGAGAGCTTGTGAGGCAGGGGGTTTCGGAATGCGAGAATGTGTTCGCGTAAGGAAGAGAACGTACCGTTGCATGGTACTGTACCTGTGCCTTTATAGGCGTCGGTGTCGAGGCCAACGTGCGTAACGTTCGGCGGATCGTGCCTGAAGAGGCGCCTTGACGCACGCGCATAACGGGAGGAGTTATGACTCTGGTGTCCGTTAGGCTGCCAGGCCGTTCACGCCCCTTGATGGTGGAGAACGTGGCCTGGGGCGGTTACAACCGTTCTGCGAGTCAGAGAACCTGCTCGAAACCCTTTGGGAATGCTTTCCGAGCAGGTGACCCACGTGGGGGCTCGAACATGCTGTTCGGTAACATCGAGGGTAGTTTCATGGAGCGGAGTCACTGTTCTTGCTCGGAAGCCGTTCATAGTTGTTCGGTAAGGGAAGGCGGGTGATCTGCTCGGAGGTACGCCGCAGCGGAACCTGACAGCTTCCGATCACGGGAGTCACACAATGGAGGTCTTTGAGCCATCCTGGAGAGGGCGTGCCCTTCGATGACGGTGCCACGTTGGTTGACAGGACGTGAATGGGCCGTAACGAGCCATCATGGGCCTAGGTGACCAGATTTGGCCACCACACTTGCCCCCCACGCCCTCGAATGGCTCGGTGAAACGAGGGCTTCGAGGGCGTCGCTTCCGCATTTAATGCGAGGGCCCGTTGCGGGATGCCGCCGCTTAGGGTCCTGTCAAACGGCTAACCCATCATGATGGGTGCAAAGCCGCGCCATACTTGAGGTGCCGCCGCTGCGTTCGGACGGTTGCCAACGCTGTACCCGAAGGGGCGTTTTCAAAAATCGGAAGGAGCGGCATTTTAGGGCCCGCCTCGAATTTCGTTCCCTCCTCTTTCCTTATAAGGAGGGGACGAGACGAGGGCGGGAGCTACGCCTCCCAGAAACCCTCCATCTTTGAGATCTTCGTGCCTCCTTGCCTTCTCCTCTCCCTGTCTTCTGCTTCGTCCTCTCGCGCCGTTGCCGCTTTCTGCAGTCCTTCCGGCGATGGCGAGCAAGGGGAAAGCCGCTGCCGGAGCTAGCGGGGTGACTGTCGCAGTGCCGAGCGGACCACGATACCGCCACTTCAGTGGTCTTCGTGAGCGCTTCCGGATTGGGGACGAGTACGAGATCGTCGACGCCAGGGAAAGCGACACGATCCTGGTGAATAAACCAGGTTGCCTGCTCCTATCCGTGGACCATCTGGAGGCAGGCTTCCGGCTGCCGTTGCCGGAGGTGGCGAAGGCGCTTCTTAACACTTGGGGCGTTTCGCCAATACAGCTGACGCCCAACACCTGGAGATACATCTGTATCTTCGGTGTTGTCTGCAAGTTAAAAGGAATCCGGGGCTCGGCGGACGTCTTCCGAGCGCACTTCAAGTTGTCTGCTTCGCGGGCGTCGGGAGCAGATGTCTACTACGCCAAGCACCGAACAGACCGGATGCACATCGGCCTGTCCAGCAAGTATTCCAACAACAAGGGTTGGATGGACAGGCTGTTCTTCGTGCGCCACCGGAGTGGTGCTGAGTGGGGGTTCCCCACGGTCATTCGCACGGCACAGAAGGATAGCTTTCCGAAGCTTATCCAGGATGAGGCGAGGGCCTCAGACGCACTTCTCCGAGCAGGTGTTCGGAATGGAGAAGGGTATGTGACCGAGTTCATGCTCGTCAAGTACGGGCTCAGCAAACCATGGAGTAAGTATACTGTTTCGGTTGTTTTACTCTTAGGTTTGGTGGCCTCATACTAATCTTTCTTCCTCTTGTCTTCTTTGTGCGCAGCGGCCGCAGAGCTGGAGGCCGGTCGAGATAAGAGGCGAATGATGAGGTCGCCGAGCGGATCCCTGTGCAAGCGCACAGGGTGTATGAAGATGACGACGTCGACGCTGTTGTTCGGGTTCCTTCCGCAGTGACGGCTGGTACCATGGTAACAACGGCACTTGTTGCCCCATCCCAAGTCGAAGGGCGTCCCAGCAAGGCACAGGCTCCTGGAAGGGGCCTGAAAGAATTCGCTTGAAGAAGAAGGCCACTAAGGAGGTGGTAACGGCTGGGGCCCGAGCTCCTCGGGAGAGAGATGACCAAGCGAGCCAACCTTCTGCGAAGAAGAGGCCCGTTCTGGTTGACGAGAGCGCGGAGGAAGCAGAACAGCTTCGTGCTCGGAAAAAGCAGAAGGCAGTCCGGGCTACTCCTCCAAGTGACGAGGAGGGGACCGCAGCGGAAGAGGAAGGGGCGCAGTTGCTGCTGCGCAAGAACAGTAGGGCCGTGCAATCGGCTGATGAGGGAGCGCCGCGGGTGGCCTCCGCGACTCGCCCCGAGGTCGCCCAGAGGATGGCGACCGAGCTGGGGCTCATCTTGGTGAGCGAAGGGTCTGAGAGTCCTGTCGGTGGAGAAGCCGGGGGCTCCCCTTGCGCGGAGGTATCCTCTAGGAGGAGCAGAGAAGCTACGGCGTCACCTGCTCGGCAGGAGGAGGACACTTGCGCAATGGGAGTTTCCGCCCCTGCTGGGGTGGTTCCGAGCAGCGCGGTGACAGCAGCGCCTTCAGAGCAAGGAATGGTTCCTGCAGCAGGGACCATTGCGGAGGCGGCCGCAACGGCGAGGGCGTCCGAAGAGGTTGCCACTTCAACCGGGAGAATCCTGCCCCCCCTGCCCCCCTCCGAGGTGGTTGCTAACGCAGAAGCAACCTCCAAAGGAGTCGAAGACATTGGGGGGGAGGCTGCGGGTGCTGCCCGGGATGAAGGGTCCGAAGACGACCGAAGGCCTCTTAGTGAGGTGCTTCTGAGAGAACCTCTTGGAGTTCCTTCGGTGGCAGCGCTGGAGGCGACCCTTCGTCGGATGGAGGATACGCCAAGAGAGCTGCCTGCGAGCCCCACTGCTTCTCGTCTTGAACGGTTGGCAAGGTGCTTGGACCTTCCTTCCGAACAGACTCCGGAGAAGTCAGTGGAAGGTTACCAGCCGGAGTGGCAGACAGAAGATGGTTTGAGCGACGTCGACGTAGAGGCGCTTGCGGACGAAATGTCCAAGTCGCTGGCCACTCTGAAGGCTTTAGCTGTTCGGGGCCAGAGACAGAGGTATCTCTACGAGGCGCAGGTAGCCTTCTGTGATGACCTTTCGGCAAGGCATAAAGCTCGCGAGGCGGCGCTGGAGGAGGAGGTGAAGGACCTCAGAGCTGCTCTTCATGCCGCGAAGCTGGATGCTACCTTGGCGCGGGCCGAAAAGGACGCCCTAGCCAAGGTAGTAGTAGATGCGGAGGCCCGTGCCGTTGCTGACTATAAGACTGGGCCAGAGTACAAGGAAGACTTGGAGCAGTATGGGGCTCGCTGCTACAAAGTGGGCCTCAATGCTGGGAAGGAGGTGGGGGAGAGGCTTTCCTGGGCCGAACGCGCCCAAGAAGCCTTCGAGGCTGCTGTTCGGGAATGTCAACGCCGTACCCAAGATGTCCGCTTAGATGGTGTGCGGTTCGCACAATTTCAGTCTGGGCGGATGCCTTCTTCGGGTGAGGATGCTGGTCCTTCCGAACAAGCTCCTTAATCCCCTTGCCTCACGTCTTCTTGTACTTCGCTTTTTGTAACATCGGCCAAGGAAGGCTGTTTGTAAGCACAAGAACTTCTTATAAATGAAATCCTCTGCTTTACGAGTTTTTCTGTAGCGTCTCTTTCTCTATCTTCTCCCTGTTGTGGTTGTTCCTGCTCGGATCGGAATCCGTTAGCTTCGTGAGCATTGCATGTAAGACGCAGATCGTTGGGTACCGTAAAGGGGGTTCTGATCAGGTATATATGCCAAATGCTCGTGAAGCAACAGGAGTAGGGAGAAGAGAGGTAGGATGCTGAAAGAAGGCTTTTATAGATGATAAGCCTTAAGATTAGAGACATGCCAAGTCCTGGGAATGGCCTCGCCACTAGGAGTAGTTAGCTTATATGAGCCTTTCCCAAGGACGTGGGTGACCTGATAAGGTCCTTCCCATTTGACGGCAAGTTTGCCGACTGCTCTTCGGGGGTCCGAAGCCGAACAGCGGCGCAAGACCAAATCTCCCACGTTGAACCGCCTCTCCTTGACTCGCGCATTATAATATTGCGCAAGCCGTTGTTGATAAGAAACGAGGCGAATGCTGGCGTCGCTTTGTCGTTCGCCCAGCATGTCCAAGTTCTCTCGGAGAGCACGGTTATTGGCGGCTTCGTCGAAGTGGGTTGTTCGGATGGTTGGAAGGGCTACTTCCAAAGGTACAACTGCTTCTGAGCCGTAGGCTAGGTGGAAAGGTGTTTCCCCTGTAGCTACCCGAGCAGTTGTTCGGTGACACCAAAGGACATTTGGGAGCTCATCGATCCATGATCCACCTGCAGCCTCCACTCTGGTTCGGATCCCGTGCAGCAATGTTCGGTTGGCGTTTTCGACCAAACCGTTAGCCTGGGGATGAGCCACGGAGGTGAAGTGGTTGTAGATCCCGAGCTCGGCGCACTTTTGCTTGAAGAAGGTGCTGTCGAACTGTCTCCCGTTGTCAGATGTAATCACCCTTGGGATGCCAAACCTGCAGAGAAGGTTCTTCCATACGAACTTCCACGCGGCTTGTTCGGTGATTGTGGCAACGGGTTCGGCCTCGATCCACTTGGTGAAGTAGTCGATGGCCACAAAAAGGAACTTCTTGCGCCCTTGGGCCTCTGGAAAGGGGCCCAAGATGTCAATGCCCCATCTGGCGAAGGGGCGCGGCTCGAACAGACTGTGAAGCTGTTCGGCTGGCTGCTTGATGAGTACTCCGAACTTCTGGCATTCTGGGCATTTCCTGACGAAGGACACGCAATCCTTCTGAAGAGAAGGCCACCAGAACCCTGCTCGGATGAGGCTGCGTGCTAGCGTTCTGCCCCCCAGATGGCTTCCGCACAACCCCTCGTGGACTTCCTCTGTGGCTGCGAGGGCCTCCTCAGGGTTGAGGCAACGTAGAAGAGGTCTTGCAAGGGACCGTCGGTACAGCTTGCCTTCTACGAGGGTGAAATGCTGCGAGCGCATCCTGACTTTCCGAGCTTCATCCTGTTCGGAAGGAAGCTCGCCTCGGAGAAGGTACGCCAAGAGAGGGTCCACCCAACTTGGGGTCGGTGGGCCCGTTTCTATGGCGGCTACATCAATCTCTGTGCTCGGCAAGGCGAGCTCTTCAATGAAGACAGAGCGAGAAGGGGTGATGTCACCTGAAGATGCCAATTTGGCCAGCGCATCAGCTCGCGCGTTCTGCTCCCGTGGAACATGTATAACCTCGAAGTATACGAGGCCCTCTGTCTGGCTCTTGACCTGTTGGAGGTATTGAGCCATGCGAGGTTCCCTTGCTCCAAACTGTCCGCTCACCTGGCTGGCGACCAACTGGGAGTCACTAAAGACTCTAAGCCGAATGGCTCCGAGGTGCCTAGCCATGCGGATACCGGAAAGCAAGGCTTCGTACTCGGCGACGTTGTTGGAGGCTGGAAAGCGGAAACGGAGGGCGTATTGGAACTCTAACCCCTCTGGGGAGGTGAGGACCAAACCTGCCCCGCTTCCGGAGACACAAGAGGATCCGTCCACATAAAGCTCCCATGGGGGCTCGTCTGCCAACGGTGGATCCTGCTCGGCCGGAAGGGTGCATTCCGCCACGAAATCTGCTAACGCCTGCGCTTTGATTGCCGTCCTTGGTCGGAAGCTGATGTCAAACTCTCCCAGCTCGATTGCCCACTTAACCAACCTACCGGAAGCCTCCGGCCGCTGCAAGATGGATTTCAGCGGTTGATCGGTAAGCACTGTAACGGAATGGGCCTGAAAGTAGGGCCTGAGCTTCCGTGCAGCTGTGACAAGAGCAAGGGCAAGCTTTTCTGCTCTGGGGTACCTCCTTTCAGCTTCTTGGAGGACCCTGCTGATATAGTACACTGGATACTGTGCCGCTCCTAATTCTCTGATCAAGACCGCACTGATGGAGTGTTCGGTGACCGAGAGGTACACGAACAAGGGTTCTCCGAGCACAGGCTTTGAGAGAACAGGAGGGGCTGCCAAATATGCCTTCAGCTCAGTGAAGGCAGCTTCGCATTCGTCAGTCCACAGTACTTGCCCCCCTTGCTTCGAGGCGTTTTTAGGGCCTCGGAGCAACTTGAAGAAGTTAAAACTTCTTTCTGCTGCTCGGGACATGAACCTGTTTAGCGCGGCAGACGTCCTGTTAGACGTTGGACGTCGCGCACTGTCTTCGGACTGGACATCTCAAGTATGGCTTGGATTTTTTCCGGGTTCGCCTCTATTCCCCTGTTTGATACGAGGAACCCAAGGAACTTACCCGACCGAACACCGAACGCGCACTTGGCTGGATTGAGCTTCATATTATACCTTCGCAAAGTTGCGAAAGTCTCCTGGAGGTCGGAAATGTGATCGGTACTCGGAAGAGTCTTGACCAACATGTCGTCGACGTAAACCTCCATGTTTCGCCCGATCTGCTGCTCGAACATCTTGTTGACCAGCCGCTGGTAAGTCGCACCTGCATTCTTCAGACCAAAAGGCATCCTGGTGAAGCAATATAAGCCTAGGTCTGTGACGAACGTAGTGGCGTCTTGATCCGGGGGATGCATGCTGATCTGGTGGTAACCAGAGTAGGCATCCAAAAAGCTGAGGAGCTCGTGCCCGGAAGTAGCGTCCACCAGCTGATCAATGCGCGGCAATGGGAAGTTATCCTTGGGCGTTGCCTTATTAAGGTCCTTGTAATCCACGCACACACGCCATTTGCCATTGGCTTGCGTACGAGGACCACATTGGAGATCCATTTTGGATATTGGGCTTCTCGGAGGAGCCCGACAGTTCGGCTTTTGGTCACGTGATCCTGAATCACGGTCTGCCGTTCTCGGTTCACGGGTCGCCTTCTTTGCTGCACTGGCGGGATTCGTGGATCCAACCGAAGGCGATGCACCATGACTTCCGGGGGAATGCCTGGAAGCTCGTCATCAGACCAAGCGAACACGTCCAAATTGGCCAGCAGGAAAGCTGTGTAGCGTTGCTGCTCGGCCTCTGTCAACAGGGCGCCAATGTACAAGACGTGTTCGGAGTCGTCGTCCACTTGAATGGGGATTAAGTCTTCGGCAGGCGTCCCCCGACTAGTTGAAGGCTGATCGGAGGTCGGAAGAGCTGGATCAGCGAGTGGTTGCTTGTCTCTTAGAGAGAGGACATAGCAACGGCGAGACTCACGCTGACACCCGAGCACTTCACCAACTCCGATCGGAGTTGGAAACTTCATTTTCTGGTGGAGTGATGAAGGCACTGCTTTGATTCGCCCGATCAGACCTCTGCCAAGAATAGCATTGTATCCAGGCATGTTGTTGATGACCAAAAAGTCAACAATTTTGGTCACAGCTTTCGGAGCCGTTCCCAAGGTAATCGGAAGGCGAATCCTTCCCATGGGCTGAACCGAAACTCCCGAAAAGCCGAAAAGTGGCGAGTTTACAGGGGTGAGTTGATCGGTTCGCAGACCCATGAGGACAAAACAGTCGTAAGCCAAGACATCGGGGGCGCTTCCATTATCTACCAGAATTCGGCGCACGTTACAGTGGTTGATGGTGGCCGAAACGACCAGCGCATCAGTGTGCGGAGTCGTAACCCCTACAAGATCTTCGTCCGAGAAGGTTATAGCCTCCTCGGGCTGTGCGCGTGCGGGACTGGCAGGATATGGGGCCGGCCGAACAGTCGGAGGCCTGTCTACGACATGCACTCGCCTTGCGTAATCGCGTCGGCTTCGAGTGCTTTCTCCACCTGCGCCGAAGCCTCCCGCGATCACGTTGATCTCCTGCCCATTGGGATCGTTGTTGATCGGCTGCTCGGGAGTGCGGTCTTGGCGTCGGGGGCGCTCTTCGTTCCGGCGCACGAACCGTCCAAGGTAGCCGCGCTTGATAAGGTCTTCGATTTCGTCCTTAAGCTGGCGGCACTCGGAGGTGTCGTGGCCGTGGTCGCGATGAAAGCGACAGTACCTATTTTGATCGCGCTTCCGGGGGTCGGAGCGCATTCTCTGGGGCCACCGAACAAAAGCTTCATCCCTGATCTCTGCCAGGATTTGTTCGGGAGCCACAGTGAGGGGGGTGTAGTTGGTGAAGGGGCGCGGACGACGCGGAGAATCGCCATTGCGTCGTCCCTTCTTCCGATCACGGTCGGAACCGTTGTCGGAAGGTCGCTTTTTTTCCGACTGCTCCCCCTGTTCGGCCCTGCTCGCCGCCAGGCTCTCCTCGCAGGCCGCGTGGCGCTGCGCGATGGAGAGTAGTTCGGCGAGGGTGGCGGGCTGCTGGACGCCGAGAGTCCTTTGTAGAAAGCCGTCACGAGTGCCTTGGATGAGAGCACTGGTGGCTAGGGGGACGTCCAGGCGCGAGATGCGAAGCGCCTCTGTTCGGAACCTCTTGACGAAGTCCCAGAGGGCCTCGCCTTTCTTCTGGCGCACGGTCAGGAGAGAAGCCGCCGTCCGCGGCTGGGACCTTCCACCAAGGAAGTTGTCCCGAAAGGACTTCTTCAATTGGCGGAAGGAGGTGATAGAGCCCGCAGGGAGGGTTTCAAACCAAGCCCTGGCGGTCTCCTTAAGGGTTGCAGGGAAAGCCCTGCACTTGGCCGCATCTGATGCTCCGTGGAACACCATATGCGATTCGAAGCCGTGGATGTGGTCGGCCGGGTCAGTAGTGCCGTCGTAGGGCGCGATGGTGGGAAGAGGGAGCTTGGAGGAGACCAGGGCCTCCAGAATCTCCCTACTGAAAGGAGAGCGGAAGTCCAAGTCGTCCTCCGCTGGAGCCTTGCCCTCCGCACGCTGAACCATCGCGTCCATGCGGCGTTCGAGGTCGACCACACGCCGGAGACGCCTGGCGAGCTCCTGCTCGGAGTTGGCGGGGCCCCCACGTCCAGAGGCGTGGGAGTTGCCTCCCACGACCGATCGTGGCGGACGGGGTGAGACGATAGAACGCCGGGGCGAGCGCCCGCGGCGCTCTGGTGCCCGCTCTTCCGATGGAGCCCGGAGGGACCGGCGCGGTGAGTCCGCCTGCTGCTCCTGCGGCGCTGGGGGGACGCGGGAGCGTCGATGTGACGATTCCGCCTGTCGCTCACGCGGCAGGGAAACCGCTGGGGCCGCTGCCCCTGCCAACTGGGCCTGTAGGGCGAGGCAGACGCCCGTCAACTGCTGCATTTGTCCTCGAAGCTCCGCTACTTCGAGGGCAGTTGCAGGCGCAACAGCCGGCGGTGCCGGGACGTCGTGGTTTGCGCCGGCAGTGGCGACGGCGTCATCACCAGGAGGGGATCGGCGACAGGGGTCCCCTCGTGACTGGCGAGACCTCGTCGCCCTGCTTCCTATGTTCTGGTATGAAGATCGTCCTCGAGCCATGGCAGCGCCGCTTCCCACAGACGGCGCCAAATGTGGTGGTGTAATCCTGTTTGGACCTGAGCCAAACGGGCCTCCACTGGAATAAGAGAGGGAAGACGATTGCTGGTGAGGACGAAGACCTGCAAAACCAGAATAGGATCAGGAGGCCCGGTGAAAACCGGGGAAACCCTCCGATGCCTAAGTCAGTGGAGAGCTTGTGAGGCAGGGGGTTTCGGAATGCGAGAATGTGTTCGCGTAAGGAAGAGAACGTACCGTTGCATGGTACTGTACCTGTGCCTTTATAGGCGTCGGTGTCGAGGCCAACGTGCGTAACGTTCGGCGGATCGTGCCTGAAGAGGCGCCTTGACGCACGCGCATAACGGGAGGAGTTATGACTCTGGTGTCCGTTAGGCTGCCAGGCAGTTCACGCCCCTTGATGGTGGAGAACGTGGCCTGGGGCGGTTACAACCGTTCTGCGAGTCAGAGAACCTGCTCGGAACCCTTTGGGAATGCTTTCCGAGCAGGTGACCCACGTGGGGGCTCGAACATGCTGTTCGGTAACATCGAGGGTAGTTTCATGGAGCGGAGTCACTGTTCTTGCTCGGAAGCCGTTCATAGTTGTTCGGTAAGGGAAGGCGGGTGATCTGCTCGGAGGTACGCCGCAGCGGAACCTGACAGCTTCCGATCACGGGAGTCACACAATGGAGGTCTTTGAGCCATCCTGGAGAGGGCGTGCCCTTCGATGACGGTGCCACGTTGGTTGACAGGATGTGAATGGGCCGTAACGAGCCATCATGGGCCTAGGTGACCAGATTTGGCCACCACAGTTTCCTTCCCCATTCTCTGGAGAATAGGATCAAAATATGCTTTTCAATATACACCTAGAACTATGTGAACAATTTGTGCTGATGTGCTGCAGCCTCTAGATAACAAATGCTACATAGTGCTAAATATTAGGAAAGGAATAGTCACCCAGGGCTGCCGAGATGCTTGTGGAGCTGTGCCCAGTACCAAAGCAGTCATGTTCACTCTCAGAACGTTTTGTGAATCCAGATAATCCATTTGTATGTCTCATTGTTGGCATCTTGTTCCTTCTTCCAGTAAGTATTTTGTGAGGATATGACTGTAGGAACAATTCTACATGTTACTGGAAGAAATGACTTGAAGGCAGATAAATATATGGGCAAATAACATATGAATCTTGCATTTTTTAGGATCTTATAGATTATTATTGTTTAGTAATTTGCAAACCGCCTTAGTTAAACAAATAGACAAATAGTAGAAGATAGTCCAAAGGAAGGGAAGGAAAGAACCTGGTGTCCGACATCCCATAGTATCTTGTCTTCTGGGTTATTGAAAACATAATGGAGGGCAACCGTTAACTCCACAACCCCATAGTCTTGAAATGAAATCTCTGAAATATGATAGGAAACGGAAGCTGCCAAAATATACACCAATAAAATGTACCATCCAAGCTCTTTGAGGTCTTATTTGAGCCCAGTCTCCTAATTTTAGCTCTCTTAGGATTCATATTTAAAAAGTCAAATCCAAGTAACACCTGCCAATGGTTGCAACTGCTTTGTTAAAAGGAATTAACATAAATAAAATGTCATCACCAAACACAAAACATGCTAACACGTTCTAAATAAAAAGAGGCTAACTAGTATCCATCTCTTAGACTCCCCCAAGCTTCTCTAGTCCGGCACTATCCCAGCAGTAGAACCGAATCTTTCCGCAGTTGGTGATGAAATCCAGGGGATGGACTTCGAAGCCAATAATTGTTGCATTAGGCAAGCAAACACATGTGAGATAGGAAAAAGAAGAAAAAACTAAAGTTTCAAAAGAAAAGAAAGAAGCACACGATCAGCTGAGTCAAATTTACATAACATAAAACTGAGTAGCACGGATAACCTACATTCATATTTCTTGTCGAATTCACCAGTCATATGCCTCTTTAGGAACGTGGTCTTCCCTGCAGTGGACCATCCGTGCAAAAATGAGATCAGAAATCCCTCCCTCCAATCCAGACATACTATATCAAAAGGAAAATAAAAAAAAATCTCATCTAGATAGCATAAGTAACCAAGATAACCTAAAATCCCAAACTCCAGAGTCCAGAAACGAATAAACAACAAATGTGGAAAATAAGGGAAACAAGCAAGGGGGAAAGGGCCCTTATCTCGATCTAGCACCAAGCATCTCAGGCATGGCGGCCGAAGGAAGATTGAGGTGTGGATTTGGTGGCGTCTCAAGCCCTGCCACCTGCCGCTGCTGCTGCAGTCGACTCCCTCCTCGCCGGTGTCAACTGTTGTAGCTGCTGCTATTACTGCCGTTCGCCGCGGCTGCTGCTAGCTGGCACCGTCACCCAGCCGCGCCACCGCCCGCGTTGGCCTCCACCATCCACCGTGCTGCTGCTTTGCCAGAGCGTCGCCAGAGAGGAGAGGAGAGGAGGGAGAGATGAGATCGAGAGAGGGGGGAGGAGATCGGTGAGATGAAGAAGGGGGATTAGAGATAGGGCTCAGAGGTACGTGCTACCGCGCGCCGCTGCTGCGGCCATCAGCTCCCCCATCGCCGGTGTTGATTAGCTCCAGGAGGCTTGTGCAGATGGCGAGGAAGTGGCAGAGAGCCACTGCTGTCGGGAAGAAGAGGATCGACGCTGCCTTAGTTCCATGCGATGCAGATGGCGAGGAAGTGGCAGATAACCCTGCCGTGCGATGCAGCCTTCATGTGCGGCTGGAGATGGAGATCGGATGCCTCCGCAAGCGTCGCTGGAGAGGAGAGGAGAGGAGGGAGAGATGAGATCGAGAGAGAGGGGGAGGAGATCGAAGAGAGGAAGAAGGGGGAGTGGAGATGGGGCTCAGGAGGAGGAAGAAGAAGATGGAGCTCATTTTCTTGTAGTGGTGGCTCTTGAGAGGGGAAGCGAATAGGGTTTACGATTAGGTTGGGAGGTTATACATATTATTAATATAATATTTATCAAATATTGTAGGTATAGAGGTCTATATTCCCACGAGACAATGAAGTGTAGGTATTTGTCTCATAAATTTGGCGCCGGTAGAAAAATTGAGGCGGGAGAAAAAAATTTGAGGGATCAATAGACTTATACCTACTATTAATATTTAATGTTAGTAAACTTCTACTTATAACGTAGGTAAATCTTTTTATACCTACAATTAGTCTATGCGTAGGTAAACGATGTAAGTAAAACCCGTTTTTCTAGTAGTGCAAGTACTTAACATTGCTCTAAATTTTAACATCAGAACAGAATAAACCAGACCAGTAGCAAAGTGGTGGAGGACGGCAACCTTTGGTATTGGGGGATCCCCCCTGTCCTCTAGAGAAGTTACGGATATCTAACTATTGAAATTTTTTTTTGTCAAGGATAACTATTGAACCATCAAGGGATCAGAGGGTGAATACGTACCGAGGCCTACCGCATCCTTGTCCTTCGATATGTCTGCTTCGCCAAATTTGCCATGGAAGGAGCGGGTCACAATTTTTCTTCCCTTTTCTTCTTATAGTTTTCTTTGTTTCGAAGTGATACATATATATATATATATATATATATATATATATATATATGAATATATGTCTTGGTGCCCTTCGACATATGCTTCCAAAACACTACAGCGTTTGCTCAGCTCGGCCTCCTTCTACAAGGGTGAAAGGGTTAAATCAAGCTGCATGCTCGACAAGCTGCCAGTAGCACCGTGCATGCGTCAGAAGATGAGGACGATCTGTACATGAGTTTGATCTTTCACATCCAGTGTTTGGCCGAGGACATACGGTTGAAGAGATCGGAAAATGTCATGTAAGTTTAGAATTTAACACACCAAATCTTGCATAACATTTTCTGATCACGTCTCCAAAATGTAATTACCAGGGATTGGAAACCTTCTCAGCTGCCAAACTTCTTATACAACACCCCCCCCCCCCCCTAATTGGTTTCTTTTGTAAGCTACGCGACGATCAAATTTCATTGGCTTGCTCTAGATCGCGCGAAACACTACATGATTGAGCAAGCATCTTTATTTTATTTTATTTTTATTCGAAGACCTGAATTTGGCCGATTTATTATTGAAAGGAACTAAATCAGGAGGTAAGAACCATTTACAGGTCCGCGGGTGGCAAACGTCACGCATCATGATCATAAGAAAATGAGTTAGTTATGACTCTATAATAATAGAGTGAGGATGAAGTTCGGGACGTCGAGAGCAATACTCATCATCGTCTTATGTATCTTTGTCAGACATCTCAAAATCCAATTTAGCTCTAGACATAAAAATATTATCAACTTTAGCAAACTTTGCAATTGAACTATATATACTTAAATCACAAGTCTATAATAATATCTTGTGGACCTAAAGCTGGAGATGGTGCAGCTATAGCATCACTCTGACACGGAGGGTTAGGAGTATGATCTCGAAGAGTTGGTAGGCAGATCCTAACACCCGTTTTGCGACATGGACGTGAAATGAATTTTCGTCATCCAGATGATGAGCTACTCGAATGGGAATTAGAGTTCCCACCATTACCCGACCTCACCATATCTTTTGAGAGAAAGATTTATTGCACTTTAGGAAAGTGCAATAACTGTAATTAATCCACCTAAGATGACAACTCATGTGGCGCCACATGGACTGTCAGGTGGTATCTTAAAGTGCAGTAAGTGTAATTGATCCACCTAGGATGGCAGCTCATGTGGCGCCACATGGGCTGTCAGGTGGTTTTTTTTTTTTTTTGAAATCTAGTTTTTTTTTTTGAGCCTAACCCATCTATTTTGGAGCCCAACTCATCTATTTTGGAGTCTAATTTTTTATTTTGGCCAATTTTTTATTTTGGAGCTTAAAAAATAGTTTGACTTCAAAATAAAAAATAAGTTGGACTCCAAAATAAAAAAGTTAGACTCCAAAATAGATGAGTTGGGCTCCAAAATAGATAGATTAGGCTAAAAAAGAAAGTTAGATTTCAAAAAAAAAATCACCTGACAGCCCATGTGGCACCACATAGGCTGCCATCCTAGGTGAATTACATTTATTGCACTTTCCTAAAGTGCAGTAAGTCATTCTCATCTTTT
Source organism: Colocasia esculenta (assembly GCA_014218235.1). NCBI lineage: Eukaryota > Viridiplantae > Streptophyta > Magnoliopsida > Alismatales > Araceae > Colocasia > Colocasia esculenta. The sequence goes on along the minus strand of CM024755.1, from coordinate 10,663,466 downwards.
GAAGCACCTTGAAGAACGTCTCTATGTAAAGCATAGGCGCCAAAATTGGTTTGGCCTTTAGATTGTGTAGCTAGTTCTTTGACAGCCTCGTGCGTTAATGTAGGGTCCTGAATCAGAGCGGAATGCAAAATAACTTGAGGGATCAAGATAATCCTTCGCTGGTTCCTAGCGCGCCTAAGGGGTTGACAGATTGAGCAAGTATCTGATCGATTATTAACCCACCTCTTTATCGACCACACACGATTATTATAAACCAAGGATTTTACGTATTTAATATATATGCACCTCTTATATATTCAAGAGAAAAATTTATTGCATTTGCTACAAGTGTAGTAAGCGTCGAATGGCAGCTCATATGACACTTAACAGGATGCCATGTAGACTGCCATGTGGGCTAGCAGGTGAGAGCAGAAGGGTGGTGGGCGGTGGCGGCTGGCGGCTGGCAGCGATAATGGATGACGGCGACATGATCTGAAATAACTATTTTAGAGTCCAAATTTATATTTTGAAAGCCAATGTCTATATTTTAGAGTTTAAATTATTAAAAGCACAGTCAATATAATATTTTGGAGCCCAAACTTGTATTTTGGAGTCCACGTTTATATTTTGGAGTTCAATATCGATATTTTTGAGCTCAAATATTAAAAACTTAGCAATGTTTAATCTTAAGGGTAGTATTTTAGAGTTCAATATTTGTATTTTGGAGTTCAAGATTAATTTGTATTGTAGAGTTTAAAATTTATATTTTGGAGTATAAATATTAAAAGTTCAATCAATATTTTTAAATCATAAGGATAGTATTTTGGAGTCTAATATTTATATTTTGGAGCACAAGATTTGTATTCTAGAGCCTAAAATTTATATTTTGAAGCCCAATCACCTATTGTCATTGCCCTCGCCGTCGCCAGCACCCCTCGTTATTTTCTGCCACCATATGACATCTAAAGTAGCATCACACAAGGCGCCACTTTTGCGGCTAATTTGATGCACTTATTACTCCAGTATGTACAGTAAACTTTTTTCTATATTCAATAATTGAACGATCATTTTGAGAAAATCAAACCCATTTGCCAATTATATGTTTTGAGATACCCTATGGCAAATTAATAAGCTAATTTGATAGATATATACTAGAGGTTTAAAACCAAACAAACGAGAAAACCCCATAACTTGACCCTCATTATCCATTCATCTAACAATTTTATTAGCTCTAATGTGTAGATCTACGTACATATCTGTCCAGTGGCGGATCCTCCTACAAGTCAGTGGGGTCACGTGATCCCACTGACTTAGAAGGAGAGTCTTAGGGGAGTCTTAAAGGATTTTTTTTTTTTGTTTGTATAGGTTAAAATTTTATGTAAGGTGACTCCACTGAATTTAAGGGTGACCTCCCTAAACTCAAGTGACCCCACTGAATTAATATTCAAAATCTGCCACTGTATCTGTCCATTAGGTCATCTACACGTACCGTGCACTTAGACACCCTAGTCAATTTTCAAGAATTCTTTTTTAAAAAATAGAAAACAGCTTTGATTTGACCTAGCCAATAGCATGGTTCATTAGGAAGATGGCAACCGTGGGGTAGATGCGGGCGTACGCACATGGCCAACGTCAAGAAGCTCCCCCTATTAATTAAAGCCATTTTGTTGAACCCATAAGCAACCCTCGCTAGCTGCCAACCTAATTTAAGGGTTTTGGGTGGCGAGGCCGGTGAAGTCATGAATTCCTCATCCCTATGCAACTCCCACCATTAAGAACACCCCCCACAAGCTTACATTGATTAACCCATAAAACTATTGCTTATACAACATAGGATGGGTGCCGATAGCGACGTACGTGACAGTTCCGGCCGGGTAGAGTGGTAGACCAACTACCCACACGTAAACGCTGCCATGCGTGCATGCATTGGGTTATTCTAATGAGAGGAGATCCATTGCACCATCACACATGTATAGTAGTACTGTGCCTAGCTACATAGCTAGCTTATGGAAGATGGTGGGGATATATATATATATATGTTTAATGATCAAGGGTTCTCATTGAACGATCAAGGTACATCGGGATCTCGATCGATCCTTCCCTTTTGCATCGAACACAAGAGTGATATGAGAATGTAGAGGTCCTAGAGAAGGTGGCACCTCACCCAAGCATATATATGCATGGTAGCTTAATTAAGATACTTCTTTAACATGCAGCATGGTTATGTATTTAAGGCAGGCCGGCACACATCAATTCACGTACGTCAGTGTGATGTGCAAGGCATCGTTTTAAAAGAGTGTACATGTAGGCTGTTATGATATTCTTATAGGTGCTATTCTTCACATATCAATCCACTTGCATTTCTCAAATCAAGTAGGGCTTCATCTTTCAGTGACCCTTTGGGTACCCAAGGAAATGGGAGATTATGTAATTAAGTTATACCTGATTAGCTAGGAGCTGGTCATTTGGTCGGTGGGGTGTGATCATGAGGCTAGCACATGTTTAGTTGGAGTTGATCATTACTGTTGTATTTTGATTACAAAAGGAAATTAATTAAGTTTTGTTAACAACGTAACAAGTACTAATTTCTTTTGATGATGTTTAGGGGCAGCTAATTAACCTTTATATCTCATTGAATCATGTGTCCCAATTCTTCACATTCTTCTAATGCCAATAAGTCATATATATTTTAGTACAAGTGAGCATAATTCAAAACCTATGTCTTGACCTGAGAAGTGAAATTTATCTAGGATCCACCTGCAAACACAGTCTATGAGAGCCTATATGCATGAGTGGTGTGACTATATACAACGGGATCCTCTATCAGTCATCTCCTTATTCATATCTAATATATATGTACTTTCAACATGATCAGCCATGGGCCCTCACCTATATCTAGCCCCGCCGTCTACTCTTTTCCTCCTCCATGATTTGCGATAATTGCATATACATTAATTATCATCATGCATGTAACTATATACCCTGAAAATGGAGATTTCGTTAGTTGTCGGGTGTTAATTTTCTTTTATAGACTTCATCGATCACTGAGCAATCGAATATAGACTATTCAAAATTCACATATTTAGCCTCTCTTGTTAACTAAGCGATTGAGAGAGATGTGTTTTTCTTCCCCTAAATGCTGAGAATGAATTCATCCGATCGACCCAAGAACAAATGTACTTATCACTAGCCGAGTTGTGGGGTGGTGAAACATCATCTTAAAGACAGTAGGCACCCCTCAATCCTATAATTGCAACTTTCGTGAATCTTTAAGTTAGTAAACACTCTATATTTATATCGAAGGTGAAATTTATTGTGAGTGATGCAGGGGTACGACGGTGCAGCCCCGTCATATCTTAAAGAAAAAAAAATCGTTGCACACACCTACAATGCTTATAATACACGGCAATCGTTAGATCCCCATCTAACTACCGTCGCTGGAGTGCAGTGCGGTCGCCTACCACACCCCGACACCCATCAGTTATTATAATCGTAAGAATATTCCTTACTATACTTATCTTGACTCTTGACTATAAAAGGTCGTTTGGTATTAAGATAGATCAAAGATAAATTAAAATATATTTAAATTTCTAAAAATATTCTCAAAATTTACTCGATTTATTCTGATACCAATTAATTTGACCTAAAGGATGGCAAAAGATGTGATTTAAACCTAAAATTACCTCTGAAAGAGAGACAGAACTTCTGTGTACTGAGCGTGTTTTCTTAAGTTTGCTGACTGTGTATGATATTACATGTCTTGGGATGGGATGATCATGGGGAGGAGGCCGCCATCTCGGATCATGGGCCAAAATTTTTCTAAGTCCCTTCACCATGTGCTTCTGCTGACGACGGGCGGCGAGGCTTCTCACGCCGAGTCGCCTCCGCCGCGTGCATTGGAGCCGACGGCCTCTGTGGACGTACGGTGCTGAGTTTGCCAAATGTCGTCTTCCCCATGGAATGGAATGGCGCCGTGACCTACCTTCACGCTTTGCTGCTAAGCTACATGGGGAAGGGAAGTCAGATCACCCACAATCAAGCACAAATACTTGTTAATGAAGGATACGTACATTCGAATGCAGGTGGATTCTGGCCAGAAAGATCCTATCGCATTCATTTTGCTTAAGTTAATTATGGAATGAAATCATGTCTTCTCTAGGGTGTATATAGCAATTATTTTAAGCAGTTCTTACTGATGTTTTTTTTTTAGGTTAATGTAGGCACGATAGATTTGAATCTGGTTCTAACTAGCTACTGAGTTGCTCTTTATATATAATTTTTATTGACGTTGAGGAGAGCATAAAAAAAATGGCAGCCAATCGGATAAGTTTAGGTACCGGTGTTTTTCCTATTTAGAGTGTCTGATGGTTAAAATAGTACTGTAGAACTCGATAAACCGTGTTTAATTTTGTAGGTTGGACAAGTGTTAATTACTTAGTTCTTTGTAAAGTAAATTGGGCAAGAGAGATCATATATTAATTAATCCACATGAGACAGAGATTGGGTTGTTATGATTTTATCTTCCACACCGACTTGCTAGAAACTAAAATCAAATGAAAAAAAATGGGGATGTATTGGCAACAAATTAAGCCAATAAGATATGTTATTTTAATTTTACATAAGCATATGCCCCTCAACTATACAGATATTGGAGATAAATGCGGCGGCCATCGCCGTCGTCCACCCGCCGCCCTGCCAGCCGACCCAACCTACCCACGCGCCCATGGGCAAACAATTCGATATAGAACACAACCCCCACCCCCGTCAGCCATTGGATCTGAAGGGTCCACAGATCCTGCGGTAGATCCGTTGCCACGACCCCCGCTACGAGTCACATCGCAAACCTAAAACGTAGTCCGATCTACCTAAGAGTCGTTTTCGCCGTTGATCACGGTACGGCGGAGGATCTCCATGATGTGATGTTCCTGAGACCCTAAAAAACCACCATGGTCTTCAACCAGGCCGGCCCCTTCTCCTCCTTCCAGCTTTTCCCCTTGGTAAGTTTCTCGTTTACATAGGTACTGGCAATGAAATTAATAGCTCACAAAAGTACCACACGAATCGATGTGGACACCAAACTTTCCCAAGCACACATGATCAGATGATGAACGTTTAGGTAACATGTGTTCCTCTAACATGATGAAGTCATGTTTTTATGTAGATGAAGGAATTTTGATGATCTTTGGTTGGTTAGATTACATCATTGTATGCTATATTCTTGTTAGAGATAATAATGCCTTTAGAGTTTCTTTTCTACAATGTGTTTTAAGGCTGACATTTATGTTAAGATTCCTACCATTTTATTTTCCATTTTATGTGAAAGAGAAGTTGGTTTAATTACCTTTAGAGGCAAATTAACGTATGGGTAAAAGAATAGGTGCAAAGTACTCGTTCTTTAGAATATTGTAAAGATAATCTACACAACATTTAATTATTGATGGTTTGACTTAAAAACGAAACAATATGGGGAACAAATAATCTTGTCTACTTCATTGTTTACTATCTTTATGAATATTATTATAAGAATTGTAAACAATATGGGCAATCGGATAAGTTTGGGCCTAAATCCTCAAAATCTTTGCTACACCCTTAGGGTTGGAGCACTTACAAATGGAAACTAATGGCTCAGGCATGCCATGCAATTTGTGTTGGTCCATGACGAATGTCAGTATGAGTGGCGAATCTAGAATTTTATTTCAGTGAGATTTTAATGGTGCACTCATATAAATTTAATGGGATCATTAATCATGGTAAAAAATTATCTTCTCATTATAATTTTTTTTATCCAATAGAGTCACAGTATTCCACTGAATATATGGTGGATCCGTCCATGCTATACCTATAAAGGTCATATCGCTACTTTCAAAATTCTTGTTTCACTATCTTGTCGTCCATCACCGTTTAAGTGCGAAAAGAGCTAACAATGCAAGTTTATGGACGCAAAAGTTTCGACAGAACAACAGTAGCATGTGATGGTGAAGACATTGAGAAAAGAAATTTGACGAGGGCCGTTAATCACTAAAACCCACATATAATTCTAATTTTTATACTTCTATCAAGAATTTATCTGTAATCTACTTGTAAATAATTTCCTGTGTAAAAAATTAATTATCATAAATTTCTTGCACATAACGATGAAAACTGGGTTGGCAATTGAGTGCTGCCCATCGGCCATGTACTGCAGCCTTCAAGGTCATGAGTTAAGCTTCACTAAATGGATGTCTAGCTACCGCCAAAATTACATTGCATAAGTGTATATATATATATACATATATATGTATATATGTTGATACATGATATTAATCATGGAGAGCTTCATCTCTCCTCCTTAATTGTTGTTAATTTTTCACATCAGACGTTCACATTAACATGAACAACAGAGAAGAAGTAGCTGTATGAAGAGATATTGTAAGAAACATATGTGGGGGGGAGAGGGGAAAATTGTTTTCTATGTCAATTCTTGGGAAATGCTTCGCAACTTGCAAGGGAGAAGTTGTTCCAGCTGCTGATGAAGGGGTTGGGCTGGGGTGGCAGGTACTCCTTCTCCACTGTCCCCATACCCGGACTCTGGGCTTGCTGCCATGACCAGCCCGACGGAATTGTTCCACAGTTGGACCAGAAGACGTCGCTGCCGAGGATCTCTTCACCCGACGGCATCTGTGGTAGAGAGAAGGCTGGGTCCAAGTAGAAGCTGGAGTCGCCTGTGGACGGCAGGTGCTCTCTGCTGAACTCGGTCTCAGCTATCATGTCCGACAACTCCGGCCTACGCAAGTCCGTGGCGCCGTGGTGCTCCCCGAGGTGGACGGCCACGAAATGGTCGGAATCTGCGACGCCCTCCAGGTCTAACGGCTCGTCAACCTCCAGGGGGGAGGCCCCAGGCGCCGGGAACCCCGATTCGAGGTCGGAGTGCTGGTTCAAGAACTTGGTATAGAGGAGCGCGAGGTCGATGTCGGCGCCGCCGGGCCGCTGCTCCCTGGCCGAGTAGATGCCGCCGCCGCCGCATCCATCGGAGAGGCAGGAGCTCCCCACCGGGTCATCCAGGAGGAGGTCAGGGCGCAGGGAATTATCTGGGTGCAGTTCCCGGCGGCCTCCATAGTTGGACCCGACATCAGCAGCCGACATCCTTCCGGTCCTGGGCCGGCGGTTCTTGCGGCACCCACCGCCCACGGGGACGTTGCGCAGGGAGCCGCCTTTGGTCCAGTAGCGGCGGCAGCCCTTGCAGAAGTATCGGGGCTGGGAAAGGCTGTAGTTGTTGTAGTAGCAGAACTTGGTGTTGGAGGAGTCGCAGCGGGGGCAGTTGGGGGGCAGCTCCACGCTGGGCTTGCGCCGGCGGTCGACCAAGATGGAGGAGGGCCTGGGGAGGTAGGGCAGCATCCTTGTGTTTCGCCGGAGAAGGGCGCGCGGCTGGGAGACCGGAGGAGCGAGGGGGGGGGGGAGCTCTGCTGCGAGGGAGAGGGAGAGGAGAGGAGCGGAGCGGAGCTCCAGGCCGGCGTCGTGGGAAGGGGTGGGGGGGACAAATCCAACAGAGGAAGCAGAAGGGGGGGCCGGTTACCGAAGGCGAAGTACGCATATATGCGCGTTGGGAGTTCGGACGGTGAAGAAAAGTGTACAACGTGCATGTGTACGTGGGCTTGGATGTTGATGACGACGGGGAATGGGTCCACCTCTTCGCCCTGGTGCAATGCACCCTTTTGTAATAAAATTCTATTATATGTTGCATCTTGTTTGGTTGGTATGTTGGTTGATATTAAGTGAATTGAACTCAAGAAAATCTATTAAAATTTGACATGATTAAATATGCATCTTAATTTTTTTTCTCTATGAGAATATAGAGGTGATGACAACTTCGACGCTCTCAAATTTATAACTAAGACCATCAAATTAACTTAGGTTGATGTTTGAATTTTCGACCATATGCCTTTTTTAAAGTGCATGGCGAGAAGAGAGCCCAACAAATTAAATTGGACGACAATTAATTTGATATGTTGTAAAGGTTTTTTTTTTTGATAGGTAAATTAGTTGGTTGGAGATGGGGGGAAATGAGGAGACATCGGGATCGAACCCGCGCCCTCCCGTCTCCTCCCCTCTATTTGGCAGGGGGCGACCACTGCATCACTGACGGTTCTCTGTAAAGATTTATTCACCATGACCTAAAAAACTAATGAAAAAAATGCTCATATATATGCGTTGATCAGCGACCACAATATTAGATTAATTAATTAATGAGAAAAAAAAGTTCTCTCTCTAAACTAAGCATATAAAAATATTTATAAAATTTTGGTGAGAATTATGGTAGAATCTTCAAATGCTTATAATTTGCAACTCTTCCCCCCTGCCTTGCTCGTGTGGTGTGTATGGCACAAAGGACCTGGTCCAGACTTGCGAAGGTGGGGCCATGTGGGTTGAGTTCGTGATCCGTGAACAGTTCCGTGGGCGGGTGGGCCGGGCCGGAGCCCAACCCACGTGTCGTACTGGGGAGGACCACCCGCTCAACGCCCCACCCGGCCTCGGACGAGGGTCCGGGAGGCAGCCCCCTCGGGCCCCCCAATTGGGTTGGATCTCCCACCCGACCCTCTTCCCCACGAGGCAGGCCCAACATCCCATGTCATTTTTATAACCTACAATATATATAATTATATATATATGGATTTCTAGCTTTCAATCCCTGTAATCTCTCCAACACACAGAATAATCCTTTTGACCTAGATATTTATTTGTGGACCCATCCATTTTTATATATGTATTTAATAAACAGCTCCTTTCAAAATTTGAGGGGCTCATTCGTATTGATATTGGGAATGTTACTACCACCGATGGCCGGATGAATCGGATCGGACCCGCCAAATTATAGTATGGCTCGTACTACAGTACTGATCGATACTAGTTTAGATCGATTTACATTAAAATTAAAATAATAAAAAAATATTAAACCTGCAGACCATTCATGGTCTCATGCACAATATGAACCTTGCATACCAATCCGATACGGGATGCCCAACTATAATTTTAGCCGTAACTCAAAATTTACGAGTTTATAAGCAAATGTGTATATTCAAAAGGTTAACTAGTAAACATGAATGAAAGACTATGCGATGTTGAAAACCAAAATACAGTAGAGAAATAATTACTTCACTTGTGCAAGTATAATTATTGTAGTTGCGCGGTGATATGGCAACTTACGTAGCACCACGTAAGATATATATTATGCAAGTTGACAAAAAAAAGTGGGCAGCAAGTACGGGTTATGATCATTGGCAACTAACAGTGGTAGGGATCGATAATGGACAACAACAAACGATAGTGAATGACAGTCGATATGGGAGATAGTGGCGATAAGTTATAGTAGAGTTGGAAATTATAAGTAAATTTAAATTTTAAAATATTATATCTAGAGTTTAAAAATATTCATTGAATTTTTAATAATAATTGAGACTCATAAATAAAAACTTTTGACTAAAATATATATCCTTTAGAAATTTGAAAAATATTAACTGAACTTTTATCCTACGATTCCGAGCATCACCTTATACGGTTAGAAATCTAATAGATTATGTTATCATCGAATGAAATCCAAACATCAAACTTCATTATTCTCATGCATGGAAACATATATAGAATGACTAAATGAACGTTAATCATAAACAAATAAGGTCACTAATGGTGTCCTATCTACAATAAGTACTTCCATTCCAACGAGGCCTTAACCCATTTAGATTAATAAGTTAGGTCAGCATTTGGCCAATTTTGAATTTTGACAGACCAACATGTATCCTACCGTCTGTTTCTCAATAATGTAGCATTCTTTTTTGTTGAAGAGAAGTGTTTCCTTTTGTGCAGACGCTCGCCATGTAACAGACACTTATGATTGGACTGTGTGGACCAACATAATATGTCGTTTATACACTATCTAATCAACATGATGGACGTGACATACTTACCTGTGGCAACCATTTCTCTTTCTCGAAAAGAAGAGCTGTTGATCCAGCGATGGTCAAACACAATAGTTGGGCTTAGAGGATAACATGGCGCTTAGTGGACTTTATGTCATAGCCCCATTCTTTCCAGCCACCTGCTAAAGCCCATTAGTGGCCCAGTTGCGTAGGCCTTTGGTGCTGATCCACCAACTTCAGGACCCTCCTGCAGTACAAGGATTCATGCATGGTTACAATAAACCATCTGAATTATTCAAGTGTCAGCGAAACTAGGGGTGAACATGGACCTGTTCGATTTGATTCACCTCTATTTTTTTTTGAAATCGATCGGGAATTTTTGATGAACAGAACCGAACAAAATCGATTCGATTTGGTTCAAACTGAAATTAAATATATATATATATTTTTAAGAGGTTGTGAGATTCATCTCGGTTCCACAATGTGGAATCGAATCGAACCGGTTCGATTTTTCGACTTGGACCACAGTTTGAACACTGCTAGTTAGCGCAACAAAAAAAAAAGAAAAAAAACTTAAACATAACAGAGCTACAAAGAAATATTACAATTATATCCCTGAAAGATCATGAACTTGTGGAAATCCTCGAATAAAAATTATTTACAACTCCCTACAGAAATCCTAAAAAATATATCAATTGAAATGACATGCAGATGTTACAAACGAAATATGCAAGACTTGAACGATATATATATATATATATATATATATATATATATATATATATATATATATATATATTTGATCATGAAAAAAAATATGTTCGCATTAAACTGCATATCAATTAAAAATGGCATACACATGTTCGGATATGTCATTCCAACCATATACAGAACGGTCACGTCATTATGCACATTTAACTTATTGTTAGTTGTTGCACACATATGAGCTAATCCCAGATAAGTTTATAAGATAATTAGATATATATGAACTACGAACAGCGATATGTTGCCGGAATTATTGATGGGCCAGTGAGCCATCAATTTTACCGTGCTATTTGCAAGCAAATACACCTTGCATTTGGAGATTCCGTTGACCAGGAGGTGTTTGAGAAAACGCCTCTGAGGGCCAACGTGCAGAAGGAGAGCACGGTGGCCGGTCATCGATCCCTCTCGCTCTCGCGATGCCGGAATGCTGCCTGCCGTGTAGACACCGCAAGAGATGGTGATGACAACAACTGGCCACTGACATATTTGGCTTATCTCAAACACACAGCGCGATGGTGCACTTATTAATTACGAGTTTATATATATATTACATGGTTTAGGAGAAAGAATATTCTAGTAGTGAGATAGATCCTGTCTTTTTAATTCACATCGATCAATGCTAGCTGTACATGTGCAGAGAATACCTTAAATGGGTGGCTTAAAGGAGGCAGAAGGATGCTACCTATATTCTCTTAGGTTAATCAATTCCTTAAGTATGCTGGATTTGTAGTTTGTGTCATACCAACCACACCACACCCTGAGTCAGCCTTAAAAGCTTCAATGTGAGAGTTAGATTCCAATCATCATAAGGGAACATGGGAGACTATGAGGAGACAAGCAGTTAATATATACTATCAAAAGATTAGTGAACTGTTTCTTTTTTCAGGATCTCTAAAGTTTAAATGTACAGGGAGAATGAAACAAGGGCAGACTTCTCTTATTCTCTCCCTCCAACTTTTTTTAAATATATATATATATATATATACCTAATTGATCTTTTTCTTTAGATTTGTAATGATTGGTTTGTCGCAGGGGGAGGCAAATCTCTTTTGCAGAATCTTTTATTTTCAATAGAGCTTTCCAAACGGAACAATGATCTATCTCATTACTGTACCAATATAAAAGCTGGAATTGGTCATACTTAATTACGTGGTTTTTCTCGCTGTCTCTATCTTTCTTCCTCGAATGGTTCAGCTAGATTGTAACATATTTTGAGCTAGAGCAGTAAAATCCAAAGGACTTTGATCTTAATTTACTGTTTAAAGTGTAACGATTGATGGATCTTAATTTGACTTGTGAAAGCCGAGGTCCAGCTTTAGACTTGATATATTCTATAGATCTCGGTATATAATCCCACTATTTATCTTCTTTAATTATCAAGTTTGTGGACGTATAACTCTGTTTGGGCTTGGGCCGAACGGGTCTCCACAGAGAATGGAAGGAAGAGATGGTCGCCGGTGCCGACGATAGTCTGCAAGCATCACAAAGGGTCAGGAGGGGCTAGTTGAAGAACCGGGGGAACCCTCTGACACCCAAGTCAGATCAGACGGAAGGGAGGCAAGAATGGAAGGTTCTCCGGTGTGTGTTCGCGCATGGGCTAGTGTGTGTATGGGTAAGGTTGCGTACCTTTGCATGGAGATTACATATGTCTTCTATAGGCAAGGGAGATGAAGGGTCTGAACGTAATCTCCTTCAATGATGTTCGAAGGGACGTGTCGGTTGGAGTCCCTAGGCGGAGAGTTGTCTGTTTGAGATGTCTGTTGGGCCCTTCGTGGTTAATGCCCTTTAACCATGGGGCGCGTGTCGCGCCGTCGTCATAACTGCCTTCGGGAGGCGAAAGACTGTTCGGGGTCTTCTGGCCAAGGGGTACCGAGCAGGGGCATGTTCGGTGCCAGTGCTCGGAAGCGCGGCAGTGTTCGGCTATGAGTCACGAGAGGTTCGAGAATGGTCTATTCAGTAGACCGCGTCCTGCTCGAACAGATTATGTAGCGTCCGAAGACCACCCTTGGGACCTTTAGACATCTGGTGGTCGAAGCGTACTCGGGGGCTTTTTGGGCCGAAGACGGAGACACGTGGCTCGATGACCAGAGCCTAAGCATACTGATGGGTAATGATAGGGCGCGATGGGCCATGATGGGCCTGCAGGTCTAGGAGGCTAGAAATGGCCTCCACAAAGTTAAATCTAAATTTTATTGAATACTTTGTTAAACATTTGGGGATTTGGTATAACTTTGAAATTGGAATTAGCTTAAAAAATAGAAACAAATAGAAATTTAAGCGACTGCGTCTAAACGATCTCATTCCATATGTAATAATGCTCTCTGATGCATTGTGACTTCTCCATTTAGAGAGTTTGGAGACAACGGAGTCTCCTCTGAATTGTTAAGCTAGCTAGAGTACATGTAAATAGATACCTATGTTTTTATTATCCTCCAATTCAAAAACGGAAAGTCCATTTCCGTTTCTATTTCTGATTTGAAATTGGATATTAATGTCAAAGCTGAACCACTTATTTTCGATTTGATGTTTGCATTTAAAAAAAAAATCTTGTGTATTATGTATAAAATCTCACTTTCGCATTGCTTAGAGGTATCTGTGTGCATGTGTGTGTGGGTGAAGGGAAGAGATCATAGAGAAAGGAGTCCATGTCAAGAAAAGGAAAAGTGGTAGAAAATATTTTTTTGGAAAATACTTTTCAAAAAATACTTCTCGAGTCTCCAACGCTGAAAATTAATTAGAGAATAGTCTTGGGGAAAAGAAAACCTCAACTAATCATATTTTTGCGTTAGTGCAAAACATGTGAAAATTAATTGAAAAGCGATAAACTCCCACAAGATTTAACAAGACGCCCCTCAATTTCCATTCCTCGTCTCGGAATATAATTCTTCTAAGAAAGATAAGTGGAAGGCGTCTCTCTGTGTTTCATCCGTCTCCAACCCTAATTGCAGGCCTTTCCTCCTTAAACACACACACACAACACACACACACACACACACGCATATATATATATATATATATATATAAACTTGGTCGTGGTCACGTGATTAAGACTTGAATGTTTCAAACAGGGTTTAATCATGCTCGCGTCATTTAAGCCAGAAAGGTAACCCCGATGCTCTTAATTAGTTACCTAACGTGATGTTGAATTCCTTATCCATGCATCTTCTTTTCTTTAGCAGCTGCACATCCGTTCAAAATTGATTAATTACCTTGCGACCTGGTAAAACTTGGTGAAATTTTCTGGTGGGTTTTGTTTTTCTAGTATTTTTTGATAAATTAAGATTCATAACTAGTTGAAAGGAAACAAAGTGACATCGAGGTCTAAACAGGGGCCAGAAAAATTACAAGGCAGATAAAACCTAATTAGGAACAGTTAAAGAAAATAAGAGAATTAAAAAAACATCTAAGAGAACCAGGGAACAAAATTAAAGATAGCTAAAACTATAACTTGGAAAAAGGCCAACCCAGTCAAGAAGATTTCCAAGTTTGATCTTCTAAACATATATTTATGAGCTCCTGGAGAAGAGCTAAAGACCATCTCATATCTATTTTTGCTTGTCTAACCTGATTTGCCAGTCAGTCTGCGGCACGGTTCCGCTCTCTGAGTTATGATCAACCTTATCTTATTTGAGTTAAATGGGTATCTCTCGTCAAGGCTTTTCTCAGTGTGTACGTGGGAGTAGATTCAATAATCATTCAACTCATGATGACATGTAGCCAACTGCTCCACTCAACCCCCACTCCCCAATAGGCAGGTTTCTCCCCCAATCTATGGAGCTTTAATTAATCTAAGGTTTCTAGCAGCAAAGATGATCTTTGGATTAACTGAAGCCTATTCAAAGAAGAAAACTAGGAGCGGGGAGGTCACATATATCCAACCCTAGATCCTGGTTGGTGCGAAGCAGAAGGTTGGAAATGGAAAACCACCTGCTCAAGTTCTAGAAGAAGGAACAAAGACTAACTAGCTCCATGAGATAATATGGCTATGTACGTACCAGTGGGTATATATGTAAACCATGAAGAGTACTGCTCCAGGAATGTTGGAACGAGGCCATCTGAGGACGCAGAACTTGCTCGATCGGAGGAGTCTTGTACGTACCTTGTTGTGATTAATCTATGTCCCTCAAGATGACACCCCTTGCAAAAGATATTTGTATATATTTCAGTTCGCGGAGATCTTAGTCAGTTGCATATTAGGGTTTGTCCTCAAGATGGTTCGTGGGGAGCTCCAGTCACCTAACCTGGTAGGATGCAGGAGAGTTTCCTTTACTAAAAAAAACCATTTTCTTTATATATATACTCACAAAAAACCCTTTTCTTTATATATATACTCACACACAAACACAGGAGTACTGGTCCTTACACTACAAGAAATCCTAACTCTGTCGATAAAAGTTGCTTACGGTTCAGTATATTCGTAAGTTATTCGTATGGATAGACATATCTATACTTATAGACTGTACGTGTCGTAAGTATATCAGACAAACTGTGTTCTTAAACTTTTAAGATATGCCTACCCCTATGACGTAATATCGTAAGCATATAATGTTATCATTTACCTACGGAGTTTGATACATTAAATATATAATAAAATATTAATTTTAATTGGGCGCCCATTGAACTTTGGCCTCCCGCGCCCCGATTGAAAGGGAAAAAAAACCCCTCCTTCGACCCCTTGTCTCCACTCTCCTCCTTCGACCCCTTGCAGTGAAAAAGGGCAGCAGCGGCGATAGGGCAGCAACGGCGAAAGGGCAAGCAGTGGCGTCGGCAGGCAGGCAACGTCCGCACTGGAGAAGAGTCGTGGCGGAACTTGCGGAGAAGGCGGTAGCAGGCAGTGCCGTCGGCGGTTTAGGGCAAGCAACGGCCCGTGCCTAACATTTGCAGCGGAAGCAGGCGGCGAACTTGCGGCGACAACAGGGGAAGGACACTCCGGCCACCCCTTCCTCCTTCCCCTATTCCTCCGCGTGTCCTCCACGCCGCTGGGCGTCTCCTGCCGACCCCATCGCCTTCTTCCTCCTCTGCTTCGGAGCGGGCGATTGGCCTCTCCCATTGCGCGTCCCCCACCGCCCGTTCTCACGGAGGCTGTGCTGCCGTGGTCTATTTTTTGCAAAGTTGTGGGCCGACTGATCGCCAAAGGTGAGTCCGTCGCGGCGAAGGTGAGTACTCTTTTCTGTTTTCTTTGCTTCTTTGTCTCCCTCATGGTTGGGTTAGGTTGAATGTTGTATATGGCCGGTTAAGGAGTTATCTGGGTAACTACTGTATCCACTAGTCGAGAGATGATTATGCATTATCTGGCTGAATAAGGGCTTATCCAATGCATTACCCTATTACCATAGCGCCCAAAGAGTTTCCCACCTTTTGCCTAGTTTCGTATTCCATTGCCAAGTCCAGGGGAGAGAATTGGAAGGAACAGTGTCACTGGGAGGATGGAGAATGACGCAAGACTAGTCACCAAAGTACCATCAGAAATATTCCATGTATTCAATTTTTAATTTAAATCCCTGAAATAAGAATGTATTAGATCCTCCAATGATAGATTCTACATTCTTTGTAAGCATTGCATAGCAGACTATAGACCTATGTCATGGCTGTTCGACTTCAAAACTAATATGTTGACATATTTATATCATCTTATTTTTTATGCAATCTGTGATTATTTGTTTTGTATTTAATAATGAGCATGTATAATTGTACATATATACAAAATAGGATATTATATTCTTCCAATGTCCTTATGTCCCATCTTTTTTAAAATTTGTCGTATCTGACCATGCTTGGTATTAGAACCCATTAGACCATGTCTCATTAATAATGCATAACATATTTGTAGATATTTTGATATTTTCACTCTATCTCCGATCTATTTTAATACCAAATATGCCCTTAATGCACAACACATTTGGGTACTACTGTTCTATGTCTAAAGACAACTTTTAGCATATATGGCATGGCAGGAGAGGACAAATGTATCTTGGCTTCTCCTTATACACAGGTCTTGAGATTCTCATTGTTTGTTTTGTGCTCTGACACTCCTTTTTTATTGTCCTATTAATCTTAGTGTCATGTGCTAATTATATCAAAACTATAGCAGTGATATATCATAACGTAGTTGAGTCATGACTTGGGACACTCTATTTTTAGCTTTTTGGCATGTTCTTTCCCACGTACTCTACCTTGTCCTATCGTTAGACAATTCATTGGACATCTTGCAACATTTATAGTATGATGAATATAATGTAAATCAAAATTTCTTTTTGTAGTTAGACGTTATATGGATTGGAGTTGGATGGATAAATTGAAGAATACAAGAGAATATATGGATGGAGTTGACACATACATTCAATTTGCTTCTGCTCACTTTGCTCCATCAACAAAGATTAAGTGTCTTTGTTTGGAGTGTGTATGCCTCTTGAAACATGAAAAGAAAATAGTAAGACAACATTTGTTTCAATATGGAGTCATTAAAGACAAACAATTTTGGAAGTTCCACGGGAGTAGTTCTTCTTCCAGGCACATGTCTACGGATTTTACACGTACAACACTTCCGAAGGATGTTGGTCTGCATTTGATGTTGGAGGATGTTATTGGTGAGGAAAATTCGAAACATGCAAAAGTGAAGTCAATGGATGATAATAAAGGAGAATATGGTGAATTTCAACAGTTGTTGGTAGATGTTGAACGGCCTTTGTACCCTGGTTGCAAGACATTAGACAAGCTTTCATTTATAGTCAGATTGTTCAACATAAAATGCAGAGGCAAAATGAGCAACAAATCTTTTGACATGCTTCTGAAGCTGTTGAAAGATGCTCTTTCAGAAGGTGATGTGTTGCTAGCTACTTTCTATGAATTGAAAAAAATCATTGGTAAAGTGGGATATGACTATCACAAAATTGATGTATGTCCTAATGATTGTATTTTGTACCGGAAAGAGTATGAGTCTTATGATCATTGTCCTAAATGTGGAGAATGTAGATGAACAAAAGGAACTGAAAGAAGTGGTCATAATAAGAAGATTAAGGTTGTAAAGAAAGTTCTTCGGCATTTTCCATTGATTCTAAGACTGCAAAGATTATACACTTGCAGTAAATCATCTGCAACCATGTGTTGGCATAGTGATGAACGCCAAGAAGATGGCATTCTAAGGCACCCAGTTGATTCCCCTTGTTGGAAAGCATTAGATGCGATTGATGGTTTTGGTTTAGAACCTCGTAATGTGCGCCTAGGCTTGGCAAGTGATGGTTTCAACCCCTTTGGGATAATGAGTACGAGTCATAGTACATGGCCTGTGTTGTTGACACCATACAACTTACCTCCATGGTTGTGTATGAAGCCACAAAGTATTTTTTTGTCGTTACTCACATTCCGGGTCCTAAAGGTCTGGGAAATGATATTGATGTCTACCTTCAGCCACTTATTGAAGAATTACAAATTCTTTGGCACGGAGTTGAAACATTCCATGCTTATAAGGGTGAAATATTTTCTATGCATGCTGTACTACTTTGGATAATTAACTATTTTTCTGTATATGGTTATCTGTCTGGTTGGAGCACTAAAGGCCGATTAGCTTGCCCTACATGTAATGAAGATACATCATCATTATGGTTAAAAGGTAGTAAAAAATTCTGTTACACTAATCATCGTCGATGGTTAGGTGTGGGTCATAAGTTTCGTTCTATGAAACGAAGGTTTGATGGAAAAGAAGAAATGAGAGTCATACCAAGTGTGTTATCTGGGGTTGATATACTTAAGCAGTTGCATCCACTTAAATTTACTTTTGGGAAAGTTCCCAAATTTAAAGTGGGGGTGAGAAGAAAACGAAAGGAAGCTGCAACATCATCATCCACTCTTGAGTGTCATACCAATTGGAAGAAGAAAAGCATTTCTTTTTTACTTTCCATATTGGAAGTCTTTACTATTGAGACATAATCTCGATGTCATGCATATCGAGAAGAATGTTTGTGATAGTATTATTGGAACTTTGTTAGATGTTGATGCTAAAACAAAAGATGGTTTGAAAGCTCGACATGATCTCCAACATTTGGGTATAAGGGCCACTCTTCAACCTCAAACTCTGGATTCTAACAGATTGCTATTGCCACCTACCATATTCACTTTGAGCAAGATGGAGAAGGATACGATTTGCAAGGTTTTGAAAAGTGTGAAAGTTTCAGATGGCTATGCATCAAACATATCAAGGTATGTAAATCCCAATGATCCTAAGAAAATTTGGGGTTTAAAAAGTCATGATTGTCATGTCCTCATGCAAC
The DNA here is from genome assembly GCA_014218235.1 of Colocasia esculenta. Taxonomy (NCBI): domain Eukaryota; kingdom Viridiplantae; phylum Streptophyta; class Magnoliopsida; order Alismatales; family Araceae; genus Colocasia; species Colocasia esculenta. The sequence continues at coordinate 10,644,565 of CM024755.1, read as the reverse complement.
AATTGCTTCCAGTAGCAATGAGGGGAGTGACACAAAAGGAGCTGAGATCTGCAATTAATAATGTATGCAATTTTTTTCTCTAATATGTTTCAAGACTTCATCGTTAAGTGATTTCTATAAGCTTAGACAAGAAATTGCAAACATATTATGTCGATTGGAGATGATCTTCCAGCCAAGCTTTTTTTATATAATGGTACATCTTCTCATCCACTTACCTGACGAAGCAAGGCTTGCTGTGTTGCCCAGTTAGGTAACCCAGAGGGGGGGTGAATGGGTCTTTAACTTTTATCAGCTAATACATGTTCACTAAAAACGTTCACAAAGAAATACACTTTGAAGATTGTTAGTGTTAGTATAAAGAGAAACAACAATCACACGAAGACAATCACACAACACAAGATGTATCCTGGTTCGGATCTCCTCTCCACAGGAGTCCTACGTCCAGTCCCTGAGCAACAACTCAGGATTTCACTAACTAGGGTACAGTCCTCCTATGGACACTACAACACCCAGCCCAGCTGGTCTTCTCTTCACAGCCCGAAGAGGAACAACACCCTGGATACCCCACCAGGTCTTCCTTCACAACAGAAGGGAACACACACAGAAACAACTAAGCAGGAGATCAAGCTTTGATAAGCCAAGATCTGACGCAAGGGACTGAGAGCAATGAGATCTACAAACAAAAGCTCACTCTCAGAACCAAACAAGCTCTCTCGAAAATCTACAAACAATGCAGAGAGCAAAGAGCTAATCTAATGGAATGAGACTTGGCTCTTTCTTGAGAACTCGCAGAAGACTTGATGATCCGAGAGTTTTCTATGACTATCATTCTCTGTCTGTGTGTCTCTTCTGGAGCTCCTTTCTTCAATATATATAGCTTCAATTTGAAATCTAAACGTTGAAGTATCTGTTGCCTCTAGCTTTTGGTGGACGTTAAACTGAGTGGCACTTGGAAGCTTCCAGTCAACAGTCCTTTATCCATTTGTGCACGCAAAGAGATAGGATCTTCTGAAGTGTCCTTTGACTTCTACAAGGTCCAATTGTTGTGAGATGAATAGCTGACCAGGACCTGCACACAAAGCAAGCTAGAATGATAGACAGCTGAACTGTTCATCAAAATAGTAATGCTATTCTGTTGTTTTAAAAGATGCATAACGACTAGACACGATAATGGACGATATCGTCTGCATGCATGTAGAGATATGTTCAGTCTTCATTAAATGCACAGCTGACAGAAGAATATGTGTGAAGACTTTGACTATTCAACCCGTTGAAAGGATAAGTCATATGTCAAGTTGATTGATATGAAATTGATGCATTTATGACTTATGAAATCGTTATGCAACCAAACAGCAAATCGTTGTGAGATATAAAAGAATTGTTGTGATCATTAAGGAAATCATTATGATTACTTAAGAAGTCGATGCGCAAAACAAATCATTATGAGAACCAAAGAAATCGATGTGATTACTTAAGCAGTCGATGCGCAAGGCAAATCATTATAATATCTGAAGCAATCGTTGCGATAAGCAAATCGTTATGATAACTAAAGGAATCGTTATGATCACTAAAGGAATCGTTACGAAAGCAAGTCGTTACGATGACTAAAGGAATCGTTACGAAAGCAAGTCGTTACGATGAGTAAAGGAATCGTTACGAAAGCAAGTCGTTACGATGACTAAAGGAATCGTTACGAAAGCAAGTCGTTATGATGACTAAAGGAATCGTTACGAGAGCAAGTCGTTACGATGACTAAAGGAATCGTTACGAAAGCAAGTCGTTACGATAACTAAAGGAGTCGTTACGATAGCAAGTCGTTGCGATGACTAAAGGAATCGTTACGAAAGCAAGTCGTTACGATAACTAAAGAAATCGTTGCGAAAGCAAGTCGTTACGATGACTAAAGGAATCGTTATGAGAGCAAGTCGTTACGATGACTAAAGGAATCGTTACGAAAGCAAGTCGTTACGATGACTAAAGGAATCGTTACGAGAGCAAGTCGTTGCGATGACTAAAGGAATCGTTACGAAAGCAAGTCGTTACGATGACTAAAGGAATCGTTACGAGAGCAAGTCGTTACGATGACTAAAGGAATCGTTATGAAAGCAAGTCATTACGATAACTAAAGGAGTCATTTCGATAGCAAGTCGTTGCGATGACTAAAGGAATCGTTACGAAAGTAAGTCGTTACGATAACTAAAGAAATTGTTGCGATAAGCAAATCGTTACGATAACTAAAGGAGTCGTTACGATAGCAAGTCGTTGCGATAACGATTTCTTTTGAATTCAAACGATGTTTCATTCTATGAAGAAATCGTTAAGGCACTTATGAAATCGTTATGAGGAAATCGTTACAGTTCTACTGTAGTCGTCATAATTTATAAAAGAAACCGATGTGTACTTAGAGAAATATCATACTTGATATTAATGTTGCTTCAGTAAGAATAATACTTACCAATTTGGCTTGATTTTCCTTGTTATATTTCCTGTGCTCAAGACTTATAGAAAAATAGGTTAGTGACCTTAATCAAGGGTTTGATAATTATCAACATAACAAAGTTTTGTTAATCACCAAAATAGAAATGTGATTAAATTAAATTACATGGGGATAGACTGTTCATCATACTGGCCCAGTTTAGTATAGATGGATGTACCCCATTGAAAGGTTTGCATTAATCTTATACTTGTGCCTGACGATTGTACACTATTGCTAATAATACTTGAATTTTTTTTGAATCTCCACTAGGTATCTAGTGAAACTTAAGTCCTATGTACGGAATAGGGCACGTCCAGAGGGGTCAATGGCAGAAGGATATATAGCAGAGGAGACTCTTATCTTTTCTTCGAGATATCTAGACGATGATGTTGAGACATGGCTTAACCAATCTTTAAGAAATGAAGATGAAGGGGCTGAAGAATTGACACAAAAAGCATGGGATATTTTTTCAACAAATGGTCGATGTTTAGGTGGTGGAACTGTTTGTCATCTTAGGAATGACGAGTTGAACCAAGCTCATCTCTATGTACTATTTAATTGTGAGGACATATCTCTTTACATAAGGTAAGTCAAATGACAACCCATTAATGTATTGTTTCTCAATACCATACCGTTAATGTTTTGTCCACATTTTATATGTTGTATGCATCTTAAAGAAATAAGGAAAACAAGACCACGAGCAAGTGAAATGGAAATTGAGCGATGTCATACATTACAGTTTCCAAATTGGTTTAAGTGTAAAGTAAGTAAACATATGTAACCTTTTTTTTAGTCCACATCACCTGTGTTTTAATAATAACCAACATGTAACCCTTTTTTTTAGGTTAACTCTTTATAAGGCAAGTACAATAATGGGTTACATGCAAACATAATTGTGCTAAAAGATCGACCATTGAATGTGGGGAAGAAGTTTAACATATGTTTAGTAAATGGGTTCCGTTTTCAGACTCAACATATTGAACTTCATAGGAAGACACAGAATAGTGGGGTTGTTATGTCTGCAAAAACTTCAAGTTTTTCCAGTGTTAAAGACAAGGCTCCTATTCGAGATGAGGTGACATATTACGGTGTTCTTCAAGAAATATTAGAGTTGAACTATTACGATCAAAGAAAGGTATTACTTTTCAAGTGTGACTGGGTTGATATTCGGCGAGAGGTAATTAAAGATGAAGGTTTCACATTGGTCAACCTAAACTATAAATTACGTACAAGTGAACCATATGTTTTGACCTCTCAAGTGGAACAAGTATGGTATGTGGAGGATCCCAAAATGGAAGGATGGTTTGTTGTGAGGAAAACAAAGTCGAGAAATTACTTTGACATGCAAAATGAAGAAGTTACTGAAAATGATGCAAAAGATGTAAACATTGATGATGATGTTGCTTTTTTTTATGACATAAACATCACATGGAAGAGAGACGACATTGATGGTGTAGAAATCCCAATTTGAAGACATATGTCAATGAGCCTTCCCCCAACACATAAATGTCTGCCATTTTTTGTCAATATTTACTGTGTTAAGGCTTACAGCTTATCCATCTTATGATGTTGATACTGGAATTAGATTTATCCAGTATGCAGGCCTTACATGGTCGGTTGTTGACTTGGTTCCATCGCTGTTCTCTCTCTTGAGATTCTAGTGTTAAAGAACAACTATCCTATCGGGTATTTCACCATCCGCATGTAAATGAAATTGTAGATTGTTATTTGATTATTTTCTTAATATATTGTCAGCATTCTATTTTGGGGATTTTATTCTCTGAGTCTGGTACATAATGGGACTGGATAGAGTAATGTAACGCCACCTACTGTCTAAAGGAAGCAGAAGTGAAAGATTTCTTTAACAAATGGCAGAGATATGGTTGGTCAGACTTTCAAAACCATCCTTATGGCAGAGATATGTTACTGTCATCAGGTTGGGTGGCAGCTCTAACTACCTTGTCAGACACCATCCTTCTGGAAAAAAAATTTATTTATCTTCATCGTTGTCTTTGTTTAGTTTAGTATTTTAACAAAAGGGACTTGTTTCTAAATTCAGTCTCTTAAGTTCTAGGCTAAATAATCAAGATATAAGGGCTTGTTTCTATTTGTTACCATTTATATAGTATATGGGTCGCACATTATGTGCTCTTCAACTCAAACCCATGGTGTCAAGCAATGCCAGGTCTGTCTGTTCTCAAGTCTTATGATTATTAGTTATATTAAATTTTTTATTCTTGTTATTGTGAACTTGTGTTTTACCCTCTCATTTGTCAATTTCTTCTTAATATTGCAGTTTACAAGTTGCCAAGGAAGGCTACAACATCAAAATGTAAGCCTATGTTTAATTTTTCTAATTGAATATGTTAAGTGTTTTTTTTTTGTTGATGTTGTTAACATGTTCTTTGCAATTTGAAGGGGCCGAAGTAAGAGATTTACGGTGGTAGATTCCAAAGAAGACAGAGAAGACTCGCCGAAGAAGAAAATGGGGCCATCATGCAATACCGATGCAAAAAAGGCTAAAAAGAAAACAATGAAAGAAGTCTATGATGGGGAGCCCGAGATGTTGGACACACTAATATTTCAAGAACATGATGAGTGAGTATTTGTGTGTTTTTAGTTTTCTTTAATATTTTTTCCAAGGCTAACATGAGTCACCAATATAGTATGTCTGTTGTGTTTTAATTTCTTTTAAACTTGCAGGTATTTGTGGGGTGTGATTCCTTCAACGCTTTTAAAGCGTTTTGAGATATTCGACAGTTTGTGGTTTAACTTTTGTAGATTGACTTCTGATGGTGTCAATAGAATTAAATCAATTGTACAGAAAAATTCTTTGCTGGAGAAGTCATACTCTCTACTTCCAATCTGTATATGGTATGCCTAAACTATTTTATGTATTAAGTATCCAATACTGATTCAGTAACAAATCATCATTGTTTATTTCTTTGTTAATTTGTAGGAATCATTGGCAGCTTGTTGTCATATGTAACAAAGGGGATAATGACATGCCGTTCCTTATGCTCCTTGACTCCCTTCACATGGGGGAACCAACTAGGATCGAAAATGAGTTGAAAAGTAATATCTTCTATTTTTTATATATATTTTTTGAAACAAATATATGTATAAAAAGTATATTTGGTATGATGGTGCAGTTTCTTAAAGATTGCATATGAAGGGAAAGAGATGAGAGCAGTGGCCGATGAACTAAAAGTAATTGATCTACATGTACCGAAGGTTATCTTTTAAATTTGGAGTGTTTGAATTGTATATCTAAATGGAATAAAAGTATCATTAATATCTTTCATGTTGTAGGTGCCCCAACAAAAGGGGAGCACAGAATGTGGATTCATGGTTCTTTATTTCATATTCCGTTTCATACTCGTTGCTCCTACATCCTTTGACAGAAATGACTACCCATCTTTTGTAAGTTGAATAATGTTAATAGTTCTTTTGTCACACTATATATGTACTTTTGTTCATTGGTTGAATATCTTCAATGTTTTTGTTTTTGATTTTTTTGCAGCTCACAGCCGATTGATTCTCAAGAGAAGAGTATGAGAAATTTAGAGAGGACCTGCAAGGGAAAAGAATTCACATAGATGCTCAGTCTGCCTCCACATCTAAGAAGGTTAAGAGAGGCCCAACAATGTTACGATCTGTACATGGATTGCAAAGTAATGAACGCATACCAATGAATGTTAATCAGTTGGGGCAGCCACTAGGAGAGGGGGGGCAGCTACTGAAACAATTTTTGGGCACTGTGGCAAGGATGGGGGATAAACTGCCGATCGATTGCATTTCTTGGAGGGCTGTGTCATCGTCTAACAAGGACGATGTTTGGGATTTTATCCAGGTGATGTAATACATGTGTTTGTTTAATTTTCTATTCCACTTGATTACATCTAACTATTTATTTTTAAAATGCAGAGAAAATTTGATGTTCCCATCAGCTTGCGTGATTTTGTAATGAAGGATCTAGATCAGAAATAGAGGTCTTGGAAGTATGACTTGAGGACGAAGTTCTTCACGCCATATCAAAAAGCGCAACAACACTTTGCATGTTCAGACACAAGAGTAGTTGAAGATCAATGGAAAAATCTTGTTCAGATATGGTCTTCAGGGGAATTCAAAGTAATTGGAATTGGATTACAATTAGTCTTAATATAGTGATACTCCATAATTATTCTAATAGATATCATTTTGATTTGTAGAAACGTAGTGAAACAAACAAGCAAAATAAGTCCAAACACACATTTTTTCACTACGCTGGTAGTAAAAGTTTTGCTGACATATACCACGAGGAGGTAACATATATACTGTCTTATCTGCATCTCAGTTGATCTATTCAAAATAATTTTATTTATTTCTAAGTTATCTTCTGTACAATGTTGTAGTTTCTAAAAACTGGGGCCACTCTTGATCGTGGGGACTTATTCATAAGGACCCGTATGAAGGAAGCTGGCGGTCCAGTTAATGAAGAGAGTGCTGCAATGATTGTATAATTAATTAGCTTTGTTAATTGTCTAATGTACACATAATTCTCTTTACGATAGTGCTGCAAATTCATGTTTTTTCATTCAAATTGTAGGATAAAATTTGAGACATTAAGCTGACGCAGCAATCAAGTACATCAAGCTCAATTGCAAGCGTGGGGGACACTTATGAGCAAGTTATGGGATGAGACATAACTAAAAGAATCTGTGGCATAGGCACGGGCCCTACCCCAAAGAGCTTGTGGGGTTCAAGAAGTGAACAAAAGCTGCGTTAAGACAATGAAAGCCTAAAAGAAAAAATTGATGCTCTCGAAGAAAGAATGAAAAAATTTGAGTCTCGTGGCAATAATGAGGTAATGAGTTTCTCTTGACATACTTCAATATTAAAATTGCTTAATGTTGACAATCTACATATACTTGTGCAGAGTTCTGCAAGTCTTTGTCATGCTCAAAAGAAAAAGGTAAACGAAATCTGTGACGGCCCTCGTTATTCAGACCCGTTAACCCAATAACGTGCCTAATACAAGTTCGCCTCCTGCGACCGGGCCAAAGTCTCACAAGGGATATCAAACTACTAGTCCGTAGGAATGTAAGGGAACCAGCTCAAATATATATAAGATTTGCCAATCTCACAATATTTATTAGAAATGTACATTGCCATAGCACAACTGTAACCAAACTACAACAACAACCTGGGGCATACCCCGAGGTGTACAACAGAAAAGTAAATTACACTGCCAGTGGTGCAGACCCTCCGCTACGGTGCGGCTCAGAACTAGACGACGGGTGTGAGGTCTCCTGCTCTCCCTCACCTGAAAGAGTAGTGTGACGGATCGCCTCGGCCAAGTCCGTTAAACCGATAACGTACTTGATCCGAGTCCGCCTCCCGCGAACGGGCCGAAGCCTCGCAAGGGATACCAAACCACAGTCCGTGTAAACATAAAGGAACACACCACATTTCATATATATATTTCACAAGTTTACATAGCCAAATTTCCACAAAAACTAAAAAGAAGTACAAGAGCCTGGGGCATACCCCGAGGTACAACTGAAGAAAGTAAACAACTACAAAACTACACTGCTGGAGCTACTCTGCCGGAGGTGCTGACCTTGCACCGCTACGACGCGGCCCGGAACTGGACGTCGGACGAGAGACGTCCTCCTCGCTCTCACCTGTGGGGGTAGGGGTGAGCCTCTCTAGTCACTGGCTCAGTAGGGAACTCCCCCAAAACCGAGCGAAACAAACACCACGAGTACGAATAGTAAATAGCACCAACAATTAATATAACAGCTAAGCAGGTAAGTAAAGCTGTAAAAGTACTCACCGTCTGCCGGCTACGAGAAACAACAGTAATAATTAAACGGAAAACCAGTACAGGTGTACAAGCTAAAGTACAGACAGCCAACACGAGCCACGTGAACTGGTTCGCGACACCAGAAACTGACCCGGACAACTAACACAGGTCTACCTCTCAGTCTCGCAGCCACGGATGAAAGGTCCAGCTGCCGCTCCACGTAAAAAGGTCAAGCAACTGTGGAGACCAACTAAACACCACCACCTGTAGACCACACGGTCACAGGCCCATGCCTGGCACCTCCAGAGACCCTGGCCTGGGCTCGCTAGAGTGAGGCACTGGAAAATGACTAGCTGGGGTCCAGTACGTCTACTGGTGTCCGTACCCCCAACTACGAGCGCGTTACAAGTGACTAAAAACAAACTCAAGTGTCACTGTCCCACTGTCGTCTTTCCCTCAGCCGGACGTACAACTCTAACACAAGAGTGAGGGTGTCCAGGTCAGACGACACAGACCTCGACGGTACAGCACAAGTACCGGGACAAAGCCCCGAGCTAACCGCCTGGCTCACAAAGAACCTGGGGCACCCAACTGGAGAGGTAACCACGGTAGGCGTCGTACTACTCGCCACGTACACAGAACCACGTGCACGTCACACACAAACCACGTGAAACCTCACGTAAACCACAAGTAACCTCTGGTCCACTACACGTGAACCTAACTGCCTCGCGTACAACGCGCAGTCACCGAAGTAAACAACTAACAGCATACCTTGTATGCTAGACACGTAAACCAAGTGCACTCAGTGCACCTCATGCGTCAACACACATGCATTATCGATAATTATTGTACTTAGTCATTTCTGCTCAAATAGAAGTAGGCAGCCACATCGATTGCCGCTTACTGGGAGTCAACGGCAAGGGTTCTGGCCGTTAACCTCCTGGCTGAGGATCTTGGCGGCAAGCGATGTTGACGCCAAGTTCTCCGGCCATAAACCCTACAGAAACCCTAATCCGGCTCTGCGGGTTTTCTAACTGTTCTAACTACTGAAAAACATGCAAATGCGATTCCTTTAGCATGCTAGAACCCAATACAACCCACTAAAACATGCTCTGAACATTAAATAACTCAAACCACCCTTTATCCCGCATGGTACAACTCTATCCAAACATGGATTATCATGCTGGTTCAAGTGGTTATGATGTGTTTTAATGTTTCTATGAAGCTACCAGGGTTCGTCCCCTACCTCAGAACGCGTTAGAATCTCCCACGATCTCCTGGTTCACGCCGAGCCCTCCGTGAGCTCCCACGCGAATTGCACCACGCCGCGACGTTTCCTCACGCAATTAAGCGACGCCACGCGTTCTACGATCGTCCAACTACTCCTCGGTAACTGTTGGAAGCTTCAAAGACTCGGGGGCAGCAAGCTGGGGCAAGAGGGAATGAGTGAGAGCTGAGAGAACTGCCCTCGGGTGAGCCTATAACCTGCACCATTCTCAGGTTGGCGTCAACCCCCATGCCGCCAACAGCAACCGCCACCCTCTGCGTCCACATCTACTGCCGCCAAGTTCATGCAGTAAACGTCCACTAAGCTGGACGCCAACAGGTCAACGGCCACACCTGGCCGCCAACTTCAACTGAACAGCAGCAGGTCCCGTTTCTTTTTAGGACCAACCCTGCTCTGCACCTGAACAAACTACACATCCATACCATGCATTTCACACAACCGACTCACACTGGCCTCACAACGACCGCCACAACCACGACACACACGATCCGCATGGATCCGAAAAGCACGCGACGTTACAAGTAGGGGGTGAGCCTCTCGAGTCACTGGCTCAGTAGGGAAACTCCCTAGAAACTGAGTAAACCAACATAAATAGTAAAGCAGAAGATTACACTAACAATTCATAGAACTATGTAGCAGGATATAAAGCTGTAAATACCACTTACCATTTGCCACTTAACAGAAACCAGTAATGATAAATAAACGGCAAACCCAAACAAGTGTACGAGCTACAGTAGGAAAACGCCTCACTCGGGCCACGTGGACTGGTTCGCGACACCAGCTACTGACCCAAACAAGCAACACAGGACTACCTCTCAGTCTCGCAGCCACGGACGGAAGGTCCAGCTGCCGCTCCACTAAACAGTACAAAGAACTGTGGAGTTCAACTAAACCACCACAACCTGCAGGTCACACACCCCGCAGGCCCATGTCTGGCACCTTTAGGGACCCTGGCTCGAGCTCCCTAAAGTGAGGCACTGGAAAACAGGACTAGTTGGGGCCCAGTACGTCTACTGGTGTCCGTCTCCCCCAACTACGAGCGCGCTACAAGCGACAACACAACAAACTCTCTCTAGTCGTTGTCCCACTGCCGTCTTTCCCTCAGCCGGACGTACTACTCAGCACAAGAGTGAGGGTGTCCAAGAAGACGACAAAACCTCGACGGTACTCAGTACCGGGACAAGCCCCAAGCACACACGTGCCTGGCTCACACAAAACCTGGGGCTCCCAACTGAAGAGGTATCCACGGTAGGCGTCAAACTACACGCCACGTACACGGAAACCACGTGCACAATGCACAAGCCACGTGAAACCTCTACGTAAACCATGTGAACACCACGTCAACCACACACACCACACACTCCCCGAGCGTTGAGAGTGCTAATACACCTCTTACCATTACCACACAGTACATATACGATAATCCGATAATATTACACTAACAATCCCATGCACAGAACAAGCCTCGGCTGTGATCGCGACGGGGTCCAGTGTCGCCTTCAGAATGCGACAGCCCGATATGTCGCCTTAGAAAATAAGTATTCGATGTATCATTCTGTCGTGACAGTGTCACGACGCCCAGGTCTGTCGCCTTCACAGGCGCAAACCCTAATCCGGAATCCATCATCCGGATCACCCCCAAAACCCCTATAATCTATGGTTTTCATTCCATTTACATGCTTTAATGTGTTCCTACACATGCCATCTACTGTTTAAAGAGCTAAAAACACATCATTCACAACACACGAGCAATCCACGGATTCAAACACAGGAAATCTCCCTACCTTCGTGAAGCATGCGAAGTACAGAGTCCACACAACGTTTCCCCCTCTCCACACAACGTCCTCGCGGCGAGAACACACCAAACCAAGTCCCAACAAGTTGAATCGCCCAGAAATCCTCTAGCATAACCCCCTGGCCGAGTAGAGCTCATGTGAGCTCTATTCTGCCGGGGTTCTATAAAAACTCTTCGCTGTTAAGAACGCGACGCCATACTGTGTCGCGACCTTAACGCGACGCACTAGCCCGTCGCCTTCAATAAGCCGACGTCAGCAAGCTCGCCCTATGCGCAACACGTGGCGCACATGCAGACGTAGACTAAAAACAGCGGTTTCATGAACGCGACACCCTGGGATGTCGCCTTCAAAATGCGATGCCCTTCACTGTCGCGTTCACAAACAGTGAGTCAGTGAGCTCTTTGGGCCCAAATCTCCGGCCCACAGAGCCTCACCACCTGCGGAAAACACCTGCTACACACATCATTGGCCACACACTGGCCTCCATACACACAAGAAAACAATCCGAACGGTTGGAACGTCACATTACTATCACCTAAAAGGAAATTTCATCCTCGAAATTTAAAACAAAAATTGAACACCAAAAACTTCTTAATTCAATCTATATAACACTATCACCTAAAAGAATTAAAACTTACTCAAACAAGTATGGATACGCTTTCATCATTTCTTCTGCTAATTCCCATGTATCTTCTCCACCTTGTCTCCTCCACCTCCCCAATCTCTCCTTTCTGCCATTCCTAATTCTGCACAAACATCATTTCATCGACACAACATACGATAAATTAATACAAAACCAAGGTCACTACCAGCAGTGGATTACAATAGGGACATGGCTATGTAATTTCCAATTCCTTTATATCCATACGGACTTTGCTCTGATACCAACTGTGACGGCCCTCGTTATTCAGACCCGTTAACCCAATAACGTGCCTAATATGAGTCCGCCTCCCGCGACCGGGCCAAAGCCTCGCAAGGGATATCAAACTACTAGTCCGTAGGAATGTAAGGGAACCAGATCAAATATATATAAGATTTGTCAATCTCACAATATTTATTAGAAATGTACATAGCCATAGCACAACTGTAACCAAACTACAACAACAACTTGGGGCATACCCCGAGGTGTACAACAGAAAAGTAAATTACACTGTCGGTGGTGCAGACTCTCTGCTACGGTGCGGCTCAGAACTAGACGACGGGTGTGAGGTCTCCTGCTCTCCCTCATCTGAAATAGTAGGGGGTGAGCCTCTCGAGTCACTGGCTCAGTAGGGAAACTCCCTAGAAACCGAGCAAACCAACATAAATAGTAAAGCAGAAGATTACACTAACAATTCATAGAACTATGTAGCAGGATATAAAGCTGTAAATACCACTTACCATTTGCCACTTAACAGAAACCAGTAATGATAAATAAACGGTAAACCCAAACAAGTGTACGAGCTACAGTAGGAAAATGACTCACTGGGGACAGGTGGACTGGTTCGCGACACCAGCTACTGACCCGGACAAGCAACACATGACTACCTCTCAGTCTCGCAGCCACGGACGGAAGGTCCAGCTGCTGCTCCACTAAACAGTACAAAGAACTGTGGAGTCCAACTAAACCACCACAACCTGCAGGTCACACACCCCGCAGGCCCATGCCTGGCACCTTTAGGGACCCTGGCCCGAGCTCCCTAAAGTGAGGCACTGGAAAACAGGACTAGCTGGGGCCCAGTACGTCTACTGGTGTCCGTCTCCCCCAACTACGAGCGCGCTACAAGCGACAACACAACAAACTCTCTCTAGTCGTTGTCCCACTGTCGTCTTTCCCTCAGCCGGACGTACTGCTCAGCACAAGAGTGAGGGTGTCCAGGAAGACGACAAAACCTCGACGGTACTCAGTATCGGGACAAGCCCCGAGCACACACGTGCCTGGCTCACACAAAACCTGGGGCTCCCAACTGAAGAGGTATCCACGGTAGGCGTCAAACTACACGCCACGTACACAGAAACCACGTGCACAATGCACAAGCCACGTGAAACCTCCACGTAAACCATGTGAACACCACGTCAACCACACACACCACACTCTCCCCGAGCGTTGAGAGTGCCAATACACCTCTTACCATTACCACACAGTACATATACGATAATCCGATAATATTACACTAACAATCCCATGCACAGAACAAGCCTCGGCTGTGATCGCGACGGGGTCCAGTGTCGCCTTCAGAATGCGACAGCCCGATATGTCACCTTAGAAAATAAGAATTTGACGTATCGTTCTGTCACGACAGTTTCGCGACGCCCGGGTCTGTCGCCTTCACAGGCGCAAACCCTAATCTGGAATCCATCATCCGGATCACCCCCAAAACCCCTATAATCTATGGTTTTCATTCCATTTACATGCTTTAATGTGTTCCTACACATGCCATCTACTGTTTAAAGAGTTAAAAACACATCATTCACAACACACGAGCAATCCACGAATTCAAACATGGGAAATCTCCCTACCTTCGCGAAGCAGGCGAAGTACGGAGTCCACACGACGTTTCCCCCGCTCCACACAACGTCCTCGCGGCAAGAACACGCCAAACCAAGTCCCGACAAGTTGAATCGCCCAGAAATCCTCCAGCATAACCCCCTGGCCGAGTAGAGCTCATGTGAGCTCTGTTCTGCGGGGTTCTATAAAAACTCTTCACAGTTAAGAATGTGACGCCACACTGTGTCGCGACCTTAACGCGACGCACCAGCCCGTCGCCTTCAATAAGCCGACGTCATCAAGCTCGCCCTATGCGCAACACGTGGCGCACATGCAGACATAGACTAAAAATAGCGGTTTCATGAACGCGACACCCTGGGATGTCGCGTTCAAAATGCGACGCCCTTCACTGTCGCGTTCACAAACAGTGAGTCAGTGAGCTCTTTGGGCCCAAATCTCCGGCCCACAGAGCCTCACCACCTGCGGAAAACACCTACTACACACGTCATTGGCCACACACTGGCCTCCATACACACAAGAAAACGATCCGAACGGCCGGAATGTCACAAAATCTAACCGTCCTAATATGTTGGAATGCATGTATATTTGACATCTATATCCAAAATTTTTAACAGGATTCATTGGCGGGGAGAAGGGTAAGGATCCTAAATTTCTCTGGACAAGTAGTTGCCAGCAACATTCTAATGTCTGATGATGATGATAATGTGGTCATGGGGAAGAAGTTAGGTGGTGAGTACTATGAGGTTTCTATACTCATAGCCCATGACCCGACTACATCTTTGTTTATCAAAGATGCAGATAGAAAAAATATGAATGATGCTGTTGGGAGTCACATAATATGGTTCAGAGAATATGTAAGTTTATTTATATTTATCTCATTCTTATTCATATGTTGCTAATTGTCAACTCTGATGTTCTTTACTTTTTTACATGTAATAGGTTGAGCTTGAGGATAATTGATCTTCACCTCCACCCTATTTGGTAAGTATCCAATTTTTTATGTTCTAAGTACATTATCCATAATAGCAAAAAAAAAATAGTTCTAAATACATAATTGAATCTTAATCTATTACCAAAATTTGATACCACAAAATCTCAGTCCACCAGTTTTGGGCAGCTCAGTTATAGGCATTTTGTAGTCTGAGATACAAAACAGACCTGTAAATAGATGCAAAACAGACCAGTGTCATCATCCTTAATTGGCCCACATGCTACTCCAGCTGATTCATGTTACGAAAATTTCTTAAAGACTAATGCAGGTTTTCTATTTTCTCCTCTTCCTCCATAAATATTAATTATATATATATATATGCAAGTTTTCTATTTTCTCCTCTTCCTCTCATCATCTTTTCTGAAAATTTAGCTTCCTGATGCTGACAGCGAATGTGAACAAGAACAATGAAACAATCCCTAGATGAAGTAACACAACAAGGCAGAAATGTTTATCCTGTAAACCAAGGTAATCCACCAAGAACTCCTTGACACTCTGATCTGGTCTGCCTGGGACACTGATAAGCCTCTGTTGATCCCCCAGTTGAGAAACCATGAGACCATAGACTGTCCATGCAGAAGGGCTATCCCAGTAGTACCATCTCCATCGTAGCTGCAATGGGTGCAGCTTCATTGACCTCAGATGCACAGGATTTCTTGCTTTCTCCTTTCAGCTGACCTCCGACGACTAGTCTCAAGCCAAATAAGCAAAGCAGTGATGTCGGCAGGGTTCACTCCACCAACCCTGGTTGCTTGCCTTATTGTCTGCGGCTGAACCTGAAATGTGACGTTAGCCATTCAGAGTCACAACATTCTGAGAAAGGCCATAACCATGATGTTTACATAAGTGAAAAAGTCAGAGAGTATAAGTTGGACTAAGGTTTTAATGCCCAATATCCACGATGAATTGGAGATTTGAAAAATTCCCATCATTCAAACATGATAGACAAACACCATTAAAAACACCATGGTACTTCAAAAGTTGCTCCACCTTACTTTGAAGGCCAACAATCAAAATGATGTAATTTTAAGATTCACTGAATAGCATAGTTGAATCATATATTCACCAAAAACCATTTGCAACATACAAGGTGGCTGGAATATCTTTAGGTATAATTTTTTGCCTCTCTTTTACTTTATGCACTATTCCCTGGAAGTCATCTGTTTGCATATCATCCTTGGATAGAAAATTGCCAGTCTGATAGTAAGTAGCAGCACCACATGCATGCCACGGACTGATTGAAGCTCAACATAAAGAATATTGAACTGAAACCAATCTGGTTTTAGAGAAGGCTTGTCCTCTTCCAGTTTCAGGACTCCAACATTCAATTTGGTATGTTGAAAAATCATAAGAAGCTGAACCGGCTATTTTCCGTACTTTTCCCTTTTTCATTTGGTCTTGAAACTAACCAGTGTGCTTTGTGCATGAGCATCTGGACTAGCTCCATAAGCTAAATAAACATACAAGACAGCTAGAGCAGTGCATCTCATGGACTTTGTTTCTGGGACAAAGCAAAAGACAAAAAGCTTCTTCTTTTCCTTGAGTTATTTGATACAAGTGTAACGGTTTGATGACATATTTCCCTGCATTACTGTTTATTAAGCATATTGTTTCTTTTGTTATAAATATCCTCACACAGTACTTATTAACCGCATATTGTTGCTCTTGCAGTTTGTCTGCTGCAACTTGTCTTCGTCCAAGGAGAAAACAAGCTCATTTGGAGAAATCACAAATCTCCTCTCACCACATGTGAACAATTTCATTTACTAACAATTAATTTGCTCTTCTGAACAGACTTTAGCACCAGTATGTGAATGTGAACAATGATGTTTGATGTAATCTTTTATTAACATTATTATTTGTTAACTTTAATGTGTTTTATATTATTAATGTGTTGTGCATTGTGAATGAGTGGATGTGAATGTGTGCGGATCTAAATGTGGAATATGGATCTAAATGTGGATGTGTATGTGTGGAACTAAATGTGGATGTGTATGTGTGGAACTAAATGTAGATGTATGTGTTGATCCAAATGTGAATGTGTGGATTTAACTGTGGATGTGTACGTGTTGATCCAATTGTTTGTGAATGTGGATCTATAAATGTAGGTGAATGTGGATCCATTTAAATATATTATTATTATTTTTTGCTGAAAAAAAATGCTTATGGTGTATGTGGCCGTAGGGAAACATACTTGGTTATGGTGTACGTGGCCGTAGGTAAACATACTTATGGTGTGTTTGGCCGTAGGTAAACATACTTGCTTATGGTGTGTTTGGTTGTATATGCATGTATATTGCAAATTCAAGTGATGTCAAGTGCTATTCGAGCGGTGGTGACGAGAGATGAATCGGCAACTGCATAGCGCAGACATGCTAGGCTCGTGAGTGACAATATCTTCTGCCTCCGAGAGTCATAGGACTTTAAGTCTGTTTGCGCACCATTTGACTTCGTTAAATAAAAATGAGTATCGGGCCTGGATTTTCAAGTAATTAAGTCGACCTGGGTCCTCAACTAGGTCGATCTAGGTCTTCAAGTAGGTCGACCTATCCTCAAACAAATCGACCTGGGTCTTCAAGTAGGTCGACCTAGGTCTTCAAGTATAGGTCGACCTATCCTCTAGTAGGTAGACATGTGTCCTCAAGTAGGTCGACATGTCCTCAAGCAGGTCGACCTGAATCTTCAAGTAGGTTGACATGTCCTCAAGCAGGTCGATGTAGGTATTCAAGTAGGTCGACCTATTCTCAACTAGGTCGACCTGTATCCTCAAGCTGGTCGACCTGTCCTCAAGCAGGTAGACCTAGGTTTTCAAGTAGGTCGACCTAGGTTTTCAAGTAGATCGACCTGTGTCCTCAAGTAGGTCGCCTTGTGTCTTCATCCATACTGGTTTAAAATGATGAGTCCACATGGTCAAATTTTAAATATGAATCAAATTCAACCGACTGATTTTAAAGATGAATCAAATTTAATAGAGTAATTTTAATGTACTTATAATAACATAGATCTTGATGAGATGTAGTCTCTGATTCAACGATCATATTGGTCGACCAGTCCTCAAGCAGGTAGACCTAGGTTTTCAAGTAGGTCGACCTAGGTTTTCAAGTAGATCGACCTATGTCCTCAAGTAGGTCGCATTGTGTCTTCATCCATATTGGTTTAAAATGATGAGTCCACATGGTCAGATTTTAAATATGAATCAAATTTAACCGACTGATTTTAAAGATGAATCAAATTTAATAGAGTAATTTTAATGTACTTATAATAACAGAGATCTTGATGAGATGTAGTCTCTGATTCAACGATCATATATATATATATATATATATATATATATATATATATATATATAAATTAAATGTAAGAGTAATTAAGATCCAAAGATATTCTATGGTAGAAGTACTGATGATGATGAAGTTTAAACTTTTTTTTTTTTGTTTATCCTTTGTTTAGTTGACTTAGACATTAGAAGCCAATATATCAATTTTGCTTGTCAATTGAAAGTTCAGATTTTCTTATACCAGCTAACCTAAGCATTAAAAGACAATACCAGTTCTTTCTCATTATGATTAAATTTGATCATATTATTGTGCCTTAACTGTTCATTCTATGAAATTCTCATCCGATCCTCTTTTAGTGCTGACACATGCTCTTTAGGTGTCGATACACAATTACTTGGTATCATCACAAGATAATACATTAATAGATATAGTAATATTTATAAGAGTAATTTAATTAGTGGTCCCTGATTGTAATATGGAGAACCTTACTGTAACAGAACTTATTTAACGTACGTATACTGTAACATGGGATAACATTGTAATGAGTTACAACTCTGTCATGAACTAAAAAATAAGTAAAATATCTGATAAGGATTCCTAATTAATTTATCATATTTATAATTATAAAAAATTAAATATATTAATGCAAGTAGTAAATATATATATTTTTAAAGTTTTTGTGTTAAAATTTATACGCCATATAATTATATGGAAGCGGCTTTTATTAGCCGCTGCTAAATAATAATATGGCATCGGCTATGTAGCCGCTGCCATATGTTCGACCTGTCCTGCCATAAAACCTCATTCCATGTGCGCTCTCTCTCTCTCTCTTCCCGAAGGCCGGCGACGCCCCGACCACCGACGACTTCCTCTCCCTCCGGCGACGCCTTGACCACGGATGGCAGGCGACCCCTCGAGCGACACCCTGAGCTCCGGCGGCAGCCCCCAACCACCACAGTGAGTCCCTCCGACACCCAAACCCTCCCTCCCCGGCCCCCTCCCCTCCGGCGACGCCCAAACCCTCCCTCCCCGCCCCCCTCCCCTCCCCCCCGGCCCCCTTCCTCCAGCGGCCCCCATCCCTCCCTCCCCCCCCCCCTCCGACGGCCCCCAACCCCTCCCTCCCCTCCGGCGGCCCCCACCCCTCCCCCCCCACACCCGCGCAGCACCCCCCGTCCCCCCTGGGCAGTACCCCGCCCCTCCCCCTGCTTCCCTTCCCCCTCCCCCCCGGGTAGTGCCCCTCCCCCTCCCTCTGCTTCCCTCCCCCCCCCCCCCCACCCGCGCGCAGCACTCCCCCCCCCCCCCCTCCCCCCCTGGGCAGTGCCCCGCCCCTCCCCCTACTTTCCTTCCCCCCCCCCCCCCCCCCCCCCCAAGCAGTGCCCCTCCCCCTAAACATGTTTGTGATGTAAATAGGCCCCAGTATTTGGAAGGAAGAGAAGCACAAAAGTGCACAGTTTTTTTGAAAATTTTGATTAAATATTTTGATAATTTTAGAAAAAAAAGATAAGAAATAAATATATCTGAATGTGATTATTTGGATTTCCAACATTCCTTTTTTGTTTTCCACTCTTTTACCCATTAATGGCATTTTTGCTGATGTGTGGTCTTTCGCTTTTCATCTGATATAGGAAAAATTCAAAACACATACTTGTTTGTTTTTTCATGCTTGTTTAATTCCTTGCCCTCATTAATGTGTACATTTCTAATCATATTAAACTAAAGAAAATAGTTAAAAGAACTGTTTTAATTTGGCAAGCGGATGAACCCTAATAAGTTCAGATGAATAAGACCTATTTTACTGTTTAACAGGTTTACCATAAACCCATCGCATTGGAGGATATATATAATCGTGAGAAGGAACCAGAAGCTCCAACCCTGTCTCGAGGTATCAGGCGCAATTCTGACCCATGCTTCGGAAAAAAAAAAAAAAAAACATTTCCTAGAAAAGGGAAGTAAACCATCAAAGACTCATGCAGAGAACAAAAATTGTCTGATTTCAATTATCAGAACTAAGCTGCATCCTCCCCACTAACTGCAAGAAGAGTTTGCAGAGAATTGGACGTTTATGAACTACAGTCACTATTATAACAAATTTGGTGCGAGTAAATGAATTCTATTAGATTATAATCACATTCTCCAATCTCCTTCCTTAATAAATTTGGTGCAAGTAAATGAGTTCTATTACACTGACAGTCATATTCTAACCAAGTGTTGCTAAACTATAAACTTAACCCATATTAATGCTTTGACATATCAAGTGCCCTTGGTAATTAACCAAGTTAACCCAGTACCAAACCCGCATGCCAGGGTTCCATAACCCTGCTCTAACCCCTGGTTAACCGAAATATCTCCTGATTAAGAAAACCAACTTACCAAAGTCCATTTGCGTAATAACCACGCATGCACCCCCAGATAACCCAGCCCATAAATTGCATTCTTTGTTAATCTATACCAAACTTTATTTCAGTGGACCAACCACCCATCCATTTGCATTCCTAATTAATTACTTCCTGTACAATGTTTTTTGAAATGAAACGAGAATGAGTCTGATCATTTGATGCTTCGCTTTGGTCATCTTTACCTAAAAAGAATGAATCAAATTCTGGTAGAGAGAGGGAGCTTGTGAATTTGATTTATCAGTTTCTGTGGAGTCAATGGTTGAGGGAGCTTGTGAATTTTCAGATGCAAACCTTGTTTCTTTCTTTTTGAGAAGGAAATCTGATCACTGCTAAATTTTGGGTCAAAAGGATTGGAGGTCCTTACTGTAAACCCAGCTCCAAGAAATGAGCCAGATTTTTTTAGTATTCTCCTACTGCTAGAACCCTCTTGATTAACAATGGAATTGTTATAGGATAAATAAATACAATTAACATTCTAATTTTGAATTTTATATATAACAATGATTGATATTTAGATTAAATAATCTAATATTGGCTGAGCCAATCCTCATAAAGCAGAAGCCCATCCTATGAAATTTGTTCTGCTTGAATTGGGATTAACAGTGAGAGGATATATATCAGCTCTATCCTTACATTTGCCCTCAAATTTAGTTATATATTATCCTTGCCAAAAATAAAAAATGGGTCTCTTTACGCATCCATTTTCATTTCGAAAATAAAAACAAAAACAGAAATGTAAGTTTTTATTTCCATCACCAAACTGAAGTAAATGGTCCTATTTATGCAAGCATCTTAATTCATTTATTCCAAAATATAAACAAAAATGGAAATTGAAATTTTTGCTTCCAATAACCCTGTATCAATAAGTATTCCAGTCAACATTGTTTACCATAAAGACGTAAACTTTTGAACATTGAACTTCAATTTTTTCTTAGTTTAAATCTTTAACAATCTACCCAAGGTCCATCTTTGCTTTCAATAAGCTATTAATTTCTCCTAACCAGAGTTCCATATTAATTGTCCAAGCTAGAAACATATTGATTAAAATGGAATTAGGGTATCCATTTACAGCCCTATTTTTTTCCTTTACTCTTCATAATATATAAAGTAAACTAGCCAACTAGCTAGTTCAATCTCTCCTACAATTACAATAATGGGTGTCCAAATCTTTAATTGGGAAGTGCAAGAAATTTAGGTTTTCGGAATAGAACAGCGATGTACCTTAACTAAGCATATTTAGAAATCAACAAGGAACCCTAGGAGGCAGTTTTTTGCACATTAGACCCATCGGTCCAATGTGGTCCATTTTTTCCCTCATCCATTGCTCACCCTCCACATGTCCTCGGACACCTCAAAGGAGACCGAGCACAATCTCACGCCTCAAATGCCTGTGTTCAAATAGACAAAAACCTTTAGTAGTGATGGTATCTCTATAGCTTTTTTTCTTATTAGAATGACTTTTTTGAAGAAAAAAAAACAACTATCTTTTTTGCTTTGCTATATTTTGTATAGAACCTCTACATATCTATGGCACTGTGAGGTTATTCATAACAATCTTTATTCTTATCTAATTTTTTGTATAGAACTAGATGTTATGATTTTTATCTAATTTTTGTCTATCTGTTTTATAGATTATTCTATTGCTTTGAAATTTAAAAGTCAAAGGGCTAATCTTGCTGGATCTTGCCTTGGACAGTGTGTGGAACCATTATTTTTTTTAACTTGCATATACACTCGTATTACTTTTGAGAAAGTTGCACAAACACTCATATTATTTTTCTTGTTCAATGCAGGTATTCATTGGTACAACTTGTTTAGGTTTTCATCTCTTTTCTGCTCAGGTAATCCTTCCATCCCCTCTATATATATTTGTTGAACCAGCGATCCTGGGTGGTGGCTCATATTTATTTAATCCATCGAGCCTGGGTGGTGGCTCATGTTTAAACTAATCCAGTGAACCTGGGTGGTGGCTCATATTTTTTGCAGGATGTGATTGTATGTGTGAATGTCATAGATATATACTTTCTGCTTTACAGGATGTATGAATGAGAAGACGGAGAAAGCATGAATATGAATGAGTGAGATGAGTGGACCTTTTTTTCATTTTTGCCCATTCAAGACTTATGTTAGGATATATGATTTTACTGTCTTTTGATAGTAATGTCATATATCGAGCATAAAGTCTTGAATTGTCCAAGTTGGACAGTCTATGGATATTTGATTCATCTGTACATTCTTAATTTATTATATGTGTATTGTGATTCTCTTAAAATTTTGGTAGCGTCTCCTCGCTCTTCTCCGATATACCAACTAATTTTAACTGCTCTTCTTGTCACTTGTATTTCATACAAGTGATTTTCTGAGCATAGTTAAAATTAGTAAATATTTGGGGTATATTGGAGAAGTGTGGGGAGATGCTGCCAAAATTTTGAAGACAATCCCAATACACATATAATAAATTAAGAAGAACAGATGAATCAAATATCCATAGATGGGCACGATTTTTTGTAGGCACCCCCTTTTTTTGTAGGAATTTATGCAGACATGTATGTGTGTGTGGAATGTAAATGTGAAAAAGCTCCCGGTATAGGGGAGGTGCTGTCGAAATTTTCTTTGAATTGTCGGTTAATTCATATTTATTCGATACAACTTAGAGATCGTTTGGGTACAACTTAGGCTGAGGGGTTATTGTCAATGCAAAACTATTGCATCCTAAAATGACGAGACTCGATAAGAGTTGGATACAACTTAGAGATCGTTTGGATCCTAGATATGAGAAAGGAGTAGATGAGTTTTTGGATTTTGCTTTTGATGAACAAAGACAATCTTTTAGACATGGACGGAATCATGAGTTCATACAATGTCTGTGTCGTAACCGTGTTAACGGATTGAAGTTGTCCCGGATGGATGTTGAAATTCATCTTAAAGTAGATGGATTTTGGACACGATATACCAATTGGGTATGTCATGGAGAGGCACCATTAGTTGATGTTCAGCAAGTAATGAAGCACAAATAGAAGAAGAGATTGATACGACAATTGAAATGTTATATGAGTTACAAGAGGCTGAAACAGAGATGACAGAAGAGGAACATGAACCAAATGAGAAAGCAAGAGATTTTTATCAATTATTAGAAGATGTTGAAACACCATTATATCTTCGTTGTGTCAAATTTTCAAAATTGACATTTCTGTTGAAACTATTGCACATTAAGACCATGAACAAAGTGACAGCTTCTTGTATGGGAATGTTTCTTGAGTTGCTTAGAGAAGTATTACCAGAAGGAGCTAATTTACCTCGAACATGGTATGAAGTGAAGAAGACTATGAAAGATTTTGGGTTAGGTCATGAGAAGATAGATGCTTGTCAGAATGACTGTGTCTTGTTTCGAAATGAACATGAACATGGGGATCGATGTCCAGCATGTAATGCTCCCAGGTACAAAGAAAATACGCAACAAGGTAGCCTGAAGAAGAGACGTCGCAAACAGGTGCCATACAAATATTGCGTTATTTTCCAGTTAAAATAGATTGCAAAGAATGTTCATGTCTTCTAAGATAGTCAAGTGGATGACATAGCACAAAGATGGCCGAAGTCTCTCGAAAAATGAAACTATGTGACATCCTGCTGACTCTAAAGCATGGCGACATTTCGATGATCAATATCCAGATTTTGCTGCAGAGGTTCGCGACGTGAGACTCGGCTTAGCGACTGATGGATTCAATCCATTTGGGATGATGAGTAGTAGATACAGTGTATGGCCTGTGATGATAGTAGTTTATAATTTGCCGCCATGGATGTGCATGAAGCAGACGTTTATGATGATGTCATTACTTATTCCAGGTCCTAAAAGTCCTGGAAATGATATCGATGTCTATTTACAACCGTTGATAGAAGAATTGAAAGATTTGTGGGACAACGGTGTTGAAACATATGATGCTTCAAAGAAACAGAATTTTCAAATGAGACGATCAATGATTTTTCTGCATATGCCAATTTATCAGGATGGAATACCAAAGGAAAACATGTATGTCCATCCTGTCATTATGATACAAATTCAAAATGGCTACACAATTGTCGAAAATTCTGTTATCTAGGGCACCGACATTTTTGCCAATCAGTCATAGATGGAGAAGGCATGAGTATTAACACAAATTTGATGGCGTGGCTGAACATCGTAAGCGTCCAGAAGTGTTAACGGGTGCTGCAGTGTGGAATCAACAACTTTAACTTCCTCATATCAGATTTGGAAAGAACTTTAAGAAGGATATCAAGAATTTAGAAGGATGGAAGAAACAAAGTTTTTTTTTTAGAGAGCTGTCGTATTGGTCAAATCTACTCATTCGGCACAACTTGGATGTAATGCACATTGAGAAGAATATATGTGACAATTTGTTGGGAACTTTGAATCTTCTTGGTGGGGAAAGAGCAAAGACAGTCTAAATGCACGGTTAGATATGGAACAGTGGGTAATAAGACCGAAATTTCATCCACAGACAGACAGTCAAAATAAGACCAGGTTACCAGCGGCAGAGTATACATTGAACAGATTGCAGACAACGGCTGTGTGCAACTTTCTGCGTAATATAAAAGTTCCGGATGGATATTCCTCCAATTTGATGAAATGTGTAGATATTGTAAGTCAAAAATTGGTAGGGCTGAAGAGTCATGATTGCCATATATACATGCAAGTATTATTGCCTTTGGCAATTCGTGGTATTGTCAATCAAGATGTGACAGACCCAATTACAGAGTTAAGTATATATTTTAGAGATGTTTATTCTAAAGTTCTTCAATCTGATCGTTTGCTTACATTGGAAGGTGATATTGCAGTAACATTATGTAAGTTGGAACAAATTTTTCTACCGTCTTTTTTGATGTCATGGTTCATTTGATTGTACATCTTGCATATGAAGCGAGAATTGCCGGACCAGTTCAATACCGATGGATGTATCATATAGAGAGATTTTTGAAGAAATTGAAAGATGTTTTAAATAGGGCACATCCAGAAGGTTCAATTGTTGAAGGATGTCTTATGGAGGAAACAATCTCATTTTGTTCAATGTATATGGAAGGTATTGACACTCACTTTAACCGAAGGGAAAGAAACTATGACGGCCCCTCTGAAGACAATAATGAAGGAGGTTGTTCGATATTCAAGTCTTCAGGGCGTTTCTTAGCAGGAAATGGTAATACTCGTATATTGTCTAAAGAAGAAGTTGAGAAGGCACATATGTACATTCTTAAACAGATTGAAGATATCGATGAATATTTTTTTGAACACAAGAGATGTGTTGAGAGTTCAATCCATATAGAAAGGAATTTCTTGAAGTGGTTCCAAATTTATGTGAAAGATTTGTACGATGCAAATGATCCTCGGTGTACTTCTGATATATACTGTCTGGCACGAACACCTTCAAGGTTTGCACCTTCACACTCGGGCTATATTGTCAATGGATTCAGGTTTCGTACATCATCTATTGATGCAACAAATGTCACTTAGTTGTCTGGAGTTATTGTCAATGCAGAACTTGAATCCGGATGTGATGGATATTATGGACGTCTAAATGATGTATTGGAAATATGTTTTGATAATCAAAGACGTGTTGTTTTATTTGAGTGTGACTGGTGGGATGTTTATAGAAAAGATAGAGGATTTAAAATAGATAAATATAGAACTATCAGTCTGAACACTCGTCAAAGACTCAATACAGATGAATCCTGGAAAGTCAAGTGGAACAGGTGTTCTATGTCAATGATAACACAACACAAGGATGGATCATTCCTGTCAAAGCACGTCCGCGTGATTACTACGACTTGCAAGATAAGTCTCCTGAGAATGATCTAGAACCAAGTGACGAAGTGTTTCAGGACAATCTGATTGATGTTCCGATTAGAGAAGAAATTCAAGATGTGGATCTATGTCAAGAAAGTAGCGTAAGAGTGGGCGATTATATTGATATTTAGGTGATTTATTTACGTTAGTATTTAAATTTCATTTTTAACATAAATTTACATAGATATTCAAGATTGAAAATTTTTAACTTGTTATGTTTACATATCTACTAACATTTTTTTTAACAAATGGCTTCTGCTAGTGAGCGCTCTTCTCGTGATGGCTCACGCCTACGGAGGCATCGGACTCTGTCAGTCCCTCTCCCTCCCACCTCTCAGGCGATCTGTCCCCCTCCCACATCTCAGGGGCTCCCTCCCTCTCCCACCTCGCAGGCGCTTCCTCTCCCTCCCACTCTTCAGCATATAGCTCCCTCTTCCAGCCCTCAGGCATCTACATCTTCTAGCAGGTTCATATTTTAATTTGATGTAACTTTTATATTCATTGTTTAATAGATATTCTCTGATGATGTTTAATGTTTATATTTCAACAGGTCCATCTGCACCAACTTGGGGGAGGGGCACTGGTCGTCGAAGGCCGACTAGGGGAGTTACAGAGAGGAGGCTACCTGATGGACAACAATGGAATGTCTCCCTCGTCCGAAGATATGGCGTGGGCCCTACTGCAGATCACTTTACGAGTCGCATGGGCGTTGTATCAAAAATGTATTGTAAGATTTCGCAAAAAGATTTTGTGAAGCTGCCTGTTGTGACTAAGGAGTTGATATTCAGATCTTCAGGTAATTATTGTTTAAATTGAATAGTATATATGTGTATATTTTTCTTATAATTGAGTGACTTTGTTTTGCAGTTGACGTACCAGTGGGAGCGAACAGAAAAAAACAGATAGGGAGATGCTTGCTCACATGAGCGCCATGCATCGCAGTTGGCGTAGCAAGCAAAAAAAAGAGTAAGTTAATATACTATTTCATTTTCATATGGACTTTATTTTTTTAACTTGTTTATATATTGACAAAAATTTTGCATTTCATGTCAGCATTTTAATGGCAAGTCTTTAGATGATGCGATTGCTCCGTCCCAGTAGGTATTGACTCCTCAGATTGGCAAACAATGTGCGAGATGTGGACTACTGGGGATGAGCGGGTAATATTTAAAATGCTTAGAATATGATTGTTTATGATTATTTTGTTTCTATAAATGGAACGATAACTGTCTATTCTTGTCTTTTTAGAGGGTTGCTGACCGAAATAAGTAAAACTGTGCCACTCAGTCAATACCATATAGACGGGGCAGGACTAGTCATTATCAGTTGATGAATGATTTTGTGAGTTATGTTTTATGAATTATGTTATCCCTTTCATTTAGTTACTTATATGTCTTTCTTATTTTGTCTCAATTTAAACAGTCTCATATGCATGGACATACTCCGCATCGACTTGAGGTTTTCAAGATGGGTCGATGCAAAGACTTACCTAACGATAGTGAGAGCTAGGTAGATGAGGAGAGCAGGAGACGATATGTAAGCAACTTTATTTCTATTTCTTTTATGTGAATATGTTTTCATTACAATAGTTGTATCATTAATATTTTTTTTCTCTACCTTTTGTTGTAGGAGACTATGACTCAGATGATTGCTCCTTCCTCAGACATTGATGCCGAGAGCCACACCCCAGCGACTCCCGAGGACGCCTTCATTTCGGTCATGGGAAAAGATCGACCTGGACGTGTTCACTGTGCGGGTAGTGGAGAGATGTTGGGCACATGGTATAGATCTACAGGAATGTCTGACAGTTCAGAGCGAGAAAGGATAATGCAAGAACAATTAAAAGCTCAAGAAGAAAAGTTGAAAGCACAGAAAGAGGAGATGACTCAAATGCGAGAAACGATTTCTCGATTGGAGAATGTAGCGACGAAGGTGGACGAGATGAGCATACTCCTCTCCCAGATACAGGCATCACATGCACGTACCCAGCATGTACCTCCTGCAGTTCAGAGCGGGAGCGATAGCGAGACAGATGAGGCAGCAGATGATTATTCTGATCATGATGATCATGTCTCTTGATTTCTCTCCTATTTTATTACACTTTCACGTACATTTTCTACTTTTCTAGATATTTGTATAATAATATTTATGCATTATATTCTATGTGTGTGATTGAATGATCCAGCGAGTTTGGGTGGTAGCTCAATAATAATATATATGATTGAATGATCCAGGTGGTTCATACATGAATATAGTGTGTTATTAAATATATAAAAAAATCTTTCTGACAACATGTCAGCGGTTAGGAAGCCGCTGCCAAAGGCACATATGTCTGCGACTAGTACATGCTGACAAAAAGAAAACATATGGCCGCGGTGCTTATGACTGCTGACAATAAATATTTAAGGCAGTGGTTTCAGTCGCTGATAAAAGCCACATATGTCCACGGCTATAACCCGCGGCCATAATATTCTAATGGCCGCGGCTGACAGTCGTTGCTGTAAAGTCTATATCGGCGGCTGTTCTTACCGCTGCCAATTATACTTTATGTCCGCAGCTTCAATAGACGCGGACAAATGGTATATATGTCAGCTGCGACAGTGAACCGCTGACATAAGATATGTCCACGGACTTTTTGGCAACGGATGTGGCAGTACTTCTATAGGCGCGGACATAACAATATGTCAGCGCTTTCATACTATTTGTCAACGGCTTCCAATCGCTGACAAATGTTCGTTCTTTTATAGTGTATAGGGGGTTAAAAATATTTTTCATTAAGAGTCGAAACAGACGGGACTAATTAATTAAAACTGATCAAAATGCCACGCCACCACAGGGAAAGCTTCAAAAGTATGACATTCCAATTCTGAGGATACCTGCTCATTTAGAAGTTCTTTTGAGCATGGGTCGAACTTTGAGATACCCAGGACATCAAGTTGAAGGCAAAACCAAGTAAAGACCTAGCTAGCATGAAAAGGACATTTCTCCCTACGGGTGGGTGTCTCTTAGCAAGAGCCCTCAACAAGTTTCTCAGATACTGCCAAAATTTCCGGCTACATATTTTTCGTGGAACCCAATTTTTGACTACAAAATCTCAAAGGTTGACTTGGTGTGTTTCTTTCTTACGGTGCATGACTATTTCAAGATGACCCCATAAAAGGGAGTTGCTAGGATATCCATTTGACTGGAATACCAAGCTTTAAAAGTTTAATTTTCAACTCTTTTGCAACAGAAAACGACGTCACAGAATACAGCGCAGCTTCCATAAGATATGGCATTTTATTTCGAATTTAATTTCTTTCCATCTAAGTAATGTTCCTCTTTTTAACTTTCAGAACACCCCCCACCCACCCCCACAAAGAAGAAGAAGAAGAAGAAGAAGAGCCCTAAGCGTTCTAAAGGTAGTTTATAGTCAAATCAAACCCTGTCATATCAGGATAGCTTTAGCTTGACTTGAATAAAAAGGAAGGAGAAAATAGGTTGAGAGCAGTCCCTACACCTTTGTGAAGTATAGAAACCTAAAAGTTTATATGGAATTTGAGCGAGGAGATAGAGATAACTTATCTTATCTGTCTTATTTTGGCACCATATATATATATATATATATATATGACCTAGAGACTAGTTTAGACATGTTCTTTGAACAATTCTTAGATGGGTACCACCCTTGAACCGTACTCAGAGATCTATCGATGCAAACTTCCATTGACCTCATGCAACCCTAGCCCAGGCAATCACAAGCTTATCATTGCAACCTCTATTCACCTGGAAGTTTTATATTATATATGGTCAGTGACCGTTCGAGGGTCTAACACAACACCTTCTGGGTCGACTTCACACGGTAGCTTTTATGAAAGTCCATGGCTGGAATCACATGATGTGCTCTTGACGACAAGTGGCGATCAAACTGCACAAACGCCCAAGGAAGCAGGCTGGGGACAAAACAAAGAAGACAACTGCATGGGGGAGCATGATTAAAGTTAGGAGAGAACTTTTCGGTGTTTAGAGTTCAGACCTCCGACCACCCTACATGTTTCACGATTCAGGTGCACACGAAAGGGGCTAAACTATCATTTTTTCCCCCGTTTCCTACCACTTCAGAGCATGGATCCATCCTTCGCAGTTGTCAAAAGGACCGTGCATGTTGCTCACCCACGTTATGTCTGGGATTTGACGACACACACAAAAGAAAAGGGCTGATTAGAAGACCGATCAACGAGATCGTGCACGACTAGAAACTTTACAGAAAAATATTCGGCGCTAAACAATGATATGATGAATCATTTTGATAACCCGGTAGTGCTGTTTTGGTAAAGGAGGAAGCAATTAATCGATGGGGCTCTTAAATTGGTATAGACTAACTGACTAACTTAAAAATTAATTCACCTGTATTTAGAAATAAAAATGAGACCGGATAGGATAATCGAGTATTTTCTTATGAATATTTAAATATTATTGAAACGATTTGTGGAATGAATAATGCCTTTGTATTATGCACACACATATATATAGATGTACAAAAGCCCAAGGTAGGGCAAGGCCCAGAGTAGGGCAAGGCCCAAAGAAGGGCAAGACAGCTAGAGAATCTCGTAAGGATATACAGCTAGAGAATCTCCTAAGAATAGCAGACAACTGTACATACGTTAACACCCCCCCTCAAACTCATGGTGGATCATAGACAGAGAGTTTGCCAACTAATTCACGAAACCTTGGAGTAGTCTGCGACTTCGTAAACAGATCAGCGAGCTGCTCGGCCGAGGAGACATGAGGGAGAGAAAG
This sequence comes from Colocasia esculenta, assembly GCA_014218235.1. Classification (NCBI taxonomy): domain Eukaryota; kingdom Viridiplantae; phylum Streptophyta; class Magnoliopsida; order Alismatales; family Araceae; genus Colocasia; species Colocasia esculenta. Next base: position 10,613,449 of record CM024755.1, on the reverse strand, counting down.
AGTGCCAGCTAGGTAATGATGACGAACAAAATGACAGTCAATCTCAATGTGCTTTGTCCTCTCATGGAAAACAGGATTGCTTGCAATCTGAAGAGCACTCTTGTTATCGCAGTGTAGGGGAGTCGAAGTGCGAACATCAACCCCAAACGATGGAAGGAGTCGACGTAACCAAATAACCTCAGCGGAGGTGTCAGCCATAGCTCGATATTCAGCCTCAGTACTGGAACGAGATACGACTGCTTGTTTCTTGCTGCGCCAGGAGATCAGTGAAGACCCCAAGAAAATACAATATCCTGTGGTGGAGCGACGATCCGAGGGGTCACCTGCCCAATCGGCATCAGAGTAGGCACGGAGTTCCAAGGGAGAGGTGGAAGAAAAGAAAAGGGAACGATGAATAGTGCCACGGAGATAGCGAAGAACGCGTAAGAGAGCAGCATAGTGTACTGAGGTAGGGGCGCTCACGAATTGGCTTAAAACATGAACAGTATGAGCAATATCAGGGCGCGAAATGGTAAGATAGACCAAAGCACCAACCAGTTGACGATACCGTGTAGGATCGTCTAACAGAACACCATCGGTTGGGCGAAGCTTCACATGTAGTTCCATAGGTGTGTCTACCGTTCGGGTGTCGGATAAGGCAGCCTTCTGAAGAATGTCAGTGATATACTTCTGCTGAGATAATAGGTATCCCCGAGAAGAGTAGGCAACCTCTAAGCCAAGAAAATAGCGAAGAAAGCCCATATCCTTCATATCAAAATGTTGCTGAAGATGCGTCTTGAGAGAGGCAATGGCAGCTGAGTCATCACCAGTGATAACCATGTCATCAACATAGAGAAGTAAGATGGCTCGACCATGAGGAGAGTCACGAACAAATAGTGCATAGTCTTCAGAGCTCTCCTGGAAGCCAGCCTCAATAACAGCACGGCGAAATCGATCAAACCAGGCACGAGGGGCCTGTTTGAGTCCATAGATGGCCTTGCGGAGACGACAGACATGTCCTGTCGGGGTAGAGACACCAGGAGGAGGTTGCATGTAGACTTCCTCTTTGAGCTCACCATGAAGAAAAGCATTCTTGACATCAAGTTGGTAGAGCGGCCAACTACGACTGGCAGCAACAGCCAGTAACGTACGGACAGTAGTCATCTTTGCCACAGGGGCGAAGGTCTCCTCATAGTCGATGCCATACTCTTGAGAGAAGCCACGAGCCACGAGACGTGCTTTGTGGCGTTCAATGGAGCCATCAGCCTTGGTCTTAATTTTGTATATCCACTTGCAACTGATAGGAGAGACGTTGGATGGAAGCGGTACAACGTCCCAAGTGTGTGTCTCTTGAAGAGCGTGAAGCTCCTCCTCCATTGCCTGGCGCCATTCAGGGAACTGAACAGCTTGGCGATAACTCTGGGGCTCCTGATGAGAGTGTATGGCTGTAAGGAAGGCAGAAAACTGAGGATAGTAAAAGTCAGTAGGATCATAACCAAGCCTGTCAGGAGGGCGGTGAGACCGCTGAGGATAACGCCGAGGTGGATCCAAAACCGGCGAGGAGGAAGCAGGAGCAGGAGTAGCCTCAACTGAAGAGTTTGAAGTATCTTCCAATGCAGAGATGTGTCTGCTCGGAGTCGGGTTAACGAGAGATGGAGAAGGAGATGACTCAGCGGAGGATTCAGGGTCTGGGGGGTCCGGAGAAGGTGATGACTCAGCGGAGGGGAGAAGACCGGGAAGGCCAGGAGTGATGGAGGAAGAAGAGGGATAAGAAGATTGAAGAAAGGAGAGATCTTGAGAGCTAGTGGGGAAGAAGGGAACATGCTCAAGGAAGGTGACATGACGAGAGATCCGAAGACGACGAGCAGGGGGATCATAGCAGCGATACCCAGAGTGCTCAGGACTGTAGCCAAGAAGAACACACTTAACGGCTCGAGGTGAAAGTTTGGTACGTTCAGTAGGTGGCAACAACACATAGCACGTACATCCAAAACTACGTAGTCGGCTATAGTCTGGTGAATGAGAGTAAAGCCGCTCGTAGGGGGTGGATCCGGACAAAATTGAGGAGGGGGTGATATTGATGAGAAATACCGAAGTGAGGACAGCCTCAGCCCAAAAGGCACGAGGAACGGAGGCAGAGAAAAGTAGGGTGCGGGTTGTCTCAAGGATATGACGATGCTTGCGCTCTGCCACACCATTCTGTTGCGGGGTATAAGGGCAAGAGAGTTGAGGAAGTGTTCCATGGGAGGAAAGAACACGGCGAAGGTCAGAGGAAAGATACTCACGAGCACCATCAGTTCGAAGAACCTTTATACGACAGTGAAAATGAGTATACACCATCTCAGTAAACTGGCGATAAATAGATAAAAGATCAGACCTTCGATGAAGAAGATAAACCCATGTAAACCTCGTACAATCATCCACAAAGCTGACATAATACAAGTAACCAGTCATAGAAGGAAGGGGGGAAGGTCCCCAAATGTCAGAGTGGACTAACTCAAAAGGAGACGTGGCACTAGACTCGCGGGAGGAAAAAGGAAGAGCGGTATGTTTAGCAAGTTGACAGCTCTCACAATGAGATAGGGACAAGGGCATACTAGGACCTAAGACTCCGGTTTTAAAAAGAGATCGGAGACGGGATTCTGACGGATGACCTAAGCGACGATGCCAAAGGTCAGCAGAGGTGGGGGAAGGACTCCGAGATGCAGACACCGTCAGCGCCGAAGGAGGAAGATGCAGTTTGTCCAAACAGTAGAGGCCACCCACTCTATGACCTGTTCCAATCCTCTGGCCGGTACGTGGATCCTGCACATCACAAGAAGAAGAAGTGAATGAGACAGTATATCCATAATCCGCAAGGCGGCTGACAGACACAAGGTTCATGGAGAGGTGGGGAACATGAAGAACGGAAGAGAGGGTAAGGTGGCCAGAAGGGTGAGAGCGGGGGTGATAGAGCCACACTGCGAGACAGAAAGAGAGGTACCATCAGCAGTGTGGATCCGAAGATGAGATGGGACAGGGGAGCAATCAACAAGAAGAGAACTGTCAGAAGTCATGTGGTGAGAAGCCCCAGAGTCTAAGATCCAAGCAGAAGCAGTACCAGTGGCAGCAGACAAAGCAGAAGGTTCAGAAATGAAACCAGCAGTCTGCAGGAGTTGCTGAAGTTGTTGTATCTGACTGGCTAGTTGATTCACATCAGGAGACCCTGCAGGTGATGCGGTAGCCAGTGGGGTTGAGGAGTCAACCACAGCGGCAGTGGTGCGAAGTTGACGTTGACGCTCCTTCCGTTGGCGTTTTCGACATTGATCGATGGTGTGACCACGATTGCGACAGTATTTGCAGTAAAGTGATGTCAATGTGCCATCGCCAGAATGTGCCAAGGAGTCCATGACGCGAGAAGTCCTTGGTGTGTCCAGTATAGATGGGGATGGTTCTGAGGATGGGGGACGAGAGACAGCAGCAAAAACAGTCTCGGAGGGAGTGACAGGAGTCCCCAAGGCCCGTAAACGAGTCTCTTCTGCAATAAGTTCAGTGAGTGCATCATCTAGACTTGGTAGAGGAGATCGATGAAGAAGCTGAGCTCGGAGTGCTTCAAAATCAGGACGTAAACGCATCAAGAAATGATATAGTTGTTGCCGATCTCGCTGTTGACCACAGGAGCACGTGGAAACTCGTCCACTGACATGCATGGCATCCAACTCTGACCAGATACGCCGAAGTCGACCAAAAAACTCTTGAATCGATAGCTCACCTTGACGGAGACTGTCAAGCTCACTACGGAGTTGATATTCACGAGCTCCACTAGATTGAACATAACGTTTGGTAAGATAAGTCCACTGTGCTCGAGACGTAGTAGACTCTAAAAGATCCAAACGAATAGAGGGGTCAACAGAGCGAAAAATATATCCCATGACAATTTCATCAATATCACCCCAACTCTGTGGGCAAGAGACAGTACTGTCCTCTTTACTACCATCTTTACTTGTGATGCTTCCGTCTACGTAACCCCATAAACGAGCAGTTCGAAGGTTACTTCGAATAGTCGCAGCCCACACAGCATAATTTTCTGCACCCATAAGCTGCACATCCATTTTCGGAATACCCATCGTACTGACGGGAGAGGCCATAATAATAAGCAACCGAAGGATGGTGACAACTTCCTTATGCAGGGACTGGTGACCGGATCTCCCAAGGGGGGCTTTCAGGGAGGTGACCAGATCACCTACCACAGACCCTGCGCAACCAAGCTAAACTGGCCTGCAGCAGGTGACCAGGCGGGAACAGGGAGAACCCGGAGAGCAGGGAGCAGCGGATGGACCAGAGGGAGATGCCTCACCGTGCGAACAGCGACCGGACCCAGGAACAGGGGAAAACCTGGAGAGGAGCGGTCGGACCAGAAGGAGATGAGGACCAGCCGAGCACCCGTACGCAGCGGCGGAGGAGACAGAGGTGGAAGATCCGCACGACGCCGAGCCAGGCAAGGACGGGAACGTCGCACGCGCCGCCCGGGGACAGCACGACCTGACGCGGAGGAAACGGCCCGACGACACGTAAACTGCGCTCAGAATGCCGGGGACGGGGACGCCGCGACGAACCGGACCAGGCGGACGCGGTGGGAGCAACCCGACGACGCGGAAGCCGACTGACGCACGGCCTGACGCGACGACGGGGAAGCCGACTGACGCTCGACCTGACGCAGAAGCTGGAAGCGGCGGTCGGCAACGCCCGGCCTGACGCGGAAGCTGAGAGCGGGAGGCTCTGATACCATGAAACGATTTGTGGAATGAATAATGCCTTTGTATTATGCACACACATATATATAGATGTACAAAAGCCCAAGGTAGGGCAAGGCCCAGAGTAGGGCAAGGCCCAAAGAAGGGCAAGACAGCTAGAGAATCTCGTAAGGATATACAGCTAGAGAATCTCCTAAGAATAGCAGACAACTGTACAGACAACTGTACATACGTTAACACTTATAATGACCCTATTAATGGATTAGGGGGTAAGCACTTAGCCAAAAAGCCAAAGTCATCAGATGAATCTCTTTTTTTAACTAAAGGACCATAATATGGCCAAATTATTAATGAAAAAAACTTAAAATAGAAGGCAAATGCATATACAAATCGAGTGGCACTGGCCAAGTATGAACACCAACACAAAAAAAGAAAATCTAAGATGAAAAACCAAATGATAGAAACTATATATAGCTTTTGACCCACGGAAAGAGGCTCTTAGATCTATGTAGATGACCAATCCTAAGAGTATGTATACTGAAGCACAGCTCGAGGATGAAGACCCAAACGTCGGAAGCAACGTTCATCATCATCATCTTTTGTATCTTTATCTGGCGTCTCAAATTCTAATTTTACTCCATGCATTAATATGTTTTCAACTTTAACTAGCTCTGCTATCGAACTTTGCATGATCTGCCTACCTTCAATATTTTCTTACAAAACTAGAGTTGGAAAGGATACAGCAGCTAGAGAAGGGGTCTGGCACAAAGGACTAGGTGATTGAACACGTGCTATCGGTAAACAAATTATAATACCACCTTTTCTATTCGGATGTGCTTTGAATTTCCGACTACCAAATAATGAACTTGCAGCATTCTTACCAGCTGCATTAGTGGAGGACGATGGACTTCGCTCATCTTGTTGTATTCCAATAGGTGAACTCTGCAGTGCATCTTTATAAGAATAAGAACTTGGATTGCGTATATTTTGAGACTGGATAATGCAAGAACAATTAAAAGCTCAAGAAGAAAAGTTGAAAGCACAGAAAGAGGAGATGACTCAAATGCGAGAAACGATTTCTCGATTGGAGAATGTAGCGACGAAGGTGGACGAGATGAGCATACTCCTCTCCTACATACAGGCATCACATGCACGTACCCAGCATGTACCTCCTGCAGTTCAGAGCGGGAGCGATAGCGAGACAGATGAGGCAGCAGATGATTATTCTGATCATTATGATCATGTCTCTTGATTTCTCTCTTATTTTATTACACTTTCACGTACATTTTCTACTTTTCTTGATATTTGTATAATGATATTTATGCATTATATTCTATGTGTGTGATTGAATGATCCAGCGAACCTGGTTGATGGCTCAATAGTGTGTGATTGAATGATCCAGCAAGCCTGGGTGGTGGCTCAATAATAATATATGTGATTGAATGATCCAGGTGGTTCATACATGAATAGAGTGTTGGGAGGCAACACTCTGATCAGCGACAACTCTCTCTCACACTACCCACACGTAGATACCAGAGAGAGATAGGAGGAGGTAGGAAGAAGAACACAGGAACACCAGATTTTACGTGGTTCGGAGGCAAGAAGCCTTCCTACGTCCACGACCACAGCAGCTTTCAATAATTCTTCTGCAAGAAATACACACACCTCCAAAGAGGACAAAACCCCCCTTTATATACTAGGAGGAAAGGGCGCCACAATCAAGACACACAAGGGCAAAAGGGTCCTGTCTCTGAAACGCCTCAGAACTGCAAAGTCCTGTCCTGGTAAGAGGGAGTCGAATGATTCAATATTTGACATTCGACTGCATGAGTCGAAACCTTCATGTTGACATTCGATTGCATGAGTCGAATCATTCACATTTGACATTCGACTGCATGAGTCGAATCCTTCATGTTGACATTCGACTGCATGAGTCGAATCATTCACATCTGGCATTCGACTGCATGAGTCGAATCAATCAATCGACTGCTTCATTTCTGACTTCGGCTGTGGCAGTCGAATGCTGAGTCCGCCTGCAACACTTAGTCAAAATTTAGCTTCCGAGGGCGCTGCCCCCGGAGACCCCCGCAAGGGGCGCTGCCCCCTTGACCCCCGCGACCTGATCGCGTAGGTCGAACCGCGACCTGACCCCTTATGGAGATCTACTTCAGAGTTCGGGCTCCACATTCTAACATAGAGTGTGGTATTAAATAAAAAAAAATTCTTTCTGACAACATGTCAGCGGTTAGGAAGCCGCTGCCAAAGGCACATATGTCCGCGACTATTACATGCTGATAAAAAGAAAACATATGGCCGCGGTGCTTATGACTGCTGACAATAAATATTTAAGGCAGTGGTTTCAATCGTTGATAAAAGCCACATATGTCCGCGGCTATAACCCGCGGCCATAATATTCTAATGGCCGCGGCTGACAGCCGTTGCTATAAAGTCTATATCGGCGGCTGTTCTTACCGCTGCCAATTATACTTTATGTCTGCGGCTTCAATAGGCGTGAACAAATGGTACATATGTCAGTGGCGACAGTGAACCGCTGACATAAGATATGTCCACGGACTTTTTGGCAACGGCTGTGGCAGCACTTCTATAGGCACGGACATAACAATATGTCAGCGCTTTCATACTATTTGTCAACGGCTTCCAATCGCTGACAAATGTTCGTTCTTTTGTAGTGTATAGGGGGTCAAAAATATTTTTCATTAAGAGTCGAAACAGACGGGACTAATTAATTAAAACTGATCAAAATGCCACGCCACCACAGGGAAAGCTTCAAAAAGTATGACATTCCAATTCTGAGGATACCTGCTCATTTAGAAGTTCTTTTGAGCATGGGTCGAACTTTGAGATACCCAGGACATCAAGTTGAAGGCAAAACCAAGTAAAGACCTAGCTAGCATGAAAAGGACATTTCTCCCTACGGGTGGGTGTCTCTTAGCAAGAGCCCTCAACAAGTTTCTCAGATACTGCCAAAATTTCCGGCTACATTTTTCGTAGAACCCAATTTTTGACTACAAAATCTCAAAGGTTGACTTGGTGTGTTTCTTTCTTACGGTGCATGACTATTTCAAGATGACCCCATAAAAGGGAGTTGCTAGGATATCCATTTGACTGGAATACCAAGCTTTAAAAGTTTAATTTTCAACTCTTTTGCAACAGAAAACGACGTCACAGAATACAGCGCAGCTTCCATAAGATATGGCATTTTATTTCGAATTTAATTTCTTTCCATCTAAGTAATGTTCCTCTTTTTTAACTTTCAGAACACCCCCCACCCACCCCCACAAAGAAGAAGAAGAAGAGCCCTAAGCGTTCTAAAAGGTAGTTTATAGTCAAAATCAAACCCTGTCATATCAGGATAGCTTTAGCTTGACTTGAATAAAAAGGAAGGAGAAAATAGGTTGAGAGCAGTCCCTACACCTTTGTGAAGTATAGAAACCTAAAAGTTTATATGGAATTTGAGCGAGGAGATAGAGATAACTTATCTTATCTGTCTTATTTTGGCACCATATATATATATATATATATGACCTAGAGACTAGTTTAGACCTGTTCTTTGAACAATTCTTAGATGGGTACCACCCTTGAACCGTACTCAGAGATCTATCGATGCAAACTTCCATTGACCTCATGCAACCCTAGCCCAGGCAATCACAAGCTTATCATTGCAACCTCTATTCACCTGGAAGTTTTATATTGTATATGGTCAGTGACCGTTCGAGGGTCTAACACAACACCTTCTGGGTCGACTTCACACGGTAGCTTTTATGAAAGTCCATGGCTGGAATCACATGATGTGCTCTTGACGACAAGTGGCGATCAAACTGCACAAACGCCCAAGGAAGCAGGCTGGGGACAAAACAAGAAGACAACTGCATGGGGGAGCATGATTAAAGTTAGGAGAGAACTTTTCGGTGTTTAGAGTTCAGACCTCCGACCACCCTACATGTTTCACGATTCAGGTGCACACGAAAGGGGCTAAACTATCATTTTTCCCCCGTTTCCTACCACTTCAGAGCATGGATCCATCCTTCGCAGTTGTCAAAAGGACCGTGCATGTTGCTCACCCACGTTACGTCTGGGATTTGACGACACACACAAAAGAAAAGGGCTGATTAGAAGACCGATCAACGAGATCGTGCACGACTAGAAACTTTACAGAAAAATATTCGGCGCTAAACAATGATATGATGAATCATTTTGATAACCCGGTAGTGCTGTTTTGGTAAAGGAGGAAGCAATTAATCGATGGGGCTCTTAAATTGGTATAGACTAACTGACTAACTTAAAAATTAATTCACCTGTATTTAGAAATAAAAATGAGACCGGATAGGATAATCGAGTATTTTCTTATGAATATTTAAATATTATAATGACCCTATTAATGGATTAGGGGGTAAGCACTTAGCCAAAAGTCATCAGATGAATCTCTTTTTTTAACTAAAGGACCATAATATGGCCAAATTATTAATGAAAAAAACTTAAAATAGAAGGCAAATGCATATACAAATCGAGTGGCACTGGCCAAGTATGAACACCAACACAAAAAAAGAAAATCTAAGATGAAAAACCAAATGATAGAAACTATATATAGCTTTTGACCCACGGAAAGAGGCTCTTAGATCTATGTAGATGACCAATCCTAAGAGTATGTATACTGAAGCACAGCTCGAGGATGAAGACCCAAACGTCGGAAGCAACGTTCATCATCATCATCTTTTGTATCTTTATCTGACGTCTCAAATTCTAATTTTACTCCATGCATTAATATGTTTTCAACTTTAACTAGCTCTGCTATCGAACTTTGCATGATCTGCCTACCTTCAATATTTTCTTACAAAACTAGAGTTGGAAAGGATACAGCAGCTAGAGAAGGGGTCTGGCACAAAGGACTAGGTGATTGAACACGTGCTATCGGTAAACAAATTATAATACCACCTTTTCGATTCGGATGTGCTTTGAATTTCCGACTACCAAATAATGAACTTGCAGCATTCTTACCAGCTGCATTAGTGGAGGACGATGGACTTCGCTCATCTTGTTGTATTCCAATAGGTGAACTCTGCAGTGCATCTTTATAAGAATAAGAACTTGGATTGCGTATATTTTGAGACTGGGATGTTGTCCCTTGAGGAACATGATGAGCATCCATTTGGTGCTCCAAATGGTGCTGGTTAACATGGGCTGAGTCCATTGATAATATTGTATCCTTGCCCAATGGGCCGAGGGAGACCGCCATCCCACAATCATCGGAGTAGGGGCTATCTTCTCTATGATCAAGATGGATGGTAGATGGACGTGCAATCCGTAGCATGCTTAGCCAAGGCACCATCCGAGGTTTGCGAGACATCCACAGTAATGGAAATCTTGCAATCACTAGGTTGTCTGGGGTTGCAAGTTGTTGGCAAAGAATCTAGCAAAACAACAAGGAGTGTCATCGTGGCTAGAGCTCTTGCTGTCAACAATAGCAAGCGAAGTTGTCACAGCTTTGCCGAGATCGTGCACTGCACCCAACGACACCATGATCGGAGAAGAGACCCCAATAGTCTTGTCAAAAGGTCTGACAATGTCCTCAACATCGAGCAGGACTGACCCCTACATCGCTGAGGGTGCATGTGGCCCAACTACGTCACGTTGACCTAGCCCATCGAACACTGGCCCTGTCAATCCGCCAATGTACATGGCTATAGCAACTCCATCCTCGTGTATGTCCAAGTGGCCATGCAGCAAAGAGGAATTTAGAGTTGCCACCTCGTAACTAACACATCGGGGGCGCCAAACCTGACGAGTGACATCCACTTTGAAATGACCCATACCCAGAATTGGAGTCATAGCCAGAGGTACTAGCTAGAGACAAAGACTCGCTATGTCTAAGCTTCTTTTTATAGTTAGTAGAGATATGGCCAAGGTGAAAGCAGTCAATACAAAGCAGAGGAAAATAAGGGTAGATTAAAGGTTGCCATGTACCACCATCCGGATAGTCAATCCACACACGATCATGGGGATTCTTTGACACATCCAATTACATACAAACACCAACAACATTGGTTCTGGTCATCATAATGGTGTCACGATCAATCTTTAGAACAATACCAACATTGCCAGCAATAGAATGAAGCAATGGTTCCTGATAGAAATTAGTAGGAAGCCCTGGGAGTTCCATCCACATAGGGAAAGTAGGCGAGTCCGCTTCAGGCAACAAAATTCATAGACCAATGAGAGAAAAAAATAGCATTCCCTGCACATACAACGAGTCCTTCAGTAGGACCTGAAGGAATTCTTCTCTGGATTGAAATTGGAAGAGAAGGTGTCTTGAGTCAAGATAATTGAGAACAAAATTCTGCTCAAACTTGAAACGATGGAGGAAGTGGGATCGGATTTTAGGAAAAGAGGGTCGTCCTTGTAACATGCAAGCAATCACAACTAAGTCAAGAGGAGAGAATGGGGCCTTCAACTCCTCCATGGAGAAGAAAGGAGTGGGTTAGATCTCTAGAATTCATGAATGTAGGCGGGTGCACATCCAAGAAGAGAGGAGGCGGTGAGAGAGACTAGGCCAATACCTGAGCGAAAGAGCTCAGCAGAGAGGATGAAGGTTGAGGATAATGGGGAGATAGAGTATGGAGAGCCCCCCCCCACAACCCACACTGCAAAAAAAAAAAAAGAACACTCACCCGGAGAATTCACCTCTACCATGGCCAATTTCCTAATGCACTATGAAACCCTATTAATTGATTATCAGGATCCCAATAATCGATTATCCCATGCTACCCAAGAGTAGCAATATTCCTTCCATCAACCCTAAAAGTCTTACGAGGTCTTCTGTGCTGATGGGACTCCCTCCATGACTAAGTACGACACCCAAGTCTATCTTAAGGATCTTCTTTGAGAACTAGTTCTATCATTAGTATGATATATGAAAAAAAAATTAAATTTTTTTAATAAATATTTATATAAATATATTTGATTCTAACATATTATAAAAGTAAGTCCAATTTTTGCCATGTGTGTAAAGTTGCCACATATTTGTGTAATTAAGTTACATAAATATGTGATAGCTTACACAATTAAGTTTCAACATATTTGTATAAGTTATTGTATATTTGTATAAATTGTAACAGATTTATATAAATTACAATAAATTTATGTAAATGACAGTATATCTATATATATAAGTTGTATGACTAACAACTTGGCACACATGCAACAACGTCCAGACATAATTTTATGAATATGCTAAAATCGAATATAATTTTGTAAATATGCTAGAGAGACATATTTGAGTAAATATTTATTAAAGAAAGTTATTTAAAAAAAATCGAAAGAGAGAGAAGAAGAGGAACTTGCTTCCCTTGGGAAACTTCTCTCCCTAAAATCCTCATTAGGACGGAGACATAAATAAATACGTACACACGCGTGCGCGGGCGCGGAGAGAGATAGAGAGAGAGAGAGAGAGAGAGAGAGAGTTTTGATATATCTAAGTCATGTGTAGACCCTGTCATGTTCTTGCAACTTTGACTGACTCAAACAGAACATCCAAGACAGAGGCTGCTACCTCTCAACCAAAATCCCCATTGATAATATATATAGCAAGATACATAAGCTGCCGAAATTGAGGAATCATAACAGTGTGGAGGAGAAAACCCAGTCATCTTCCCCAGCGCGGTCAATCCTTGTACTTCTCTCTCCAACCATATATGATGCGCGGTCTTTACTAGCTCGCAGCTGGTTTTTTCGCCGCCGCGTGGTCTCTAATTAATTAATTAAAAAAAAAGCATTTCCAAAAAGAGACGATGATAAATTAATAGCAAGTAATTAACCAATTTCAATTCAAACAATATAATTGGTCAGCGTGGAATATATATAACCTTATGATTGCAGTCACGAGTCTCACAAACTAAAATGCATCACTTAATCAGGAATCAGATCATCGTCAGAACGCTTACGAAGCAACTAAATTAATGTAAAATGATTTCTATAGTTGCTGTTGTTACTATCTTAAATTTACATGTACATATATACTAAATATTTTTTCATATTATTCCGAAAAATCTACTATAGAAAAGTTGGCATCAACGGTATAAAATCCTGACTACCTTCGATTGGAGAAGTCTGAAGCCTGACTCGGCAGTTTTCTAAACCCATTCAACCCCCGCACCACCCCCCCCCAACCTCCCATTGGACATGTTCAAACCCCGTCCTAATTCCCATATCAAACACAGCCACAAGACGAAACAGACCCCACATTTCTTAAATCCTTCTCCTCCTCTTTGAGCCCCTATATAAATATACAAAGAGCAAAGCAACAACCAAAAGCTCCCAACCCACAAGCTCTCCCACCCTTCTTCTTCTTCTTCTTCTTCTTCTTCCTGCAGGTGTTAACCTTTCCCTTGACTTGGGTGTTTCTAGATATTACCTCACGTGCTTTCCAGTTCATATATGACAGGGCTGCCCTCTCCACCCACAGCCCCTCCCTTCACAAAGCAACCCCTCCTCCACCCTCCTCTTTCCTTCCTCCACCCATCAAGAGCAGCGGCGGCGGCACCACGGCCATGGACCCGTCGGAGTACTATTCCTCCATGGGGAGACCGTCGCCGAGGAGGGAGGTGCAGCTGCAGGGCCCCCGCCCCACCCCTCTCAAGGTGCGCAAGGACTCCCACAAGATCAAGAAGCCCCCGGCGGCGCCCGGAGCAGGCCCCTCCCAGCCCCACCACTACCCGCCGCCGCAGCAGCAGCAGCAGCCACAGCAGCACCGGGCACCCGTCATCATCTACACCGTCTCCCCCAAGGTGATCCACACCGAGCCCGGCAACTTCATGACTCTGGTGCAACGCCTCACAGGCGCCTCCCCGAGGACCCTGGCGGCCGCCGCCGGCCCCTCGTCCGATGCCCACCACTTCGGCAGCGACAGCTCAATCGCCAACCACGCCCCGGGAGAGCTATCCCCCGCCGCCCGCTTCGCTGTCATGGAGCGGGCCGCCCAGTCGTCCTCCCCCGGCCAGCGGGCGGCGGCCTCCGGCCACGACGACTTCGTGGAGCAGCTGGGCATCGGCGGTGCGGCGGACCTGGACCGGGGGGGCGCGGGCGCCAGCTTCCCGGGTATCCTCTCGCCTCTCCCCACTGCCCTCCCGCCCATCTCCCCAACCTTCTTCTCGCCGCCTGCGGCCGCGGACCCAGCTTCCATGACCTTCCTCAACGAGATGAGCCCCCTCTTCCGGGCCACTGGCGCCGGCAGCAACAACAGCAGCGGCTTTATGGATGGCCCCTTCCTCCCCAGCCCCGGCAACTTCCTCTCCACCCCGACTCTACCTTCTCCAGGCGCCTTCTGGGAATTCTTCAGCCAGTTGTGATGGCTTCCACCGCCATTACAGAAGACAAACAGAAGAGAAGAGAGAGAGAGAGAGAGAGAGGTGAGATCAGATGAGAGAACAGGCCACGCGGTTGAGATCAGTCAGCAATCGTGGGCTTCGAAGCTGACGTGGGCCCATTCTGGGGCCCACTTGTCGTCACCACAGCAACCTGCATGGAAATTTCTGGCTTCTTATCTCTCCTCCTTACTCAAACACAGGTAGGCAGACAATTTGTAAACAAATACACTCTTTAAAAAAAAAAAACTTTTTTTTGTGGTTCACATGATCAAACTCTCATTGGTTTGGTTCTTTACTGACCCACCATTAGAACAAATCTTGTGCTCGGTCAGTCCTTGGACTACTCTCTTAGGGCTCTGGTAGTCCAATGCCCACAGGATTGCACTAGCTTCCTGTCTTTTCCTCTCTTAATTTTATTTATTCTTTTATTGAGTAAAGAGATCATGAGATTATAGAAGAAAATGACTGGGTCTTACTTGCCAATGGAGGGAGAGGGACAGCTCCTTGGTTGATTTCTTTTGTGGGTTTCTTTAATTTGCTCAACTAATCAATCCCAAAGGCAGCAAATGCATGTGAATATGCCCACCTCTGCTAAGATTCCAAATTGTGGGTTCTCTTCTATTTGATTGGGGATTGTTTAAGACAAGGGTGAGGGGAGAAGCCAAATGTCAACACCATGCCAGCTGAAGGGGAACAGGTGAATGAAGGGCCAATCCCTTCTGCACTATAAATTGTTTATTCCTGCTATATATATTTATATATTATCAGTTCATATGGGTGGCAGGCACAATTAAATACCCATTTTAGGGTTTTGTTCAACGAACAACCGGTCAGCCGAATTGGAGGCCTTGGATTTGATGGTTTCGTGTTGGGAAGTCGCTTTTGAAACTTTGCTCACTTTATATATGTATCTTATCGTATCTAATGATTAAGTTAAAAGCGTGAACCCCCTCAAGAAAAAGGGGAGGAGGAAGCTGCCCGGTGTGTTCAAACCTTGGAAAGTGTTGTTTGGCCATTTGAGGGGGGGCTGGGAAGCTACATAAAGGAGCTAGAAAAGTTTGAAGTTTTCTTTACACGTCTCCTTCCCCCCACAAATGACTGAGGACATAGTATAATGGTCATAAATTTTTATTGCAACTATTTTTTTAGACTTTTACAAACTCTGATGGGAAGTCATTTATACAGCTTCGAGGTCACTTTTGACTTTTCCAACTAAAAACTATAATTTATAGGTTTCTTAGATTGAGGCAAGAATAATATTGTTAGAACAAGTTAGACTACTGTAGGATCAACCTTCTTACGTTACAAGTGAAACCAGTTATAAACTGGTTACATGGGTCATACCATCAGATACTAAACCTGAATTGCTTATTTGATACCTGTCCAGAATAATCTAAGTTTAATCCTTCATCTATTTTGTTTATAAACAGTTGGGAACTGGCCTGGAACTTGTAAGAAAATTAAGCCATTGTTCCCCTTTCCTTCATGTTTTAAAATTTTACATAAAAAACTCGTTTTTATTCTATCCTTGTCTTTGTACACCCACACCCACATTTAAATTACTAAAATAGACGTTTAATTATGAGAAGATTTTTTTTTTACTAATTTAATTATGAGAAGATACCCAGCTACAAACTGCATTTATACTTTTATTGTCCCCACATTCTCCTACAAACCTTCGTGAAGATGGAGGGAGGACTTGACCCGTCGTATCACATTGTAAGCAGATCTGTTGCTTTTCATATATCAATACAAAATAACAACCAGACTCTAAATTACCGATTATCCTTCAAAACAGATTAAAAAATATATTTTTGAAAAATCAATATTCATAGAACTTCAACCAAGGTTGACTATATATGCTGCGGAATTCGTCCATATCGAGCTCTCACTAATACGAGTCAGATAGAAATATATCAACTAATATATTGCATCGATATATTTCGATCCAGATGATATATTTTTAAAAAATAATAATAAATAAATAAATAAATATAAAGAAATTGAATCGACTGTGCTAAGAACTCGCCTCCCCTCTTAACTGTATAGATTGAAGCACCGTGGCAAACCCTGACCCCAAGTCCAACCTCCTTTAACTTTCAGTTCAAAAATAAATTTGGGAAAACAAGATTAAGATCTAGGAGGGAGAAGATGAACCATATAAAAGGTTTGCATCTGGGGAAGCACCAAGCGTCGGTGCCGACCCTTTCTTTGGATTAATGTGACATGAAAAGTTTCATGGGACCCAAACAAGCCATCTTATAATTAAGTTGGATACGGCGTGAAGTGGTTAATTAAAGTTAGAACACGTCACGACAGGAATCTAGCTAGTTGTATTCTGCACATCAAGAAGTAGGTGTAGCACTCGACAGTGCTTTACGACGCGCGCTTTGAAAAACCAACCTACTCTTCACCAAGTTGAAGCTCAGATCACAACAAACCTGACAAGAAATTTCTAAAACGAGTCTCCTAGTTTACCACCACAGCACAGGCCAACAAATTTTTATGAGAAGTAATTGCTGCGCTATGCTTCGTTTTGTGTCATCCATGCATCTTGTAAGCTCAACGTTCCATAACATGATAGACAGACAAATCCACATCATGCACGTAGTAGCAGGAGGAAAAACATAAGCTCAACCTCATGTATCATATACCCAAGGAATGAATGGAATACAATGCAAAATATGAAATATACATTCTTATCTTTAAGATCTATTATTTAAAAGAACGATTTATGATGATGTTACAAACAAGGTTAAAACAGATTAGTTTAAATGGATAAATACATAAGAAATTCCCTGTGATCATTATATACTTGTGAAATTTAAGACAAATTTACCAAAATAACCGCAAAACTTACTTTTTAATATGATACCGTGTTGGACAACATAAGAAGATCACAATAACAAAATGTATGTACCATAGATAAAGATGTTGAGATAGATTACGTGATAAAACTAAGAAAAATAAGAATAAGATTGAGTGCTTCTATGAAGAATTGAAAATAACTTCAACTGAATAACTCAAATAATTTGGAACATAGACTACCATCTTAAAATGTGACCAAAACTTAGTAGATGTTAATAAATAAATAAAAAACTCGGAATAAGTTTAAAATGAGATGGTGTAATGTTATTGCGAAGGACATTCACTTCTTGAGTTTAAACATGAATATAACATTTGATAAAAAAAAATTTGAAGGCCGACCCCAAATTATAAGATAAAGTTATGATGATGATGATAAGTATACCAATTATATTTATTTATTTATTTATTTATTTTTCACTGATGCACTAAACTAACGTATATTTACTGCCACAATATATTTTCGTATAATAAAGGTAGACAGACGAATAAAAGAAAGATCACAAGTCGCAATCGGCAAATATTGCTCAATTTCTGTACAGAAGGCTATCCTTCTCTCTCCTTTCTTTCCACCTTCCACAGGAAAGGGTACACAGTGACAACATGTAGACCGCCAGACACCACGCAAGAGAAGACCGGAGCCAGCCCCCTTCGAAGCAAGGCCTTTAAAAGATCACCTTGCCAAAGAGCAAGATGGCAGGTTCAGGTCGACTATCCCATGAGAGTTTCCAATACAAGACATGTACACTAAGAGCTATCCATATACCATCCCTGACCGTCCCAAAACCCAGCTCGAGGTCGACTTCATTACTTTGGCTGTGATTCCAAGTCTTCTACTCCCAAAGGGAAAAACTCTCCAAGCATGTCGCCCGGGAGCTGTCATGTCCAACTTATCCACAACTTCGACAAAACCAGAAGACTCGGGGTGAAAGATCATGCCTCAAGCCTCTTCTCATCAAGCATGCAGCTTCACTTTCCCCTCCGTTCAACCTGGACCAATACTGCCAGGAACTAGATGGCCTGGGCGTCTTGATCCCCGGGTTACATCTAGAATTTGGCCACCTGGGTTTTTTGGTTCGTTGGATGCATTGTCATCACTATTCTTTAACTTTCATCATCTAAACATTTGGTTGACGCATCTTCAGATACATTGATAGTGTTGATCTTCATGAACTTGTCCTGCAGCTTCAGTTAGCCTAGGACAATGTGTCAGTTGGCATCGGAAGACTGGCATCTTCTCGTCCCCTAAATACTCCCACATATATAGGGTTCAACCTTCAAATACTGCAGATCAAAAAAACAACTCCCATAAAGAACTGAAGAGGTGAATTTACAAGCTAGAAAATAAGGGCATCAGCAAATAAGTAAAAGAAAACACTTAGACCCATAAAATCACATAATCTGACATTACAAAGTCAACCACAAAATCAGATAATGATGAGTATGTGAAAGAAAATTTAAACAAGAATTCTGAGTGATAACAAAAGTTAAGCAAATGGCAAATAGCATAAAAAAATTCAAAAAAATCTTGCATTGAGGATAAGGCATACCCTGCCAATCACAGAGGACGTCCCTACATATGTATTGGAACTCAGTCACTGGATACTATTTGCAGAGGTTTTTACTTCCAGATGTGCAGCTATCATCCTCTTGGAAATTGGTTTACCACAAGTACATTGAATATCAAAAAGGAATTGGAAATATCAAATTATACGACCTGTGGGCTCTCAAAGAGTCCCTTGACGAAACAAATCCAGTAGCAAGGAAAGGAAAATTTCACAGAAATGCAGTGTATTCAATTACTCAATAAAAAATGAATCTTAAAGCTCCAAACTCCTACGTTATTTATTGAAGGTCCAGCTACTGCAACCCTCCCCCCTCCCAAATAAAAATAATAAAATAAAGCGGTGAACTTTCCTCTCTGTGCCCATTTCCCATTCCATCGGAAAAAAAAAGTGACTTTATCACTTAGTGTATGAGATGAATCCTATCCTCACATGACGGATTAGGTAACACAAAGCCATAAACAGGGGAACCAAGGATTAAATAGTCCAAATCGCATCATCATATAATCAGTATATAATACAATTTATTTCCTAAAGTCTGCTTGTCTGGCATAGATCAGACACCTTTTGTACAAAATTCTCCACATCAGAAATAATCCACTTCAGACGGTTCAGTCTGTTCAGACGCCAAACATGATAAATCATCAAATATAGTTCCCCCTCAGCTGTGCAGAGATCTAAAACTATAAAGAGAACGAGGTCTCCTGTCCTAAAAGGTGTATGGATTTTATAGTCTTATACCCCCCACATGCTGCAAGTCTAATGCTATCCTACAATCCTGCTACTTTTGGCCTATTTCTTCATTTACCTGCCAAAGCTCACAACTAATTATGGTTATCTTTTCTGAGTAAGCTACGATCTATCTCTAGTGACTAAACATTACAATATTCTCCTGGAAAAAATAGAAAAATAGGTTCCCTCAACCCAGATGGCCCCTGGTCTGCCCATGAATGATGGCCCCCTCCCCCAAAATTATGTAAGAACTTCACTTTCAACAGCTAAGTCTCAGGTTTTTTTCTTTCAATATAAGGAGGCAAAAATTGTCATCATGATACACAATGGGGGAAGTTCACAACTAGCAGAGATGGATTCACAAATTTTTGAAGTGCAGATGAGAAGGCTGTCTAGGAGGAAGGCAGAATCAGTTGATTGCAATCGCTTAATTCAGCACAGGATCAGTAGGTGGCAATCCAAGTCTGGGGGGTAGGGGTCAAATTGACTTTCACGTTGTCTGAGTAAGCTACCATCTATCTCTAGTGACTAAACATTACAATATTCTCCTGGAAAAAATAGAAAAATAGGTTCCCTCAACCCAGATGGCCCCTGGTGACCTGGTCTGCCCATGAATGATGGCCCCCTCCCCCCTCCCCCTACACCCCCCCCCCCAGGGAAACAGGTTATTCTTTTTGAAAAATGAGGTCGTCTAGTCATTTCACACCTAATTAAGTATATTTTGGGTGAGTATAAATGGAGAGGTTTGAAATGCATGTCTTAGTCCATCTAACTCATGATGAACTAATGCATTTTTCTTAACATTATGCATGAAGAAGCTAATTAAATCAATTGAAGAAGAAGTGATTAATACATTAATGGAAGATTCAATGAGAACAATGTATAAGAAAACAACTAATTAAACCATAAGCACGTCAGAACTGAAAATGGAAATGGCACCTCCTGCTTCCATTTCCTAAGAGAATTGTTGGAGATGGAGATGGAAAACTCATGATTATCCTTTATCTCACCCGTTCTTGATCTTCTTTGTGGTGACTCAAAATATTCTTCAAAAGATTCTTCTCATTTTATTACTCAAATTGACTTTCACGTTGTCAAAACAAGCAATGCTACAATTCTCTAAAAGACACTATAAACATACAGCAAAAAGAGATCATAAAATTATGTAAGAACTTCACTTTCAACAGCTAAGTCTCAGGTTTTTTCTTTCAATATAAGGAGGCAAAAATTGTCATCATGATACACAATGGGGGAAGTTCACAACTAGCAGAGATGGATTCACAAATTTTTGAAGTGCAGATGAGAAGGCTGTCTAGGAGGAAGGCAGAATCAGTTGATTGCAATCGCTTAATTCAGCACAGGATCAGGAGGTGGCAATCCAAGTCTGGGGGGTAGGGGTCAGGATTGAGAACTCTGGCCTCATTCATCCCTGGCCAATCCATCCTTGGTCTTTCAAATATTAAAAAAAAAAACTCCCCTTGTTTTCCCTGATGCGAACTCCCCCCCCATCCCCCGTTTCCCTTCCGTATGGGGGATCTCACAACCATGGATGACAGAATCGGATCGGGGTGTTGGATCGGACCCAGCCGATCCCGATCCGAGTCAGATCGGATTGGAGGATCCGGCTGATTCTCAGGGAACCTAGCCGATTTAGGAACAGCCAATTTAAAAAAAAAAATTTGTGAAAACCAAGGAAAAATCAGGAAATTTTTGAAAAAATCAGGAAAAATGAGGGGGAAACACACGAAGTATAATTGCACATATTTTTGCATTACAATACAGAGCAATGTGAATTATGATACCTTATTTACATGAACATCATTTAAGTAAATATCATACTTGTAGTTTGGATGAAGATAGCTTTAAATGAAAAGAAACTAGAAAGTGACAATTCTCATGAGTTTGGATGATGATAGTTTAAGTTTGACCAAATACTGAGAAATTTCAATCAGACTAAATGCTGTCAGGACTCAGTAGGAGAGTAGCTCCCATGGAGAGTTATATGCACGTTTGATTTTTTTTAACAGATTTTAGATTTTTAGTATTCTATTGGATTTATTTGAATTATGAAATTTTTAGATATGTCAAATTATGAGATATTAGAAAGTCGCTATTTTGATAGAACTACCAAAATCATGATTTTTTTTAGATGAGAGAGTTTAGTTTTTATTGGTAAGAGAGATGATTTTTCTGATATTTTTATTGGATTCAAATGGGGGTTGCTTCCTTATTTACATGTAATATCTTAAGTAAATGAAACTACAAATATAACATTTACTTAAATGATGTTCAGCTAAATAAGGTAAGTGGAGGGAATCGGGCGTAATTAAGGTAAGTTGAGGGAATCAGGCTACATTAGATGGAATCGAAGTGGATCGTGCGGAATCGGACTGGATCGGTCTGATCCCATCCGATTCTGCTCAATCCACCCCGATTCCACCTGCCAGAAGACGATTCCGACCCGAATCGGCCGATTTTGCCATCCATGTTCACAACTATCAGAGTTGGACTCTTCAAATCTTCAAAGTGCAGATGAGAAGGAGGTCTACAACATGGAAGGCAGAATTAGCTGATCCAGATTGGAATTGGCTGATTTTAGATCGGGATTTCCAGGTCGCGATCCGAGTTCTAGAGTGTAGGGGTTAGAACCAGGAACTGCCTACCCAATCCATCAGGGTCTATCAAATATTTATGAAAAAAAACTCCCATTGCTTTTCCTGAATGATGCACCCCTCCCACTTTTCCCTTCTCCATGGGTGAGTTCACAACTACCAGAGTTGACTCTCAATTTTCAAAGCACAGATGAGAAGGCTGTCTAGAACATGGAGGGCAGAATTAGCCAATCCGGGGGGAAATTCCAGCAGGATCTAGCCAATGTAGCCTAGTTGTTTTGAATATTAAAGGGGGGGGGGGGGAGACCTTCCCTTGCAGCCTTGCTTTTCCTTATGGGAACCCCCCTCCCCCACTCTTTTTCTTTTTGCCCACGGCCCATGGGGAGGTAGATGCACATGGGGAAGAGGAAAAGGAGGAGGGGGTAATATGGGGAAGGTTTTCTTTTTTCTCTTTCGTTTTCTTCTTTCACTGGCCTCCTCTTTTTTCTGATTCTTAATTTTTATTGATTTTAACAATTTAAAAAAAACAGATCAGTTGGGTAAGACTTGGACCCAGCCAATTGTTCAACTGATCTGAGTCAGGCTTCCATGGTCCAACATTAGAGAAATATATGTTGATAGCTACTGTAAGTTCGTACTTACGCATGTGCGCCATACATACATTAAGAGTAGAAATACAGTCACAGAACCAGAAATGAGACATGTATAATATGATCAACTATCAAGATGTGCAAGGGAGAAGATCATTTAAAGACTTTACAGCAGAAGAATTCATGCTCTGTGTATCGTGAAAATTTCTTAAGATGAGAAAAAACGAGAATGGCATCCAAAAGCAACAATTAAAGTTCAGCAAAACCACACCATAAACAGTTATTTGGGCACAAGAAAATGTGAGACCATCAGAGCGATGAGCATTATCTATGATACCAGCTATATAGCCAACCTGAATCCACTTAGTAGTATTGTAGGGTCCATTTCTGGTTGAACAGCTGCTTGTGGGCTAGCACTCTTAACAGTACCTTATGATGCACAAGTGATGAAGGACAACCGCATAAAGCAGAAATTGAAAATAGCAAATCTAAAATGGGTGTGATTGTGAAGGTCACAGCGACATGGGAAGAGGGAAAAAGAGAAGCAAAGAACTGAAGTAAACAGAGAAAGTAGATGGTGAATGGAGAAGTAAGGAATTGAAGAGAAAACAGAAAATAGGAAAGGGAAGAAGAAGACTTGGAGCAGGCAAGGAGCTTTTGACCTGCTGGTGTGTGTGTTCGCAGGTGAACAGAAGGATGCATAGTACAGTGGGGCAGCTAAACTTCTGCGGCAGTGCTATGTTTCGAGAAGAAGAATGCAATAAGAGAGAAAAAGAAAAGGGCTGCAACAGAAAACAGGAAAACAGGGGAGAAAAAACAAAAAACAAAACAAAGGCTGGGTCTCTCACCCTCTCCCACCCGGAGCATAGGGTTGGTCCCCCAGGAGAAACGAACTTTCAGAAAATTTTTGAAGCTTTCCTTCATTCCAAATTCAGGTACTTGTAGGCTCCCCAAGTCCCTTCTTTCCAAAATTTAATCCTATTCCTTCTGATACTAGGACTCAAAAATAAACAACTAGCTATTATTAAATCCTAATCAAACTCTTAACTTCTATAAAGTGAGACTTCCCAAAAACACAGCAGAAATAACTCTGAAATGTAATAAAATAGGCAACTCAATTCCAACTCAAAGCATGACTGCTCATTGGGCTGTTAAAATAAGACATCAAGACCTAATAGGACTCTTAAAACAAAGATAGAAATTTAACTTCTCACAGGACTCTAAAAACATGAAACCTAAAATAGGAAATCCAAAACCCAATCAGATTGCTAATAGACTGACCAATCCTATTCGAACTCAGACTTAAAATCATGACGTAAACAAAAACAAAATTGCAATAAAGGAAAACATGACTTGATCACAATCTAATGACCACTGTTTGCCATATTGTTTCCATTGAATATGCTACTTCATCAACAAGTCCCCTCAAAGAGGAATTACAAAAAGAGTGCTTTGGAAACCAACAAATCTTCACAAAGTTGAAGCTCAGATCGTAACAAACATGACAGGAAATATATAAAACAAATCTCACAGGCCAAACTTGTTTGAGAAATTACTGCTGGCGCACCATGCTTAGCTGTTGTCCCATCCCATCTTGTAAGCGCATCTCATCATTCTACATTTCCATACCATGATAGTTAGACAAATCCACATCATGCATATACCAGAAGGAAAAGATAAGGCCCAACAGGGAAGGGCAGAAAAGATATGTACAGTAACAGCTGACCATGTAAGGGATCAAGACCAGAATCATGCCCCTCGAAGCAAGGCATTTAAAAGATCTCCTTGCCAAAGAGTAAGACAGCAGGCTCTTCCGATGCAGTCTTACACACATATTTCCTACCCTTCACTGTCTCAAGTCCCAGCTCAATGTCGACTTCATTGCTACCTTGCACTTTACCTGCGATTCCCAAGTCCTCTGCTCCCAATGGGAACAACTCCAAGCATGCTGCCAGCGAGTCACCTTGGTACTCTCCACTGAGGTTGAATTCCATATTACTATTAAAGGTTCCCATATCTGGCTTCTTCAAGATTTCAATAAAATGAGAAGACTCATATGAAAGACGATCCCTCGAGGCCCTTCCTGTCAAGCAAGCGGCTTCACTTTCCCCAGTGGGTTTCTCGGTGACTTCGTTCAACCTGGAACAATACTGATCTGGAACTAGATGGCCTGGAAGACCCCAAGATACATATGAAACTTGGCCACCTGGGGTTTGTGGTTCATTGAATGCCTTGTTGTCACTATCACGTTTAACATCAGCATTTAAGCATTTGGTTGATGCATCTTCAGATATATTGTATTGTTGATCATCATCAGCTTTTCCTGCAGCTTCAGTCAACCTGGGACAATGGGTGTCAGGTGGCATTGGAAGCCTAGAATCTTGTCGTCTCCTAAATACCCCCCATAAATAGGGTTCACCTTCAAATACTACAGACCAAGAAAATAATTACGATAAAGAACTAGAGAGGTAAAGTTGCAAACTATGAAAAAAGGAGAATCAGCAAATAAATAATAGAAAACATTTAGACTCACAAAATTGCATAATCTAGACACTTCAAAGGCAAGCCACAAAATCAGATAATGATGAGAAAAAGAAAGAAAATCTAAACACAGAATTTGAGTAATAACCGAAGTTAATCAAATAGCATCAAAACTTTAAATCCTCTGGCAACCCTGCATAGGGATTGGAACATAGCAGAAATTCACATGCTCTAAAGGAGTAAAATGTTCGCCCATGAATAGTGTATTAAGCATGGTTTGACGTATCGCCGATTCGGGGCGAATCGGATCCGCCCTGATGCGATCCGATTCGCCCAGAATCGAGGCGAATCGGGTCCGATTCGCATGATTATTATTATATATATATATATATTTATGTATGTGTGTCAGGCAGGGTTGTGAGGAGTCAGGATCCTCTTCAGGCAGGGTTGTCAGGATCCTCTTATTTACCTGAATATCATTTAAGTAAATGTTATAATTTGTTGTTTCATTTACTTAAGATATTACATGTAAATAAGGAAGTACCCCCCATTTGAATCCAATAAAAATATCAAAAAAATCATATCTCTTACCAATAAAAAGTCAACTCTCCCACTGAAGAAGAAAATCGCGATTTTGATGATTTTAGCGAAATGCTAACTTTTTAATCTCTCATAATTTGGTCTATCTAAAAATTTGATAATTCAAATAAACCATATGGAACACTAAAAATCCAAAGTCCGGTAAAAAAAGTCAAACGTGCATGTGACTTCTCCAAGGGAGCTACTCTCCTACTGACAGCACTTAGTCTGCTTGAGGCATCTTAGGATTTGGTCAAACTTAAGCTATCATCACCTAAACTCATGAGATTTTTCACTTTCTAATTGTGAGAAACTAGAAAGTGACAATTCTCATGAGTTTGAATGATGATAGTTTAGGTTTGACCAAATCTTAAGAGGTCTCAAACAGACTGAGTACTGTCAGTAGGAGAGCGGTTCCCTTGGAGAAGTCACATGCACATTTGACTTTTTTACCGGACTTTGGATTTTTAGTATTCTATATGGTTTATTTGAATTATCAAATTTTTAGATAGACCAAATTATGAGAGATTAAAAAGTTAGCATTTCGCTAAAATCATCAAAATCGCGATTTTCTTCTTCGGTGGGAGAGTTGACTTTTTATTGGTAAGAGATATGATTTTTTTGATATTTTTATTGGATTCAAATGGGGGGTACTTCCTTATTTACATGTAATATCTTAAGTAAATGAAACAACAAATTATAACATTTACTTAAATGATATTCAGGTAAATAAGAGGATCCTGACAACCCTGCTTGAAGAGGATCCTGACTCCTCACAACCCTGCCTGACACACATACATAAATATCATATATATATATATATAATAATCATGCGAATCGGACCCGATTCGCCTCGATTCTGGGCGAATCAGGGATCGCATCGTGGCGGATCGGGGAATCGGATCGGATCGGATCGCATCGGATCCATTCGATTCGCGGCCGGGTGGCGGATCCATGCGGATCACAACTCGGCCCGCCCCTGATCCGCTCCGATTCGGGGGAATCGGGCCGATTCGCCCCGCCATGACAAACCTTATTAAGATAGGACTTAACTTTCAAGACAGCCTAAAATTCAGATGTTACCAAAGGTAGTTAACATGCGACTGCATTTCAATCCACTTGAATGCCACTTTTGTCTCTAGTATCGAGCTTGAACTAAAAGAGAAATTGTTCCAATTAAGCATAATGTTCAAACCAAGAAGTTAGTTTTCTATTTGCCAACATGTCAAAAAATTCTTATAGAACCACAATGAAACTTGATCAGTCACCAGATGCTATTTTGCAGAGGTTTCATGTCCGGATGTGCAGCTAATCTATTCTTGGAAAATGGTTTACCACAAGTACATAAATGTCAAAAAGAAAATGGAATATCAAACTATCAAAGTACACTGCCAGTGTGCTCTCAAGAGTCTCTTGACAAAAGGAATTCAATCCAAACCAAGATGACAAGGAAATCTATAATTGTTACGAAAGGAAAAATTAACAGAAATGCAGTGTATTCAATTACTCAAAAACTGTTGCACGAAATGGTTGCATCCCATATTTCTAGCACCTTATAAAAGAATTGTGCTTAGTTCAATGCTAACAGTTTTTGAAATAAAAAATAAAAATGCACTAAACAATCGCAACTATGAATCTGGAGATAGCTAGAATAAGATATGTTCATCTGTTACCACAAAATCTCCACAAGACTCGTAAAAAAGAGAGTTGAAAGTATTTGGGGCAAACTTCAGGGCTATTGAATAAACGAGGTTATACTCATGAAAAATAATGGGGTAAACAAATCGACAAAATGAATGGAGCACAAATTATCATTAGATGCCAAACTTGCATTTTTGTTTTAGGCTCAAGAAATTCCTTCCCGCACTAAAGCTTTTGGACAATCTCAAAAACAATCAGTTTTCTGAAAAGGGCAATTTCAGGGAAGATCATGAAAAAAAATAGAAAAGCTAAATTCAGAAACTATTTACAGAGACGAACATTAAGAGATTGACCAAAAAAAGATGTCTCCAGGCAGCAATAAATTACAAGAAAGGCCATTGTTTTATCCATGGCTGGTGAGTCCAAAATAGCGTGGGGTAACAAACTGAGGCATGGCAATGAAGCAGAAAAATCTATCCAAACTCAATAGACAGTAGGTCTGTAGGTGAGTGAAACTCAGCATCTAAGTTCTAAACAAACATGAATCGTGGACAAGATTCAACTGAATGAAACTCAGGCTGGAGGTAAAGCAGCAATTTGTTCCAAGACTGACCATGAGATTGGACAGCATTAGCCCAATGCATTTGAATATCCTTTATGATCAATGGGAAAAAAAGATCCAAGCATAGTTGTCAAGGCACCAAGGAGCGCCAAAGGCGTTCTTGGGGTCCTTGAGCACCTAAGCGCTTAGGGACCTAGGCAGTGCTTAGGCGTCCAAGGTGGTGCCCAATGTGATATCTCCCTCCTATATGGGATTTAAATATCTAGAGACATATAATGTATGAATAATCAAAATGCAACTATGCAATAAAAATATTAATGATGTTATAATCAAAATTAGAACATAATACTTGCTTAAAAATATTAAGAGCATACATTTAGATGGTTCTTGAACAATTAAGATTTTTTTAACATTTAATGACTGGGACAATGTTCAAGATTGTGAACATTGTTGGAATATGGAGCATTGGAGCTTGAGGCCCTGAATTAGGGTAGTCGGGTACGCACACACGGATCAACTTGTGAAGCCCTGCAAAGAAATTTTCAATTTTGCAAAGCAAAGTGACAAGCCTCATAGGGTCTAGGCCATGCCAAGGCACCCAAGCAGGCCAAGACACTTGCCTAGCCCACTTAGGCGCTGCCTTGGGGCACACCTTTTTGGGTCCTCATAAGGCAGACCGTTGCCTAGCCCTCGATTGGGCTCCTTCCTGCCCAGAAGAGGACCTTGACAACTATGGATCCAAGTTTCTAGGGAACTAGAAAACAAGATAGGCATTAAATGATGAAAGGGAACAAAACATGCCAACTAATAGTTTATTATTTAGAAGACATTCTTGCCAGAATCTAAGCATACAATGGTACTGTGGTGGCAATAACATGGAGGGGAACACAAGTAGCTCAGCTTTGTGCACTGTGACCTTCAATGTCAGGTCTTTCTTGATTACATCCCTTAGCAGTTGCTCAAAAACTGCCTCAGCCCTGTAAAAAGCACCATATGACCATCAATGAATTGAATTAGAAATTTAGAAATGTACCCATCAATCACCAATAAGGGTTAAATAACAGAAGGCATCAACAAACTAAGCACCTGACATCTCCTGGAAAAAAATACACTGCAATGTTGTTCTTGGTGGGGCCAGAGCATTTAAAACTTTCTGGCCAAGCTTCTAACCTTGGAAGCCTTTCAAAATGAAGTACTTGAGGTAACATGTCAGCCGCATCACAAGCTTTTTCACATGCTCCATTTGACAAGTGAGCCACTGCGGGACCATACTTTCTATCACAAACATTAAAGTAACCCCTGCTAACAAGAAATAGCAAATACAAAAGTTAGTCACAAACATGCAAATAACCTTCCAACATCATAGGGAAACAGAACTATCACATTTTGGACATGAAATATATCACTAACCTCCACACTGGATGGGCAATTGGACTGACAGGATTATAACTGTAGCATTCAGCAGCAGAGTCGGGCAATGGCTTATCTGGTTGAGCAGTACCCATGCTATAATCTCGATGTGAAGGCAAATGCAGTTTGTCCTGGGTAATGCTTCTAATGCCATCAGTAAACTTATCAACGGGCACTGGAGGAGCATCTTCATCAGATTCATCATCTATTATTAATTTTCTCTTCTTTTTCATCTTCCTATCTTCACCTTCATCGCCTAAACATTCACTTTTCTCTATTCCCAGATGGACACCATTTTTCTCAGTGGGTGACGACAAATCTTCTTGTTTGATATCAACTGGTTTTGATTCTTTTATCATTGCAACATTAAGCACATCCTTCTTCAAGCAACAGGAAGTACCATTCAGTGGCTTATCCACATCTGTGGATGATTTAGTGATGAAACTCTTTCGTAGGTGGTGATCCTTGATGGGCCTATTTTTACGATGACGATGTCTCAAAGCATATTTTTTCCTTCTTGCGGTAATATTAGCATGAGAACTGTCATTCTTCGGTACCCTCGTAGAGCATTGCTCGCAAATCCAATTGACGACTTCTTCTTCAGGTTTTGGTCCTCCGTCTAAGCAGTATCTGATGCCATAAATATTAAATAGGATAACCAAGTAGTAGGTAGAATTAAAGATAAATTTTTAGGTAGGATTAAAGATAAATTTTCTCATTACAAAAGGAGTCAATCTAATAATCGGTACATACTTTGAAAGATGAATACTAACTTAAAGAATACTAAGTGTCAAAAGTTTAGCCCCTTAGAAGTGGTGCCGTGAATAACTATTGCAACATTTGGCAAATACAAATTATTTGCTCTGATTTTGGCAAAATTAACTTTTGGATCACCTTTCATGCATGTACAGGTTTTGAATTTGAAAGTTGAGGGAGAGTAATCACATTTGAAAATGTTAATAGCTATGAAAAGATGGATGGAATTTACATTGAAACCCTTTTGGATTCAAATTTCATGTGTACTTGAGTCATACCAGCAACCATGCAACAGACACAAAGGCGAGGTGGGCCCCACGCATGTGCAAGGGGCATGCGCAGGCCACCCCGCCCTTGTGATGGTGGGTACAATACTACAATGCTGGCCCCAGTCCATTCCTCGAAATTTCAAGACTTATCTAACAAAATAACCTATAACTTCAGACAAGCTACATAACTAAGACTGGCTAGACACTAACTATAGCTTTCCACTTCCACGTGTCTTCCCCATCCTCCAAATACTTCAGGCACACCAGAGACCGATTCAATATTGTCAAGCCTGCCACCCTGAAACAGCAATTAATTTTCTTTTCATTTTGCAATGTGGAAACAGGCCACAGAAGAATGAATCAAAAATGGAAAAATGTTGAGAAAATTTTCCTCTTTTAAAGCCCTCTTTCAACCAAGAGTGTGAAAGTTACATTTAAAGACCCATAAGCTTTTAAAGACCATTTGATGGTTATAGGCTTATAGCAAAGCAGAGAGTTGTGCTAGGTCTTTTAGAAATTATTAACCTATGATCAAACTTGAACAGCGGCTCAAGCTACTTAAAAAGTTAAAGAATCGGAATAGGCAACAGAAGTGTGACAGTAATTTAAATTTCAAGGATGAAACATTTTGAGGAGAAAGCAGTCATCGGCAAGGCAATATGGGATAAAAGCAAGGTTGGGAATATTAATTCAACTCCATCATTTGCCAGGAGAATAAATTAGAGGACATATCATAAGTTTCAATGTCAATTTTGAAATTTAAAGACGGATTGTAAGGATTTTAGCAATTTAGGTTATTGATCATTGTAAAAATTCTTGAAGATAATACTACATTTTTAGGACATTAGGTTAGTAAAATATTAGTGTTGTACACAAAATTGGAGTCACATGTCTAATTCAAAGTATTTGACAATTTTAGCGGACATGGCATCAGGAAGGAGCAATTCTAATGCTAGTTTAGGGGTAGAGATCCACTGCTCAAGTGTTCAACAAATGACACTATGATAATTTGTCATACATTGGGTGCATAAACCATATGATTTATTTAATTTGGAAAACTGGAGTGACTTAAGTGTGGACCTTTTGGGGATACTTAGAGATAAAGTTTCAGCTAGTCTTCTTTTAATAATCAGTTAGTTATCTGTCCCCTACTTGTGAAGACTGAAGAGTAGGTTTGTTTTGAAATCCACATTTTTTTATCTATTACATTCAGCTAAATAGGAGATCACCTACTCTTGGTAACACTTATGTCCTTAATTTAGAACCACCAAAGAAAGTGTTAGAAGATATTTTCTTCAAGGGGAGAGAAATCTAGGGTGTGACAGTTTTTGTCCTTCCTTTGACAACTACATTTCAATCATTGAAAAGCCTATGAACACAAGTTTTAAATATTTTAAATTCTCTCCTAGTCCTGGCTGTGCCTATCTTTCTCATCTCACTAGATTTAAGGATATTGTGAAAATCGAAAAGATTTTGGGTTAACAGGAAGAAGAGTATGAAGTATTGTGATTCCAATTATTGGAATCCTATGCCTGTGTGATGCCAAATGATGGTTAGATTAAATGATGTAGTTTGCCAAAGAGGAGAACCAAACCTACAACCTCATGGACAACCAGAAGGATTTACATACTAAAAAGACAATTTACTAAACTGCAAAAATTTTGATTGCCAAGTTGCACACCCCTTTTTTAATGCAAACCCCCCCCCCCCAACACACACTCTTTCCCTCCTTTACCCTTCCCACATTAAAAGGAGAATTAATACCCTCTCCCACATTTAACGCTCCCCTTCTCTCCCCCCTCTTCAATTCTCATGTTTGCAAAGTGAAAAAAAAAGGGGGGGCACATTTGAGAAGTGAAAAGGGGGAGAGAGGAGGCACATTAAGTGGAAGAAAATGGGTATATGGGAATTTTCCATTTCTTCTTCTTTTTCGTTTCATAGCCTATTATTTTTTTTATATTTTGTGTGATTTTTAATGATTTTTCCCCAAAAAATAACTTCCTTTGGATCGGCCGATCCACTAATTTGATTATTTTCCTTGACCAGAAGTGTTTGACAGGAAGGTGCCAACTGCCAACTGCCAACCGCTTGAGGGGAGGGGGACGGGCTATCTCCAATGAATAGGAGTGGCATAGGGAGTGGGAGCGAGAGGTTCAAAAGGGTGAAGATGGAGGTGCCAAGGATGGCAATGACAGTTTCGATATTCGTTTCGGCCAAAACCAAAACAGAAACCATTTTGGTTTCGGTTTCACCCGATTTAGAGCATATCAGGTGGCCTTAAGAAGGAAGTATACAGCCAGCTTCGGCAGCTTTCGGTTAGTTTCGGCTGATTGGGTTGGTTTGGGACTGGCCGAAACCGATTAAAATATTATTTTTATGCTATCAAACTTGTTACAGTAAAATGGCCCAATTTCAAATAGGTCCAGTCCGAAACCGAAATGTTTCAGCCAAAATGTTTCGATTTCGGCTGCAACGGCCAACCATGCAAGGTGAAGGGAGGGGGTTGGATTTTGCCCTAACCTTCTTAGCCAGGGGCACATTGGTCATTTGTCAAGTAAGGTTCAAAATAACTATAATTGAAGTTCACTTTGCTAACAAGATGAAATGGCAAGGAGTTTTTTTATAACTTCAAAAGATTATAGGGGGTTATGAGGAATTATGAAGAATTATTTGAAAATAACTAGGATACGAGGACTAATATGAAGAAGCCCTAAAAGAAATACACAATCTATGACCAGCATTCCAAAGAATTAGTCCAAAAGTATTGGCGCAAATCAACTTGAGATCACTGGACCTATCACATCCAAGAGGATATATGTTTCTTGTTTTTCAACTAAGGTTTGACTAAGTTTACTTGAATCAAGTTTAGATCAGCCAAACCAAGCAGTTCCCAATCAATCTTACAAATTACCCAGAAGTTATTAACTAAGGGTCTAGTACCCCCAAGAATTGGATTCCTATCCGATGATTAAGATCAGCCGATTCTAGGGAAGATAAAATCAACTCTGACATACAAATTACAACGTAAATATAATTACCTGGTCACTCAGTCTGAGTCAAAATCATAGTTGTCAAAGTGGTAAATGACCTAATGTGCACTTGGGATCCATAATTGTCTAAACATTAAGGCAAGCAATTAGTCAGTGCCAAAGCATCAAAATGGTAGGGTTGACGACCCCCTATAGGCTTGTAAGTGTGGGATTGAAGAACCCTTGGAATGTTGAGTCACTTTCACATGCCACCTTCGCACAAGCGGGTCATGAAATAGGGAGATGGCAACAACAGTTGCGACGGTAGATGGGGTTGGTAGGTCCCATTGGCTCTAAGCGGACTCAAGGTGACCAGGTGGTATGGATGGCATAGTCGGATCGGGGTGCTGGGTCGGACCCAGCCGACCCCGATCCAAGTCGGATCGGGTTGAAGGATCCGCCCGACTCCATGGGAGTCTAGCCGATCCAGGATCGGCCAGGTTAAAAAATGAAGAAAAATTGTGAAAAATGAAGAAAAAAAAACAGGAAAATTCTTTAAAAAACATATAAAAATTGCACATTTTGGGTATATCCATAGTCTAGTTGCACACATGTTGATATTAGAATTAAGAGCAACGATAATTATGATACTTTATTTACCTGAACATCATTTAAGTAAATGTTATATTTGTAGTTTCATTTACTTAAGATATTACATGTAAATAAGGAAGTACCCCCCATTTGAATTCAATAAAAATATCAAAAAAATCATATCTCTTACAAATAAAAGTCAACTCTCTCATCCAAGAAAAAAATTGCGATTTCGATGGTTCCATCAAAATAGCGACTTTTTAATCTTTCATAATTTGACATATCTAAACATTTCATAATTCAAATAAACCCAATAGAATATTAAAAATCTAAATTTCGATAAAAAAATCAAACGTGCATATGACTTCTCCAAGGGAGCCACTCTCCTACTGACAACACTTGGTCTACTTGAAACCTCTCAGGATTTGGTCAAACCTAAACTATCATCACCCAAACTCATGAGAATTGTCACTTTCTAGTTTCTTTTCAATTAAAAAGTGAAAAATCTCATGAGTTTAGGTGATGATAACTTAGGTTTGACCAAATCCTACGAGATCTCAAGCAGACTAAGTGTTGTCAGTAGGAGACTGGCTCCCATGGAGAAGTCGTATGCATGTTTGACCTTTTTTACCGGACTTTAGATTTTTAATATTCTATTTAGTTTATTTGAATTATGAAATTTTTAGATATGTCAAATTATGAAAGATTAAAAAGTCGCTATTTTGATGGAACCACCGAAATCATGATTTTCTTCTTAGATGGGAGAGTTGACTTTTTATTGTAAGAGATATAATTTTTTTTTATATTTTTATTAGATTCAAATGGGGGGTACTTCCTTATTCACATATAATATCTTAAGTAAATGACACTACTAATATAACATTTACTTAAATGATGTTCAGGTAAATAAGGTAAGTGGAGGGGATCAGACGTAGTTAAGGTAAGCTGAGGGAATCGGCCTACATCAGATGGAATCGGGGTGGAGCGCTTAGAGTCGGGCTGAGTCGACCCGACTCCACCCGATTCCGGTCGATCCACCCCAATTCCACCTTATACTGTGGGTGGGTGGTTGTTCCCCCCCCCCCCCAAATCGGGTCACCATAGGCCGATTCCGCTCCGAGTCGGCCGATTTTGCCATCCATGCCAGGTGGGCCAAGGAGACAGCCTAGCCCTATAAGCATTGCCTTGGGGTGCTTTTGGACACCCATAATGCCATAGATGGCAGTTTCGGCCGAAATCGAAACCAATTCGGCTTCGTTTCGGTCTTATATTTATATTATTAAAGAAAATACAATTCTAATAATTGGATCGGTTTCAGCCACAACTGAAACGAACATCCTTGCATAATGCGGATATTTGCCGTAATGCATGGTTGGGCACCTTCCAACTGAGGTAACAGCAATGCTGCCACAAATCACCAAATCCTAGATAGAGTCTGCCAATTCTCTACTTACACTATTTAACAAGGGAAAGGAGAAGAAAAAGAACCAATGAAAAGGAAGATGATGAATAAGAAGAAAAAACCTACTTACGAAGTGGCATCACCACATGACATCATTGTTGTCAAAGTGTAAGCATTATTCGGGTTCAACCCAAAAACCAAACCACATTGATAGATTTGGTTCAATTTGGTTCGAGTTGAAATATTGAAAATTTCGGTTTGGATTCAAAGCGAACCGTATAAAAATTTTCGGTTTGGTTCAATTTGATTTTTCAAAAGTCAAACTGAACCATATAATTTGATCTCAAGGGTAATTTTGTCAAATTTATGTAAATACATAGCCCTAATTCTAAAGATGTTTGATTGTATCTCAAGCAAGAACCAATCACTGGTTCCACATTTTGATTAAAGCATCCCTACAATTGGTGAGGTTAATAACAATTTTGTTGGCCACCTAGTGCCTAGCTAGTGG
Organism: Colocasia esculenta; assembly: GCA_014218235.1. Lineage (NCBI taxonomy): Eukaryota > Viridiplantae > Streptophyta > Magnoliopsida > Alismatales > Araceae > Colocasia > Colocasia esculenta. The sequence goes on along the minus strand of CM024755.1, from coordinate 10,577,822 downwards.
TTCATCTCAACACCATTGACTTGCAAAAATGCACATAATTTGTATGAGTTTATGGAATAAACAAAATAGTGGCATTTTAGTAGTTTTTGACTAATGCAAATCGAGTAGTGAAATTTATCAATTATGGTTCAAAATGAATTAATTTGGTTTGGTTTCAAAGTCATTTGGTTTGGCTTGGTTTGGGTTGGGTTGGGTAACCCTTAATTCGGTTTGGTTTGATTTGAGAAAAATTCTCTTCAAATCAAACCAAGCCAAACTATGCTCACCCCTACTTGGGAAATTGTCAGTTGTAGGAGGGAAAGTAGGTTGTAGTATTACATTAATGCCCCTATATATTAATATTAATATAAATAACAAAACACGTTAAGAACATGTAATAAAAAAAGGTAGATAGACTATATCACTTTAGGATCAGACTTAAATTGGCTGTTCCAATGGATACCAATATGTATATCCTTACTTATACATAAGTACTCGAATATACATCCTGCTAGCTACTTACCAGTTTACATGTATACTTAACTATCTAACTACAGAATTGTATATGCATATTGTCATTTGAAGCATACTATAGTGCCATTTTTTTGTACCACCTTATTTTACCACCCACAAAATACAAGTGCCACATGGACTCATTAATAGCTCCATATGAGGGCGACCCAGAGGAAAATGGTGTGGCTCTTGCCATCTGCAAATGGCAAACTAGGTGTGAGACAAAAGTGTGGCACCCTAGCATTATGCTCATTAGTTATACAAGTACAGACCTATCCATTCATCTAACTCATGAATTTCTCCATACATAACAAACATAACATTCATGTCCTATATTATCTTATATAAGCCCTTAGGTTTAGCACAGTATATTCTACGACATGATCAACTCGACAAGTTCTCACATCATTTTCAAGGCTGATTTTGGTCAACTTCCTCCTCATTTAATAGTTATTAAGGGTTGATGACTAAAGATAGGCAATTTGTGTTTCAGGGTCGATTTAGGCTGGTTTCTTAGTTCTGACTAACTATAGTCCAGTTCAACCAATTTTGAGTACCATACTAAGCACCAAATTCTGGTCATAGAAGGTTCACAACTAAAAGTAAGTAGTTAGAATTAGAAAACCTTATCAAATCCTTGATTCTTCAACAAATCTAGCCAAAACCTAGATTGTTGAAATGGCATTGATGATGACAATAACATCAAGGGATTTTTTAGTTTTCGACCCTTCAAATCTTTCCTATTTAGGATTCAATCCCCGCAATCCAACTATTTATTAATAAACCTTAAAATCTCTTAATTCTTAGTAAAAAATCCATCTAATTAACAATAGTTTGAAAAAATTGAATATTCAAAGGAATATTCCATTTTCATCCACGGTAACACTCTTGGTACCCAAACTATCATTCTCTCTCTATATCTCCCTCTCCCCCGCCGGTGACTTCCCATCCTATATTGGTAGACAAAGTGGAAGCCGTCGAAGAAGACAAGGAGAACAACGGGTTGGGGAGCTTGGCGAGCGAGCGATCTAGGAGAAGAGCCTGAGGCAGCAGAGAGCGAGGAGAAAGCAGCAGTTGGCAGCACCCTCCCTCTCCCCCTCTGGTGACCACACCCCCCCCCCCAACCCCCGCACACTCTATCTCCCCCTTGGTGAACCCCCCTCTCTACATCTTACTCTCCCCCGCCGGTGACTTCCCATCCTGTATTGGTAGACGAAGTGGAAGTCATCGAAAGAGACAAGGAGAACAACGGGTGGGGGAGCTTGGCGAGCAGCCGAGCAAGCAATCTAGGGGAAGAGCCTGAGGCGGTAGAGAGCGAGGAGAAAGCAGCAGAGGAGAAGAGGAAGACAAATTGGCAACACCCTCCCTCTCCCCCTCTAGTGAACACCCCCCACAAACCCCCGCGCACTCTGTCTCCCCCTTGGTGAACCCCCCCCCCCTAAATCCCCGTCGTGCCCTCCCTCTCCTCCTCGGTGAACCCCCCCCCAAACCCCCGCTGCACCCTCCCTCTCCCCCTAGGTGAACCCCCTGTGGAACACGCAGAATTTTCTGCTAAATAAATAACTATGATAAAGTGTTTTTATATGTGTGTGAGCGTGCCAGTCCATTTAACAAACAATTTTAAAATTCGTTGGATGCAAGAAGTTTGCATGTGCATTTATTGGACAGTTGCGCCTATATTTTGACATATTTATTCCACTCATTTGCTTTATCAGGCGATTTGGATTTCATGTACTGGACCTTTCTCCACCGACTGAAGTCGGTGTTAATTTACATCGGATTGAATCCAAATACCTTTGATAATGCTGCCAAGATTCATTTTGGCACAAAGTCCAAAGAATTTGGAAAATATCTATTTCACTTCTTTGTACATATGTAATTTGGATTACAATTTGGTCTTTTAAGACCTTTGCAATTAGTCTCGATTATATAATCGGGTCTTCATGATTACGTTCCAACACAGTCTGACTCTTTGAATTTGCTCCCGCCTGCATTTGGATTGATTTGCTTTATTTACGTCACGATCAGACAATTGACTTTGCTTTTGTCATGATCAAACAGTTGACTTTGCTTCATGGTCATAATCACTCCTTTGGTTGTGATCAGACCTTTGGATTTGATGTCTATAAAGGGCATTTCTGGACAAGGCGGGGTATTCGTATATCTTTTAACCATTTTTTGGTTTTGTGCAACCTTCGATCCTTTTTGAGTATTTTTGCAATTTCATACCCTTTATGGGTATTTCTGCACTTTTCCACATGTTGAGGAGTTTATTGCAATTTTTGCCCTTTCTGGGTATAGCTACCATTTCTCTGACTTTTCTGGGCATTATTGCCATTCCTGGCATCCTGGGTCTTTTTCTTCATTTCCTGACTTTCCTATCATTTCTTATATTTCTCGAGAGTTTTTATCATTTCCTGACTTTCTCGGGTAACTCTGCTATTTCCCAGCTCTTCGGAGTATTTTTGTCGTTTTTTGACTTTCCCAGACATTTTCTTGTTATTTCTTGACATTCTCTGACACTTGTACCTTTCTTGGCATTCCTCGCTTTCACACCATTTCTTGGTATTTCTTGGGCTTTTCCACCATGAGCCGAACTTAAAAGAGTGCACACCGCTTCAAAAAAGTGACCCCACCGGATCATGCAAACGACATAAATTTAGGGGTCGTACCAAGTATCAGTAGATATGATCAGAGAACTAAAAACTTGGTTAATGTTGTCTTTCGAAGAAGAAAATTAGACAACATCGTATTCATGGCTTTTTGAAGGATTTTTCTGCAGCTCTTTCCCTTTGGAGGACATCCTTGCAATGTCTATCCCTTTGAGGGATTTTTCATAACTTATCCTACTTCCAAGGGTATTTTTGTAAATTCCCACAGATCAGGGGTATCTCTACAATTTCTAACTGACGGGGGTATTTCTGTAATTTCTACCTTTGGGAGGGGCTCATGTAATTTTTCCATGAGCAGGGTATTTCTGCATATTGTTGTCTTTAAAGGGCTTCTTTGCAATTCTCCAAGTCCAAAGGGTCTTCTGTAATTTGTCCTTTCAGAGGGCTTTTCTGCAATTTTTACCCTTCAGAGGGTATTTCTGTAAATCTGTTGCCTCCGAAAGTCCTTTATGTAATTTCCCACCCTTCAGGGGCCTTTTTGTAGTTTCTTCCAAATTGGGCTATTTCTGCAAACCCACAGTCGGTATCTTTGCAATTTACCATCTTCCAAGGGGCCTTTGTGAAATTTACCAACTTGAAAGGGTTTTCATGCAATTTATCCCCCTTTGAAGGACTTTTCTGTAACTTACCCCTCCTTTAGGGGCATTTCTGTAATTTCCCATAAATTGGGATAGTTCTGCAATTTATAAATAGCAGAAGGTATTTCTGCAATTTATGGCCCAAAAAGGTATTTTTACAAATTTACCACCATCAGGGGGTTTGGCATAATTTCACTGCCCTCAGGGGCTTTTGTGTATTTTTCTTCCAAACTGGGGACCTTTTGCAATTTCTGAACTGACTGGGGGTTTCATGTAACTATCACCCTTCAGGGGATTTTGTGTAATTTTACATGCACAAAATTTCCCCTCCTTGGGGTCTTCATAACTTGATTACAAAAAATACAAGAAACCCCAAACAGGGGCCTTTAATCTCCCCAAAGAGGGGGTCTTTGTTCCCCCACAAGGGGGGTCTTCAATCCCCCAGAGAGGTCTTCAGGCTGAACGAGGGGGAAGGCCTTTTTGTAGTTTGTTCCAAATTGGGAAAGCCCCCTCATTTGAGCCCCTTGGGACTATTTATGGGGGTGGAGGAGGACTACCAGGAGGGGGTGCCCCTCCAGACAAGCTTATCCAGAGGAATGTCCTCCAGTACCCAGAGGAGGTTCCTTTAGGTAAACTATCCGAGGGGGACTATTTATGGGGGGGAGGACTACTAGGAGGGAGTGCCCCTCCGGACAAGCTTATCCAGAGGAAGGTCCTCCAGTGCCCGGAGGAGGTTCCTTCAGGTAAGCTCCTCCGGATAGCTTACCTGAAGGGAAGCCCCTCCAGGTATGTAATGCCCATTTTTGGGCATTAAAATAGTAGCCCCCCTCCATTTTTTGTTTAAACCCCCTAGAGATAGAATTTTGGGTTTTATTGTTTTAAAACTCACTTCTTTTAAATTTTGATTTTTTATTTTCTTTTGAAAATTTTGGGTACAACACCCCCCACCCCCACCTCACGCTCCATCTCCCCCTCGGTGAAACCACCTCCCACCCCCCCCCCCCAACCCCCTATGGTGAACAACCCCCCCCCCCCAAACTGCACGCCAGCCCTCCCTCTCCTCTCCAATAACACCCCCACCCCCTTCGATGAACCCCCCCCCCCCAAAACCCCCAGTTGGAGGCAGAAATTTTCTTTTGGTGGAAAAATATGGATTTTGGCCATGGAGGTGTTTTTTATGTGTGTGGGCGTGCTAATTTGTTATATAGATAAAAGATTTGAAATCCACTTGATGCGGGAAATTTACATGTCCATTTATTGGATGATTGAGCCAAAATTTGGGATATTTCTTCCGCACTTTTATTTGATCAGGCGATCAAGATTTCATGTGCTAGACCCTTTCCCCACCGACCGGAGTTGGTGTTCATTTACATCGGATTGAATCCGAACACCTTTGAAAATAATGTTGGTATTCATCTTTGGTACAAAGTCCAAAGAGCTTGAAAAATGTAATTTGGATTACAAATTGATCTTTCAAGACCATTATACTTGGTCCTGATTATATAATCGGGTCTTCAAAATTATATTTCATCGCAGTCGAACTCCTTGAATTTGCTTCCGCCTGCATTTGATTTGTTTTTTGGTCATAATCACTTTTTTATTATGATCAGATCTTTGGAGTTGACTTGATGTCTATAAAGGACATTTCCGTACAAAGCGGGCGTATTTGTATATCTTCTAACCCTTTCTAGGTTTTACTGCAACTTTACCCTTTCTGAGTATTTCTACAGTTTCTTCCCCTTTATGGGTATTTCTTGAATTTGGCACCATTTTTGGGTATTTTTGCCATCTCTTGGCATTCCCAGACATTTCTATCATTTCTTGACTTTCCAGATGTTTCTGCCCTTTCTTAACTTTCCGGATGTTTCTGCCATTTCTTGGCTTCCTCAGGCTTCTTCTCTGCCATCTTTTTACTTGTTTGGGCACTTCTTGTCTTTTCTTGACTTTCCCAGGCATCTCTGGCATTTCATGACCTTCCTGGCTTTTCTGCCGCTTCTTGATGATCTTGGGTTTTTCTTCTATTCCTCGATTTTTAGTCATAAGCCGAACTCAAGAGAGCGTACGCTACTTCAGGGAAATGACGAAGGTCTCACTCCACCGAGTCGTGCAAACGACATAAAATCGAGTGACATACCGAGGGCTCACCGGTGATATGGCAACTAAAGATTTGGTCAATGTTGTCTTTTAAAGAGGATTTGGACAACATTGTATTTAAACCTTGTCTAAGACTTCTCCACAATTTCTGTCCTTTTTAGAGAACTTTTCTATATTTTCTGCCCTTTCAAAGACTTTTTTGTAATTTTCCTACTGAACAAGGGCTCTTGTGGAATTTTCCATGAGCATAAATTCCCTCTTTAAAGGGTTTTTCATGAGAGCTGCTTGAAAAGCTTGACAGCATGCTCGCTTGAGCTTTGAGTATTTGAGTGTTCTTGAAATTTACCCCATGACCTTTGTATGGCTTCCACACGGGGATAAATACATATAAACGTGCCTCAAGCAGAGTCCCTACATAGAGAAGCACACATGAACATATAATGAACATATGGTCGTGCCTCGGGTAGAATCTCTGCTTGGGCAGAGTCTCCCTATGGAGGTACGCACATATGAACATATAAACATTTTATCCCCGTGGAGTCCAACTCGATATGGAGGTTTGCACATGAACATTATATAAACATATGATCGTGCCTCGGGTAGAATCTCCACTTGGGTAGAGTCTCCCCACGAAGATACGCACATATGAACATATAAACATTTCATACTTATGGAGTCTTGCTCGACATGGAGGTGAACATATATGATCGTACCTCGGACAGAGCCTCCCTATAGAGGTACGCACATATGAACATATCATCCTCATGGAGTCTAGCTGAACAGGAGGGGAAGAAATGAACACGTGAGTGGTTAAATATTTTCTCCCCATGGAATCTTGTTCAACATGGACACTACTTAAACACATGAACATATAACATTTTTATCTCCATGGAGTCTCGCTCAACATGGAGATATTAATATGAATATTTAGATTTCATCCCCCATGGAGTCCCGCTCAACATGGGGGAATATACACGAGGGTTTCACAGTCAGAGACAACTCTAGCTTGCCGCGCACAAGCACTTCACGCCTTTTAGGGTCCTCCCAGGGGGGAGTCTTCGGCTGACTGGGCAGCAGGGGGACGAATCCCTTTTCAAAGCTCCGACCCCTTTCTTCGTTGCTCGGAGGGGGTATTTATAGGGGTTTACACCATTTGAGAGAGGAGTAGAGAGATCTACCCGGAGAGGGGATCTCTCCGAGTAGACTACCGGAGAGGGGGGTCTCTCCGAGTAGACTACCCGAAGAGACCCCTCTCCGAGTAGGAAATCTCCTACTCGGAGGGGGACTTTCTCCGGGTAGGGATCTCCCTACCCGGAGAGAGGGTCTCTCCAGGTAGACTACCCGGAGAGACCCCTCTCCAAGTAGGAAATCTCCTACTCGGAGGGGGAGTCTCTCTCGGAGGGAGGTCCCTCCAAGTAGGGGCTTCCCTACCGGGAGGGGCTTTCCCCTCCTTGGCTTTTCATATATATATATATATATATATATATATATATATATATATGGGTGTGTGTGTGTGTATATATATACATATTTATTTAGTGGCCCCAATGACCAATTTTGGGGTCCAACACCCCCACAAACTCATCTAAAAGCCGAAGCAGCGGCGGCGGTCTTGCTGCAACGCTGCTACTGGAGACAGTGGGGTTGGTGAGTGGTGAAGGTGACATAGGCGGAGGAGAAGGCGGGGGCGGTGACAGTGATGGCAGGTTTCACAAATGGGGCATTAGCGTCATTTTCAAACTGAAGTTAAGTTAAACCATGGTTAAGTTAGTGTAACTAGAAATTCTCTCACGGCTATAAAAGAGGGGGTTTTTTTATATAACAGCAGAGATTTTAGGGGTTTATAAATAAATAGATGGAATGTGGGGGACTGAATCCTAAATACGAAAGATTTGAGGGGTCGAAAACTAAAAATCTCTAACATCAATTATGAAGTATCTTCATTGTAAGCCTTCACATATATTATCATGGTAATGATACATTAGATGCACAGTTTGCCAATTAATAACCAACCATAAAATTTATTGACTACAATGCATTAGGTCTTAGGTCAACCATAGACTGATATAAAACAAGTTTTTGTGATAATGAATGATTAGAACTAAAGACATTAAATCATAAAAGCATTAAGACTTAACTAGTGTATTCAATAAGAAGCCAGGACATGCATTTTTCAACGCAAGAATCTTTTATTGCATATTCTAATAAGGATAGCATACCGATGCTCCACAGACACTTGGCACTTATCACAAAAGACAAGAAGTTGCTCATATCCCTTAACACCACATTTTTGACAAACAGTTGCCTGCATACACCAAAGGAAGGTACAAAAATATAAGATATATAACCCTTTTACCATTTACAAAATAGAAATGACATAGGAAACATGACTAACATTTTGTTGAGAAATAAAAGAAAGTGAAATGAAGTTAGTGCTACAAATGTTCTTTAAACCATGGTTCAAAAACTCGGCCGGATCGGGATCGGATCGGCCGAGTCGGCTCGGTTTTGGGCCTCCCGATCCGAGCCGGGGTAACCTAGCCGGTCCTTGCACACAGATCGGACCGGCTCGGCTGGCTCGCCGAGCCCGGCCCGATCCGGGCCGATCCTGTTCAACCTTGTCATGGACTGAGTCAGGCCAATCCCAAGCTGAGTTCAGGCTGAGTCCACTGTGATTTCAGGCCTTATTTACCTGAATATCATTTAAGTATTACTTAAGATATTACATGTAAATAAGGAAGTACCCCCCATTTGAATCCAATAAAAATATCAAAAAATCATATCTCTTACCAATAAAAAGTCAACTCTCCTACCGAAGAAGAAAATCGCGATTTCGTTGATTTTAGCGAAATGCTAACTTTCTAATCTCTCATAATTTAGTCTATCTAAAATTTGATAATTCAAATAAACCATATGGAACACTAAAAATCTAAAGTCCAGTAAAAAAATCAAACGTGCATATGACTTCTCCAAGGGAGCCACTCTCCTACTGACAGCACTTAGTCTGCTTGAGACCTCTCGGGATTTGGTCAAACCTAAGCTATCATCATCTAAACTCATGAGATTTTTCACTTTTTAATTGAAAGGAAATTAGAAAGTGACAATTCTCATGACTTTGAGTGATGATAATTTAAGTTTGACCAAATCATGAGAGGTCTCAAGCAGACTAAGTGTTGTCAGTAGGAGAGTGGCTCCCTTGGAGAAGTCATATGCACGTTTGATTTTTTTTACCGAACTTTGGATTTTTAGTGTTCCATATGGTTTATTTGAATTATCAAATTTTTAGATATGCTAAATTATGAGAGATTAAAAAGTTAGCATTTCGCTAAAATCATCGAAATCACGATTTTCTTCGGTGGGAGAGTTGACTTTTTATTGGTAAGAGATATGATTTTTTTGATATTTTTATTAGATTCAAATGGGGGGTACTTCCTTATTTACATGTAATATCTTAAGTAAATGTTTCATTTACTTAAATGATATTCAAGTAAATAAGACCTGAAATCGCAGTGGACTCGGCCTGAACTCAGCCTGTATAAGATATACACCTGTATAATGGGCCGATCCACCCACCCCTGGCTCAGCCGGGCTCGGCCCGGCTCGGCCGAGCCGGGGTCGGGATCGCCGGGTCGGATCGGTTTTGGGCCGACCGATCCGATCCCGATCCCCGGGTTTTTGAACCTTGCTTTAAACAATCAGAATGACAATTCTTAACAGGCTATCTTTAGAATTTATTTTGTAAATTATTAAAGAAAATGAATATGAACAAAGGAAAAAAAACTTCGAAAGAGACCGATTGGATAAGTAAAATAAAAAATGACACATATATGCATAATATCATATGCCAAGTGGTGCCTGGGCTCCAACCTTAAGAAGGCATTTCCAGTAGGAGGAGTTGGAGTAGTTTCAGAGTTTGCTTACTTTCAACTTCTCTTGCGTTTGCAAGATAGGGAGCATGGGTGGATTTGGAGATGGAAGAAGGATAGCAACTTTTCTGTCAAATGTGCCTATGAAGTTTTCTCAGACATGGTTCACGGAATCGCCCAATCCAGATCAGCATCGGCCATGGCCGATCTGGTTCAGCTCCAAATGGTTGGATCACATTGTGGGCGAGCTGGATCCGATGAGATCCGATCTGATCCCGATCTAGGGCAATCCGGCCGCGATTAGCCCGATCGGGCCGGATCCGGTTTCGGCCAACGTTTTGACCGAAATGTTTCAGTTTTGGCCGAAATTGCCATCTATGCTATCTTACCACTTGGAGATCCAGTCCCAATGTACAAGGAGTTGATCTCGCTTGCCAATGTCGTGGTCCTTTCTGTCGAGGGACTGATCTTTGGATCTCCACATTTAAATATAAATTTATATTTGTTAAAAAAACTTAAATAAAATTAAAAAATTATAACAAGCGCACTTGTATGTATAGATCCCCATGATCTTGAATTGAAATGGACAATAATTGCATGTAATTACATAAAATCCCCAAAATGAAGCCTAATTAGGATTTAAAATTGGGGGGTCTAGATAATTAGTACAATTAAAGTGCACTTGGGTATGCCAATCACCTACTTGCACCCATTAGGATGACTTGGCAATTAATTGCACATAATTATATAAAATCCCCAATTTTAAGACTAATTAGGGTTTGAAAATTGGGGGGTTTGGATAATTAGTCTAATTAAAGTGCAATTGGGTATGTCAACCACCTAATTGCACCCATTAGGATGTCTTCATAATTAATTGTCTGTTAATTGCATATAATTATATAAAACCCCCAATTTTAAGTCTAATTAATAGGGTGTTTGGTTGCAATTTTTTATCAATTTTTTCTCTTAAATTAAAAAAAAACAAAAAGAATAGACACGTAGACACGTTTAGTAAGCAGTTTTTTATTTTAGGGAAGAAATTTTATCCTATGTAAATCTCTCCCAAAAAAAAAAACAAGTATATTTTGAAAACATTCTGTGGAATGCGCCCTTCCCCCCCCCCGACCCCTCCTCCTCCCCCCGTCGGCGCCCCCCCCCCCTCCTCCTCCCCCAAGCCGACGCCCTCCCCCCCTCCCCCCCCCCCCCCGTCGACACCCCCACCCCGGCGCCTTCATCCTCTTCCCCTTCCTGCGCCCCCCCCCCCCCCGCCGACGCCCTCCCCCCCCCCCATCGACACACCCCACCCCCACCCCGGCGCCTTCATCCTCCTCCTCCCCACCCTGTGCCGCCCCCCCCCTGCGCCCTCCTCCCCCGTCGGCGCCCTCCCCGCCCCCTGTGCCCCCTCCTCCTCCCCCCCCCCCCCCCCCGTCGGCGCCCCCCCTGCGCCTCCATCCTCCTCCACCCCCCTACGCCTCCATCCTCCTCCTCCCCCAAGCCGACGCCCTCCCCCCCCCCCACCAACGCCCTCCCCGCCCCCTGTGCCCCCTCCTCCTCCACCCCGCCGGCGCCCCCCCTGCGCCTCCATCCTCCTCCCCCAAGCCGACACCCCCCCCCCCCCGTCGGCACCCCCCACCCCCACCCTGGCACCTCCATCCTCCTCGTCCCCCCCCATGCGCCCCCCCCCCCCCGCCGGCACCCTCCCCGCCCCCTGTGCCCCCTCCTCCTCCCCCCCTGTCGGTGCCCCCCCTGTGCCTCCATCCTCCTCCTCCACCCCCCTGTGCCGCCCCCCCTACGCCCGCGCCCCCTCCTCCCCCCGCCCGCGCCCCTCTTCCTCCCCCTCCTCCCCCCCCCCACACCGTACGCCACACCCTCATCCTCCTCTCCCACCACCACCCCCCCCCCTGCGCCCTTTCCTCCTCCCCCGCCAGCCCCCCACCCCACCGTGCCGGCGACCCTCTGCACCCCCCATTCTCTGTTGCAGAAGCCCCCCCCCTCCCCTTATCACTTTCATTATAAAAAAATAATAGTGGAAAGTGTTTACCAAACATGTCTTTACAAATTTTAAAAATTATACTAATTTTACCAAACAAATAGTAACAGTTTTTCTCAATTTCAAAATTTTAGTCAAAAATTGACACACTATAATTTTTTAGTTAGAAATAGTTTAAAAAAAACTACAACCAAACACCCTATAAGGTTTAAAAATTGGAATTTTTAAGTAATTAGTCTAATTAAAGACTTAAAGTGCAGTTGGGTATGTCAATCACCTGATTGCACCCATTAGGTTATGTAGACTATTAATTGCCAGTTAATTGTATGTGATTATACAAAATCATGCAATATTTTCATTAATGTTGATCTTAGGTCTTTACAAAATTTTGTAGGAACATGTCTAGATCCGAACATCAGGACTCACAGGTGGAGGAGGAGCAGAGAGTGAACCTTAATCCGGGATGGGCGCATAGCGAACTACTTAATGCGCAGAGAAAGAGGGTAACATACAAGTGGTGTAGAAAGGAGATGGGTAAAGACGTGTATCGCCTCATACTGCACATAGCTGGCATTTCTGAAGATGTCAGCAAATGCACAAACTGCCCTACTAAATTTAAGAAAAGCATGAAAGAATATATGCAAGGGAAAAAAGCTCAAAAGGGATTATGGATTCAGCAAGAAGACGACCTTCGAGACTCGAGAGGAGTTCCGATGGACAGAGAGAAAAAGATCCAATTATCCAAGCAATTTCAGTAGAATCATCTGCATTAGATTATGATGTTGATTATAGGGCAACTATTTGTGCAAGTCTGCAAACACAACAGAAGGATGATGATCGAAGAAGGGGGGTACGGTCATCAAGTGCACAAGAAGATGATTCTTCTGTTTGTCTGGGTCCTATGGATGAGTTTCTTTTCAGGGGAAGAAGTGCAAAGTAGCCAAGAATCAAGCAAGTCTTGACAGGGATCAAAGGTATAGCTACACCGGCAAAGAGGGCAATTAAAGGAATTGAGAAATGGTTGTTGCATGCAAGTGTCCCAGCCCACACAACATCTAGCCCTTATTTCCAGACTATGGTCAATGAAATTGTAGCAGTAGGGTCTGGTGTGAAAGCTCCAACTCCACGCTACGTATGAGACTAGACTAGAAGAGGAGTATGCTGAGTTGCACACATGGGTTGACGGATTTAAAGTTGTGGAAACAATGTGGCTGTACTTTAATATATGATGGTTGGACAGGGACAACAAGGAAAGGTATGATAAATTTCCTTGTTTATTGTAGAGGGTACTGTATTCATGAAGTCTGCGGATGCATTTGGGGTGATAAAAAATGTTGATTATTTATATAGGCTCATGGATGGTGGAGACAATCAAGGAAGAACATGTTGTGCAGAATGCAGATTGTCACGGACAATGAAGCAAGTTACAAGATAGTTGGAAGGAAATTGGTGGAAAGAATAAGACATTTGTATTGGGTGTCGTGTGCAGCACTCTCTGGATTTGATGATGGAAGATATTGAGAAAGGCAGACATGTGTCTAAGTTGGTCTTATAGGCACAGATGATCACCACTTTCATCTATGGTCACAACAAAATTATGAACATAATGAGGACTTTCACCGGTGGTCGTGACCTCCTTCGTGCTAACCCGACGAGATTTGCATCCAATTTTATCTCCCTAGAGAGTCTCAGCAAGTATAGGCATCAATTGGGGTAAAAGATTAACAGTGATGAATATCTAGAGCATCTAGCCACATTGAGGTCAAAGATGTAGGCAGACTGCTCAAGAAATTGCTGAGCTCATCAGTAGTAGTCAATTGACTCGATTCTAGGAGAAGGTTCAATATTATTTAAAAGTCATTGAGCCATTGGTTCATATACTCCGGATGGTTGATAGAGATTAACCAAAAATGATATGGGTTCTTGTATTAAGCAATGGACAAGACGAAAGAGAAATTGAAGGATGAGAATCCCAGAGCATATTGGAAATGGTGGGAGATCATTGATGAAAGATGGGAGATGACTCTTCACCATGATTTGCATGCGGCTAGTTTGTTATTTATATAATCATATTGCACTAATTGATTAGTTGAATCTCTTTTATATATGTCTTTTGGACTAATTTTTCCCTTTATATATATTTGTAGCATATTTCTTCAACCCTCGATATAGGTACAGCAAGTCTGTACACAATAATGGAGAAGTACTTCGAGGGACAATAAATTTCATTGAAAGAATGTGCAGGGCAATGGAAGAGAGAATACAAGCCCAAGCAGAGGTACATTTAGCCATAGGAGATTGGTGCTCATTGAGACATTTATGAATATTGGACATGTGGAAAGATAGAAGTTGAAGCTTGATGTGTACAATAATCAATCCATGAAATATGACGCAACCAGATTAAGTCTAGGTTACTTAAATGACTACATAGTACATTACCTCCGTTAACAATGACTTAACTATTATTAATTTTGTTTTTGCCTTATTTTTTAAACAGTTGAATGGTGGATTCAAATCAACTACAACGGCTGGCACAAACTTGTTGGCATACATTACAGGTAGGGTGCTCAGTCAAACAACTTCTGTCAGTCAGTGTGAGAGAAATTGGAGCACATTTAGTTTGATCCACACAAAGAACATAAATAGACTAGGTGTCAGTAGGATGGACAAGTTGGTATATTGCCACTATAATATGCAACTCAAGATCAAACAGATCAGGGACAGATAGAAATTGGAAAATGAGAGGTTGTCTTCATTAATGGGTAGACAAATTGATAGATATGTATTGCCAAGGATAGACGTCGATGAGCTGCTAAATGAGGACCACCCTTCACATGATTAGGTTGAAACAAGAACAAAGAGAGATGTCCCAGAGTTTGAAACCCAGCATAAGAGTTGGGCAAAAGGTGAGTTAGATGACATAATGGCTCGAGATTCAGAGCTTCGTACTTCAGATCAGCCATCACTAGCACTTGAGCTTGCTAGACACTTAGATATATTGCCAAAGACGCCCAAATTAGGTGGTTCTCAGCCACCAATCAACAGGTCCACCCCTCATGCCTACAGAAGAAAGGACAAAAATCAAGAAAAGGAAAAACAAAAAAGAAAGTCCAAAAGTAAGAAGCATGTAGAGGAATCTGGCCCAGTTGGACTCACAATCGAGACAGAGTTCGGCACTCCAATCTCCCCACCACACTTGGCCAGAGAGTACGAGGCAGAAAAAGAACACTACCACAGAGGTCAAGAAAGGGGATTTAGAGGGAAGCTGCAGAGGTTAGACGATAGGAGGCAGTGATGATGGACTCCACGCAAGGTCCTAACGATGATGATGATGGTATTGTAGCTGGAACTACAGGAGTTTACGTGGTTGGAGATGTCTACGCAAGAACAAGATATAGATATGATGGCACCTAAGAACCTGGCACTCGACATGAGGAAGGCCAACAACAAACATCAGGACAAAATCAACATGGGGTATAAGAAGGGCAGCAAAGAGGCACGGGCATAGCTAGTTATGACTGGGGATCTGGCCCAGTTGGACTCACAGACGAGACAGAGTTCGACATTCCAATCTTGCCACCACACTTGGCCAGAGAGTACGAGGTAGAAAAAGAACACCGCCACAGAGGTTAAGAAAGGGATTTAGAGAGAAGCCGCAGAGGTCATACGACGGTGGCAGTGATGACTGACTCCACCCAAGACCTTGACGATGATGATCAACATGGGGTATAAGAAGGGCAGCAAAGAGGCAAGGGCATAGCTAGCTATGACTGGGGATATGGGTCTCCCCCACCTTTTTTCCACCCCCCACCCCACACTACCTTATTTAGACCTCAGTAGCACTAGTGAAAAGAGTGGATATTCATATTCTAAGGTCCAGTCTAGATAGCAATACACTGGAAAGGGAGGCTCTGACTTCAACTTCCCCATTGCAAGTTCTCAATGTTTTGGAGAAAGTTCGACCCAATTAAACACTACAAGAGGGATCTCTGGAGGGGCTTCCAGGACTTTCCTAACTCTATGTTTGACTATGCACAAGTTGACTATGGAGTACCCTTTCAATTTTATCAGCTTAAGGATGAAGGATCCCGCCATAGACAACCTTGAAGGCTTCAATCAAGTTATCTAATTTGTTTTATGTTAATAAAATGTTTTCATATCATGTTTAAGCATTGTATGATGTTAAATACAGTGTACAATGAATGTAAATGTGAATTTTCAGGTTGAATGAGCTACATTTGTCAATTTACATGCCTGTTCAAATTATAAGGTAACATGTTTGATCAATTTTTAAACCAACTAAATGCATACAATGTTTACATATTTTTCTTATTTTTTATTTTTTATGATTTCCCTTTTTTCTTATTTTTTTCCCTCTGGCCAATCCAGAATCACCCGAGTTCTTGAGCATCGACCGGATCGAATCAACCTTGATCGAGATCAAACCAATCAGATCTGGGGGCCCGATCCGAGTTGGCCTTCCATGTTCTTAGATGGGGGCTTGCAGTTTCCTTCCTTCTAAGAAGCGTGGAAGGACGCCCAGTCCTCTCAAGGTCGAGGTTTGCTTTGGAGGATCGCCTATGGGAAGCTGCCTACTACGGATGGGTTGATCAGATTTATTCTAGTCGTTAGCCCTACCTGCCATCTTTATGGCATGGAGGAGTAGACATTGGATCATCTTTTTGTTAGTTGTTCTTATTCTCAGGGGCTTTGGCAGAAGATTGCGCAAAGGACCTGTCTCTCTATCACCTTACAGGGTGATGTCGCATCCATACTACGGAGTTGGCATAGACCCTCAAGGCGAACAAGATCATGTGGTGACTGACCTTAGGGGTGTACAAAAATTAAAACAAACCAAAAAATCAAACCGGACCAACCGGTTCGGTTTGAACCCCCTACTCAATTTAGTCCGAATTCACAATGTGAAACCGAGTAAACCGAATATAATATATATATATATTGAATGTTATACATTTCAAGCAAACACATTGTAGCGCAGTTGGTTAGCGTTGCAGTTGGTGGAGATTGTGAGTTCGATTCTCACAGAAGACATAAATCTGTACATTTCATGAAAAATGTTGCTAAAAATTATTCGACTTTAACAAAAATCGAACCCAGAACCTTTGGGTTCAGAGGCTAGAGACTTGACCACTAGGCCAAGAGGGTGATTGTAATAAAAGAGGCCTAGTTTTCAATTTAAACCGAACTGGTTCGGTTCGGTCCATGTCGGCTTTGGGGTTCGGTTTGGTTCAGTTCGGGTTGACAAAAAAAAGGGCCAACTCGGACCGAAACGACTAGTGCTCACCCCTAGATGACCCTCCATGCGACACTTTAGGTGGTGTAGGGGGAATGAAACCTTCATAGCTTCAGGAAAAAAGCCAGTTCCAAGGAGGCTTTGGCTCATTTTGTTTGAGATAAGGTCAAGGAGTTTGCGAACATTTCGTCAAATGTAAATAGTACGTCTCCTAATTTGGGCACTTTGGGAGGTTGGTGTATCTTACACCGCCTTGGTGTTTTTATGTATAGGTGTTGGGGGTTTTTGCCTACGTTCTCATTCTATTTCTCACTATATACACATGGTACTATCCACCTTAAAAAATATCTTATGCTATAAATAGCACATTTATTAATCATAAGTCGAGCAATAATAAAGAGTTACCGTAAGGAGAACAGTCTTGACCTTGGAAGTAAATATGTGTTGGTACAAAATTGTTATGGTGTCTAATGGTTAAGATGAGAATGAACATGACTAAGACGAGACCTTGACTATATGTATATAGGACCTAGAAACTCGCATGGTATGCAAGTAGACCTGGCTAAACTAGCAAGGAATTAATCGAGATCAACCTTTGAACTAAGACCAGAATCAAAATCGGCCCCAACTTGTCTGGAAACCAATTATAAAATATTAATGAGACATCTTTTAGGGAACCATCTAGACTGAATCAAAACATAGTTATCAAAGACGATTGAGGCGGTCACCTAAGCCCGTAAGGCCAGGCAAGGCCACCCCAAGTTGCCCTACTTATGCCCATTTCGCATAGGCAAGCCTAGGCCTCAACTGCCACCTTCTTTAGCTTTGTTTGGCCCACAAAGAAGCCCATTTAAGTATCTTCATGTTTTATAATCATTTATAGAGTGTTTGGTTACAATTTTTTACCTCTTTTTTCTCTAAAATTTAAAAAAAAAAGAGTACAGACACACAGACACGTTTGGTAAATAACTTTTTTTTAGAGAAGAGTTTCTACTCTATGTAAATCTCTCCAGAAAAAAATAACTCCGAACCTATTTTTATTTTGAAAACACACAACGCCGGGTTCCCTCCCACCCCTCCTCCTTCCCATCTCCCCCTGCACCCCCATTCAACCTCTGGCAGCCCCCCCCCCTCCTTCCCGTCTCCCCACCCCACCCCACCGGCGCCCTCCCCTCCTCCTTCCCATCTCCCCCCCCACTCCCCGCCCGCCGGCTCGCCGGCGTCCCCCCCCTCCCACCACTGGCGCCCCCCCTTCTCCTTCCCATCTCCCCCTGCACCCCCCCTCAACCCCCTGCACCCCCCTTCATCCACCGGCGGCCCCCCCTCCTCCTTCCCGTCTCCCCTCCCCCCCGCCGGCATCCTCCCCCCCTTCCCGTCTCCCCCCCCCCAACCCCCTGCACCCCCCTTCATCCACCGACGGCCCCCCCTCCTCCTTTTCGTCGCTCCCCCCAACCTCCTGCACCCCCCCTCAACCGTCGGCGGCCACCCCCCCTTCCCATCTCGCTGGCGTCCCCCCCCACCCCTACAGCATCGGCACCCCCCCCACTGCCGGCGTCCCCCCCCCCCCACCCCCCTCCTCCTTCCCGTCTCCCCCTGCACCCCCCCTCAAACCCCCTGCACCCCCCTTCAACCGCCGGCGGCCCCCCCTCCTCCTTCCCATCTCCCTCCACCACCCCCCCCCCACCCCAATTAAAAAAAAAACACTTCTTACCAAACATATAAAATTACTCTTTTACAATTTTAAAATTTTAGTAGAAAACAGAAACATCGCTAATTTTTAGATATAAATAATTTTAAAAAAAATTACTTCCAAACACCCTATTAATATTTTTTTGGAAAATGGATAATACCACATGTACATATAAAGAAAGATGTAGAATGTACAAGTATAGGTGGGCCCAAAAATTCCCCAAAAAATTGCACCACCACAGCCCCTACACGTGAACAATACACCAAAAAGGTATAGCGCACCCTAACTTCCCAAGGCACCTAAAAGGGGGGACATATAGGGATTTACGTTACACAAGATGACTGTCCATTCCTTCATCCTATCCCGTACAAAATGTAGAAGTGTCTCCTCGACGTCCTCGTAATGGGGCTCCCTCCTGAATATACAATGATTGCGTTCTCCCCAAACCGCCAAACCATCTTGTCTGCATTGAAGTATCATTGCCTATGCCAGTCTTGAATGAAAGAGGTAATATGTCCCCTCAAAGCGATAGTTCTACCGATTTTCTGAGTAATTTCCCTCTAAAGAAATTGAGAGTAAGAGCAGCCTATAAAAAGATGGTCCAAAGACTCCTCTACAACCCCACACAAATAGCAAGATTTGTTCACATCAAGCAAAAACAGCTCAACCTATTTGTCGTGGACAGTCTCTCATATGCAATTCTCCACATCAAGATCTTCGCTCTAAGAGGGATGGCTGGTATCCACGCTTCTTGCAAGAAGGCAAACCTGGCACCCCCATCAAAACATACTTCATAGGCCGTCTTCATTGAGAAATGTTCTTCCTTTCCCCATCTCCAAGTCCAGACATCCTCCCTGTCCTGCAAGTGATAAGGTTGAAGCTCATCAATCCCTGGAATTGCTCCATCTCTTCATGAAGGAAATGACGCCTAAAGGTCGGAGCCCAGGCACCGCCTGGGACCTGCTGGTCAAAGGCCTCTGTCACAAAGACGAGTGGATCCACCACAATCTCACAAAGCAACAGTGTTACTCTTGTTAATGACTATTTGATTTATTTATATTTAATTTGAGGGCCTAATTTGTGTGTAAGTGTATAGCAAATAGTCCAAAAGTCATGTTTGAAATAGACTTTTCAAGGCCAAAGTTAAGACAAAGCAGAAAAAGAAGACATGTCAAGACTTGCTAAAGAGTGTGTCGACACATGTCAAGTGGGTGTCGACACATGTCAACCGGTGTGCCGACACACACATGTCAAGCTTTTGCAGTTTGTCGTGCAGTAGTGTCGACATATGTGCTGAAGGTGTCGACACACAAAACAAATCGGTCAACCGAATTCAAGAAATCAGACGACCGACCTGAAGAAAAGGTCAATCGATTGTTGTACAAGTCATTGCGATTGGTGAAATCAGATGACTGAAATATGGAAATCGGTCGACCGAATTTAAGAGCCTACCAATTAGTGAAGGCCAACAACGATTGATGAAGAAAGACATGCATCGATTGGTGAACAGTAAAGCTTCCGATTGGAGACCAAGCAAAAATCGGACAACCGATCAAAGGGAATCGGACAATCGATTTTCCCAGAAACATTGGTTAGGGGGCAGTCTAAGAATCAGATGACCGATGCGACAAAATCGGTTGACCGATTACGGAAACACATTTTCCTATTTTGGATGGACTCTTTCTTCCATTAGGTCTCTGCTCAAGGTTGCGTCCAAGTTGGGATCTTTTGGGTTGGTACATATATATACCATCCTAAGCCCTAGAATTGAACCCTACTAAGCAAGAAGCGTTCTATCTCTTGGAGTTAGGATTTTGGGCGAATTTTCGAAGATTTCTGAAGAAGCCATGAGAAGACTTCAAGATCAACAAATCCAAGCTTCTCAATTGCTGATTGGAGTTGTTGTGAAGCACCAGAAGGTCATACTCATGGAAAGCAGGATCGAAATCGGATCGGGATCGCCCAGGCTTGATCTCGATCCGATCCGGCCGATTCCCAAGCAGAATCGGCTGGAATCGGTCAGAATCGAAGGAATCGGCCTGGATCGGTCATGGCCGATCGATCCAGAATCGGTCGATTCCGATCGGATCCGGCCGATTCTGCCTTCCATAGTCATTCTACATCCAAGCAACGTCCAGAAACTTTAGGTGAAGAGATCGAGTCGTGTTCTACATCAGCGTTCATCCTTCTGCATTGACTCTTCATTTTTATGACAGAGGGAATTCATACTCTATGTGTCTAGTTGTCATTCTCCTATCCACGTTTTATTTGTTCTTCTTTGAATCAAGAACGTTACTATGTGTTGTGCTCTTGTGTGAGCAATTGGGTGTGTGGTGCGTACGGCATGCCACATCGGGTTATCTCGTCCCTGGAAATGAGATGGGGTTGGTGTTGTCCCCGGAAACAACGGTGTGAGATTTATCGACTTTTACCTAGAAACAAGTTAGTGGAGAAATCCTCACGGGATGTGGGTTAGTGGACGTAGGCGCATATGTGTTGTGTTAGTCGAATCACTCCAAAATCCTGTGTACATTATGTGGTTTAATTCATCTCTTCTACCTCTTTATATGTATGTTAGGATAGTTGATATCGCTTTTTAATTGTTATTCCGCTGTGCATCTTAATTAATAGATTTGCTTAATCAAGTTTAATCTTATTCTGAGTAAAAGAATTTTTATTTAGACAATAATCAATTCACCCCTCCCCTTTTGGTTGATCATCGCACGTATATTTCTCTTCAATTGGTATCAGAGGAAGGCTCTTAATCTAAAAATTGATTCTGTGTGCGATGGCCAGTAAGAGATTCATGCCCGAGGGACACTCTATCCAATGTCCACCGTATTTTGTTGGCAGTAATTATCTATATTGAAAAAACTATATACGTCTTTCTCAGGACTCAAGATTATGAGATCTAGAAAGTCATAAGTACTAGTTCATATACACTGTCAGAGGACAAGGGAAAGTGGACTAAAGATAATATTAAAAAGTCCAAGATTAATTTCAATGTCATGAACATTATGCAATGTACTATTCATCCTAATGAATATTCTCATGTTTCTATGTGCAGCTCAGCCAAAGAAATGTGGGACAAACTCAAGTTGATATATGAAGGCACCTCCGACGTCAAAGAGATCAAAGCCAACATCTTGATCTATGAATAAGAGATGTTCAAGATGAGCCCGGCCGAAACCAGGTTTGACCTGGGAAGCCCCCTTTAAAGAAAACCGGTCAAACCAGGTTTGACCTGGTTAGGCCCAGACCCGGTTTGCTATAGTACCAGTCCGCTACAGTAACCGAGCGGTGCACCAAAGCTGTTATCGCACCGCCAGCACAAAAGCTTTATTCGTGCTCCGATTCACGTGTCGTTTGCGTCGTTGTGCTCGTCTCGACAAATTCTAGTCAATCAGCGGCCCATGCCCCACGACAGTCCATCCAATTTCACATCAATTTGGGTAATCTCTTACATGTGCCACATGAATTTTAGCTTTCTCGCCCTTCTACCAAATGAGAAGCCGACAAAAATAATACTCGATGAAGAGAATCAGAACAATTACATTTCCCAGGCTATTGTAAATATTTTATTGCAAACTGGTGAGATTATTGTTGATGGTGATCAAACTTTTGTAGAGTTTCACATAAAATTTTTAGGTAGAACTCAAAAGAAATCAGTTAATTATTTTGATGGAGCTTGGTGCACTATTGATCCCTCGAGATCTTACAATACTTTGGGAAAAGAGTGGTTGGAAGAGCGACATGTTGCTATCGACTCAAACCAGTGCATTATCCAGCCACCACATTTAAGAGGTAAATTTTATTTTCCTAAGTATTTTTCTACTGTTGCCAAACCAGTGCCATCAGAAAAGACCGTGATTGATGAAAGGCCATTGAAATTAGTGACTATTACTGATCATCTATGTGTGGAGACTATTTTTGTTGACACTTGGGATCAAGACTTGTTCGTCTAGACTTCATTTGATATGTGATGATGTATTTGACATAAATCCATCATTGACAGCTACCAGTGATTTGCAAGATTTTACTAGAGAACAGTGCAACTATTATATGATAGGTCCGATCTTAATGCACACATTCTATGCAAACTGCAACTTTTTAGAAGACATATTGGTTTGGATATCCCTATGGCAACTTTATTAGTGCATGACTTCATTATTCTCCTACCTCTTGTATGGATATTGCGACACTTCAAAGCTTGAGGACGTGTTTTCTCGAACCAGGGGAGAATGATGGGGAGCGAGAACCTGAAGCAATGGTTTAAGCCCATTTGGAGATTTTTTATTTTTATGTAATTTTTTGGTGCAGTTTTCGCACTATTTTTAAATCCAAGAGTAAAGTAGTCCAAAAAGAGTCAAATTAGAGTCCATTTAGTTTTTATTATGTATTTTTGCATTTCTTTATTTGAGTAGTTGTATTTGGGTAGGATCCTGTAGGTTTCTAATATGGCAAGTCTTATTAGGGATAGAAGTCTGTCTTTAATTTGAAGTCCATTAGGATTGGGAATAGCCCAAACTAGGGCCGTTCATAATATGGTCCAACCCGTAAAACCGAACCGAACCGGCCAGTTCGATTCGGTTCCGTTCGGGTTGAGAGGTCCCACAGTTCAGTTCGGTTTCCCACTGGAAAACCGAATAAACTGAATATATATTAAATATATAATATATATCAAAGAGGAGCGCGTAGCCCAGTGGGTTAGCACCTCCCACTTCCCTGGGCAACCATCTGGGCCATTAAAATCTGTTTTTTTTTATTTCGGTTCAAACCGAACCGAACTGATTCGGTTCGGTTCGAACTTAATTTCGGTTCGGTTTCGGTTCACCCAAAAAGTGGGGTGAACCGAACTGAACCATGTTCACCCCTAGCCCAAACCTATTTAAACACATGTATTGTTCTATTTTGAGATTATTGATTGATTAATTGAATGAAAGAAGAATGGTGCTTGTTCTCTGTGATGGAGAGAAGGAACTTTGAGAAGAAGCTCCACCCCATGGTGGTCCCTGCAAAAGGGAGGGCGCGAAGCCTACACTCCCACCTTCTATCCCCTCTTCGGTGAGTCTCCGGCTACCTCTCCCTTTTCCTCCACTGTCCCCCACTCTGTCCCGCATCAACTGGTGTTGAGCTATTCCGCCGGTGAGCCTGGACGTCGAGTGCGACTCCGTCCTGTGCGTGCCCCTTGTGGTGGTTACGAACCGGTTTCCGGGGGGCCCATTCTCCACCGTTAGAGTCCAGCGTAGGGGAAAATCGGTCGAGGACCAGACGCGAAAGAGAGCGTCTGAGTGTGCACACGTGGCTAGGGTTGGAGAACTCTATGGTGTCGAGGCGCCAGGCCATAGGCCCTAGCTGGTCCTACCTTGTGTGTGTGTGTTTGTTGAGCCTGCGAGGTTCCAATTTCTTGGCGCACTCCTACGAGGAGTGGTGTGCCACGCCACCGGTTCCTGTCTGTTGTTCAGTGTTAACCTTCTGTAGTTTTACTTTCCCGCACTACTTTTTAGTACCGTTACCGATGGGGGTTAGTGTCCCTACTGGGTCTCTTCTTGAAACTCACTCCCTTCCTTTTCAGGTGGTTCGTCATCAGCTCCAGGTACTGAAGAGCCTGGTCACTCTTTGGTCTCTTCTTGAGACTCAACTCCGGTGCTGATCCCGCTTAGCTGCTGTGAGTAGTACTTAATTTATGTACTCACTGTATTCTTTACTTTTGTTGACTCTGCTCTGAGTTCAAAAACAGCCCCTAGATATGCCATCCCAAAAAAAGGTACCAAAGAGTGGAATATTTTGTCATTGCTGCTACTAGTATGTTTTAGGACAAAATTATTTAGAGAGAGAGAGAATGCAATAGGGAGTGTGTACAACTGAGCTAGCGTCATCTTCTAGCAGCCCCCTCTAGTGCCACTCCCTTGTCCGTCTTGTCCAATTTCTTGCTATTCACTACCCACAAGAACATGTACGCGCTCTTCTCCAAGTCAACGTCAATAGCTCCATCATCTGCCTTGCCAATAGTGTTGTTTGGCTCTCAAAACTAATGTAGATGATGAAGTGGTCTAGTTAGGCAATCAAACCAAGAGATATAAGGGGTGCCATGTTTCACCGAGAGGGAAGGACAATGAAGATTACTAGCAAGAGATAAGGCACCACCATCGAGCATTGATGGCAATGATAGTGTCACCCTCCAATGCCTCTTGGGTGTTGATGATAATGTAGTTGACTTGGGCAAGTGCTTGGTCATTCTTAATGAACTAGGTTGTGAACAAGTTCCCAAGTCAGTGAAGGGGGGGAGGGGGGAGACCTGGAGAGGGAGGGCCACAATAGTAGATTAGAGGATCAGAGGGGGTTTGGGGGTTGGCCAGAGCCTTGCCAATAGTGTAACGTCGCGCATTTTCAGATCCTTGTGGATCTTGTGTTTAGCGCTTGTGAGGCCAATGTGTGACCAATGTGACTTGTGTTTGGTGTGCACTTGCGTTTTTGGGGCTTACTGGGCCGATAGTTTGGGCCTACAGCACCCCAGGGTTCTCTGTCTGTGATCGCGACAGCAGGGGGGTGTCGCGTTCTGAACGCGACACTCTTGCCCGTCGCGTTCTTGTTGCCGCTTTGTGGCGCTGATCGTCTGCATGTGCGCCACGTGTTGGGTGTTGGAAGAACTGCAGACGTCAGCTGATGGGAAGGCGATGCTTAGCCCCGCCGCGATTAGGTCGCGACGCGACAATGCATCGCGATTTCAACCATCAAGGGTTTTTAAATAACCCTGGCCAGGCAGAACTGTAATGAGTTCTGCTCGGCCAGGGGGAGAGGTTGTGCGGGTTTCCTGGAGGATTTCGGCATGGAAGCTCGCGGGTTGGCGTGTTCTTGCCGCGTGAAGCTCACGTAAAGCGGAAGAAACGCAGAGGGATCGCCGTACTGCGCGTTCTTTGCGGAGGTAGGGTGACTCCTCCTGTTTTCCGGGCTGAGGATTGCGTAGGAGAGTGGTTTGATCAGTTATATGCTTTCCTAACAATAGATACCATGTTTAGAGATTCACAAATGCATGAAAATTGAGAATTAAGGGTGGTTTGCGTGGCATAGAATGGTAATCCGTGGAGAGGATCCCGGATTAGGGTTCCTACCTGTGAAGGCGACGGAACCCCCTGTCGCGATCTGAACGCGACAAGCCGACCAGTCGCTTTCAGATGGGGAACGCGACATGTTGGTGCGTCGCGTTCATGTGCTGAACGTGCCGTATCGGGCCGTCGCGTTCTGAAGGCGACACAGGCCCATGTCGCGACCACAGTCGAGTGGTCTGAATGTGCATGACTTATGTGATGTGATTATCCGATTATTATTATTCGGTGTATTTAGAAATATCGTGTGATGCTTAGCCCCGCCGCGATTAGGTCGCGACGCGACAATGCGTCGCGATTTCAACCATCAAGGGTTTTTAAATAACCCTGGCCAGGTAGAACTGTAATGAGTTCTGCTCGGCCAAGGGGAGAGGTTGTGCGGGTTTCCTGGAGGATTTCGGCATGGAAGCTCGCGGGTTGGCGTGTTCTTGCCGCGTGAAGCTCACGTAAAGCGGAAGAAACGCAGAGGGATCGCCGTACTGCGCGTTCTTTGCGGAGGTAGGGTGACTCCTCCTGTTTTCCGGGCTGAGGATTGTGTAGGAGAGTGGTTTGATCAGTTATATGCTTTCCTAACAATAGATACCATGTTTAGAGATTCACAAATGCATGAAAATTGAGAATTAAGGGTGGTTTGCGTGGCATAGAATGGTAATCCGTGGAGAGGATCCCGGATTAGGGTTCCTACCTGTGAAGGCGACGGAACCCCCTGTCGCGATCTGAACGCGACAAGCCGACCAGTCGCTTTCAGATGGGGAACGCGACATGTTGGTGCGTCGCGTTCATGTGCTGAACGCGCCGTATCGGGCCGTCGCGTTCTGAAGGCGACACAGGCCCATGTCGCGACCACAGTCGAGTGGTCTGAATGTGCATGACTTATGTGATGTGATTATCCGATTATTATTATTCGGTGTATTTAGTAATATCGTGTGGTGCATTGGCACTTGTAACGCTCTGGGAGCGCATGTTGGTTACGTAGCTAGCTAGTGGTTTGTGTGTGGCGTGGTATGTACGCGAGTTGCACTTTGTTCACGTGTTGTGGACAGTCGGTACTCGTGAATATTGTCAGATTTCACGTGGTTTGTGCAGTGCGCACGTGGTTTTATGTGCGTAGCAGGTAGTACGTCGCCTACCGTGGTTACCTCTCCAGTTGGGTGCCTAGGTTCTCTGTGAGCCAGGCTGTTAGTTCGGGGTTTGTCCCAATACTTGTGTTGTGCCGTTGAGGTATGTGTCGTCTGTCCTAGACACCCTCACTCCTTCGTTTGAGATGTACGTCCGGCTGAGGGAAAGACGACAGTGGGACAATGACTCTTGAGTTTGTTTTTACTCACTTGTAACGCGCTCTTAGGTGGGGGTACGGACACCGGTAGTCGACACTGGTCCCCAGCTAGTCCTTTCCAGTGCCTCACTCTAGAGTGCTCTAGCCAGAGACCCTAGAGGTGCCAGACATGGGTCTGCGGTTGTGTACCCGCAGGAGTGGTGTTTAATTAGTCTCCACAGTTGTTTGACTTTTTCACGTGGAGCGGCAGCTGGACCTTTCGTCCGTGGCTGCGAGACTGAGAGGTAAACCTGTGTTTGTTTGTCCGACTCAGTTACTGGTGTCGCGAACCAGTTTACGTGGCTCGAGTGTGGCGGTCCCTACTTTAGCTCGTACACGTGATTGAGTTTTGCCGTTTATTTAATTACTTTGTTTAATATAGTCGACAAATGGTAAGTATGTTTATTGCTTTAATAATCTGCGTGGTTGTGCTATAAATTGCTAGTATAGTTTACTGTTTCCGTACTTGTGTTTGGTTTGCTCGAGTTGGGGGAGTTCCCTATTGAGCCAGTGACTAGTGAGGCTCACCCCTACTCCCCACAGGCGAAGGCGAGGAGAAGGTTTCGTTACCGTCTTCCAGTTCGGGGCCGCGTCGCAGCGGTGTTGGGCCAGCGCCTCCAGCAGTGTAGTTTCTTTCCTCAGTTGTACTAGTTTACCTTAGGATATGCCCCAGGCTCCTGTACTTTCTTGTACTTTTGTTGAAATTTGGCTATGTAAATCTTGTACATTATATATGAATTGGTGAATCATATATGTGATCAAGTGAATTCCTTTCTGTTTTTCACGAACTCATGTATGGTATCCCTTGCGAGGCTACGGCCCGTTCGCAGGAGGCGGACTCGGATCAAGTTCGTTAATAGTTTAATAGGCTTGAACGAGGCATTCCACCACAGTTGGTGTCAGAGCGAGGTTCGTGTAAATATAAAGGAACTGAGAAATTATATAGCCATATTTTTACATTTGTGCACTGCTGGTAGCTGACTCTGGTTTTGTAACGACCGGTTTTGTTCGTAATTGATATGTTATTTGTGCAGGAAGATGAGATGGCTGATAGAAGGGATTGGGATGGTGGAGGAGAGGACCCTGAAGAGTCCACTCAGCGTATGATTGAGAGGATTTGGGAGAGTCTTATTGATATTCGGATGAGGATGGATCAACAGGCACCGGTACCTCCAGTACCACTAGATGCTGGAGTACCTGTGGTCCCTGTTGCACCACCGCCAAGGGTGGAGGTACCCTATGTGGCACCTGTACCACTACCTGTAATGGCAGTAGAAGAGCCAATGATACAAGTTGAAAAGTTTCTGAGGTTGCAGCCGCCCACTTATACAGGAGGGCCGAATCCAGATACAGCAGAGCACTGGATTCATGAGATTGAAAGGGTCTTTACGACTATGAGGTGTCCAGCAGCGGATAAAGTTATGCTAGCCACATACCAATTGAGAGGCTTTGCGCAGCAGTGGTGGCGTCTGAAGATGCAGACCATCTTTGTAGGTAGGACAGAGGAGGTTATTACCTGGCCAGAATTTCTCGAGGCATTTAATGACACATTCTTTCCACTTCAAATGCAGCAGGCGAAAAGAGAGCAATTTCGGACACTTCAGCAAGGTAATACCTCAGTTTTGGAATATCGGATGCGATTTATGACACTTAGCCGATATGCACCTTATGTAGTTTCAGATAATGCTATAATGGTTGAATATTTTATTCGGGGTTTGAGAGAAGAGTTGCAGAATGCAGTGATACCGTTAATGTGTAGAACAGTGGAGGAGACAGCCCAGAGAGCAGCTACACTTGAGAGGTCCATTCGGGCTCGTCAGGCAAGTGAGTCAAGTTCGGGTAGTTTTCGGCTACCTCAGCAGGCAGCAGGAGTTAGTAGGGGAAAGGCTCCAGCAGGACCTTCTTCTTCAGGTTTTGGTAAATGGAGTCAGAAATTAAAGCAAGTATTCAAGGGTAAAGGAAGAGGAAGAGGGGGTCGTCAGCAATTTCAACAGGGGTGTGGTTATACGCTAGAGATAGAAGAATCGCAGCAGAGTACTGCCAAACAACCTATTATTCCACCAGGTTATAGGTGTTATAATTGTAATCAGCAAGGACATTTGATCCGCAATTGCCCCTATCCAAGAGAATATGGGTATGGTAGAGATGTTCAGCAGCAGCAGCCCCAACAGCCTTTAGCAGGTCGTGGTGAAGGTACACCACAGTAGTAAGGTAGGGGCCGGGTTATGGCTATTACCCGTGCCCAGGCAGAGGCATCGAACATGATAGAAGGTATAATACCTCTTTAAGATTTTTCAGCCAGAGTTCTTTTTGATTCAGGTGCTTCTCATTCTTTCATTTCCGAAGAATTTTTAGATTGTATGGCTCATCCTCTAGAAGAGAAGTCATGTGAATTAGTAGTGGAGGTTCCCTCGGGGGAGTTTATGCTCACCTCGTGTTACATAGATGAAGCTTCTGTTGTGGTTCAAGGGAACCAGATGCCGGGCCGATTGTATGTTCTTCAGTTGACTGATTATGATATCATCTTGGGTATGGACTAGTTAGAAGTTTATAGAGCTATGCTAGATTGCAAAAAGAAAAGAATCAAGTTTTGTCACCCTAATGGTACAGTGTTTGAGTATCAAGATATGCCCTCTCGCACTTCTAAGTTTATAATTTCTGCAATTAAAGCTAGGAAATTAGTTAATGAGGGATGTGTAGCTTATTTAGTTGCTGTAAGTCTGGTTGAGGCTGATAAGTCAATAGAAGCAGTTCCCGTGGTTGGGGAATTTACAGATGTTTTTCCAAATGATTTGTCAGGTTTAGCTCCACACAGGGAGGTGGACTTTACCATTGAGTTATTGTCAGGCACCATGCCGATCTCTAAAGCTCCATATCGGATGGCGCCGACAAAACTTAAAGAATTGAAAAAGCAATTAAAAGATTTGCTGAAAAAATGGTTCATTAGGCCGAGTCACTCCCCATGGGGGGCGCCGGTGTTGTTCGTAAGAAAAAAAGATAGAAGTTTTAGAATGTGTATTGATTAAGGAAATTGAATGAGGTGACCATAAAGAATAAGTACTCGTTACCTAGAATTGATGATCTGTTTGATCAGTTGCAATCAACTAAGATATTTTCTAAAATTGATTTAAGGTCAGGGTACCACCAGTTGAGAATTAGAGAGGGTGATATTGATAAAACAGCATTTAAAACTCGATATGGTCACTACGAGTTTGTGGTTATGTCATTTGGACTAACCAATGCTCCTGCAGCTTTTATGGATCTGATGAACAGGATTTTTCATTCGTATTTGGACCAGTTCATTGTGGTCTTTATAGATGATATTCTGATTTACTCAGCATCTGAAGAGGAGCATGCAGCGTATTTGAGATTTGTCTTGCAGTTATTAAGAGATAATCAGTTGTTCGTCAAATTCAGTAAGTGTGAATTTTGGCTAAAAGAGATTCAGTTCTTGGGCCATGTCATATCAGCTGAGGGAGTGGCAGTTGACCCAAGTGGAGGCAGTGATGAAATGGGAGGTGCCTAAGACAATTACTGAAATTAGAAACTTTTTGGAGTTAGCAGGCTATTATAGGCGTTTCATTCAAGATTTTTCTAAATTGCGACACCCATGACTAGACTGACTAAAAAGGGTGTGTCATTTGTTTGGTCTGGTGAATGTCAAAGAAGTTTCATGGAATTAAAGAAGATACTTACAGCGGCACCAGTGTTGACATTACCGACAAGTAATGGTGGTTTCGTTGTATTTACAGATGCATCTAGAAGAGGACTTAACGCAGTGCTAATGCAGCATAGTAAGGTAATAGCTTATGCGTCCGGGCAATTGAAACCAGCAGAAGAGAATTACTCCACTCATGATTTAGAGTTAGCAGCAGTTGTGTTTGCCTTAAAGATGTGGAGGCATTATCTATATGGTGAAAGATTTGAAATTTTTACAGATCATAAAAGTTTAAAATATATCTTCTCCCAAAAAGACTTGAATCTCCGTCAGTGTAGATGGGTGGAGTATTTAAAAAATTATGATTTCAGTTTGACCTACCATCCGGGTAAGGCCAATGTGGTGGTTGATGCCCTAAGCAGAAAAACATATTTAAGTCAAATAATGATCAAGGAATGGAAGTTGTATGAAAAAATAACAGAGAACTCCCTGTATGTACCAAGCAGTCAACGACGAGCAACATTAGCTAGTAGTGTTGTGGAGCCGTCACTGTATTGACAAATTGTTGAGGCCTAGAGAGCAGATATAAATTTAGCCGAAATTGTAAAAATGGAAGGAGTTGTTATTGATGATAGTTGTGCGATCAGACTCAATGGCAGGTTATTTGTGCCAGCAGAAAGAGAAGTAAAACAGAGCGTATTAGAAGAGGCCCATAAATCTCGGTACACTATTCACCCCGGTAGTACCAAAATGTACCAGAATATGAAGAAGTATTTTTGGTGACCTTATATGAAAAAGGAAATAGCAGAATTTGTTTCAAGATGTGCAGCTTGTCAACAAATCAAAACAGAGCATCAGAAGCCTGGAGGTTTATTGCAACCATTACCCATTCCGCAATGGAAATGGGATGATATTGATATGGACTTTGTAACAAGTTTGCCAAGGTCAGCAGCAGGACATAACGGAATATGGGTATTTGTTGATAGGCTAACCAAGGTATGCAGGTTGGTAGCAGTAAGTATGTCTTGGTCAGTGGATAAATTAGCAAAAGTTTATGTTGATAGAATTATTCCACTGCATGGTATCCCAAAGTCTATTGTTTCTGATAGGGATCCTAGGTTTACTTCTGGTTTTTTGAGGAGCTTGCAGAGAGTAGTTGGCACCGAGTTGAGATATAGCTCAGCTTACCACCCTCAAACAGATGGACAAACAGAGAGGACTATTCAAACAATTGAAGATATGTTGCGGGTATGTTGTTTAGTTTGGAGTGGTAGTTAGGAGCAGCATCTGAAAATGGTTGAACTTGCTTATAATAATAGTTATCATACCAGTCTCGGAATGGCACCATATGAAGTGTTATATGGAAGGCCATGTAGAACACCATTGAATTGGCATGAGGTGGGAGAAAGGCAAATGGTAGGCCCTAAATTAATACAGCAAACTACTGAAATGATAAAGTTTATTAAACAAAAGTTGCAAACAGCTCAGAGCAGGCAAAAAAATTATGCTGATAATCGAAGGAGACCATTTCAATTTGAAGTTGGAGACTTTGTCTTTTTAAGAGTTTCTCCTACTAAAGGTATTGTGCGGTTTGGTAAGAAAAGAAAGTTGAGTCCAAGGTATGTGGGACCCTTTCAAGTATTAGAGAAAATTGGAGAGACAGCCTATAGAGTTGATTTGCCAACTTATTTTGCAGATGTTCATGATATTTTTCATGTTTCTATGTTAAGAAAGTGTATTGAAGACCTTCAAATAATTAGTTATTAGGGTGGAGATTTAAGTTCAGATATGTCTATGCCTGAATACCCAGTGCAAATTACAGGTCATAAGACAAGGAAATTAAGAAACAAAGAAATTGAGTTAGTTAAGGTCAGATGGGAAAATAGACTGGGAGGTGAGGATACCTGGGAGCTAGCCGAGGAAATGGCTAAGGGGTATCCTTACTTGTTTGAATAAAGTTTTAAATCTTTTTAGATAATAGTATTTGTAATTATGTTTTAAAGTTGAATGTATTTAGAATGTGTTATGAATTTCG
Source organism: Colocasia esculenta (assembly GCA_014218235.1). Lineage (NCBI taxonomy): Eukaryota > Viridiplantae > Streptophyta > Magnoliopsida > Alismatales > Araceae > Colocasia > Colocasia esculenta. The sequence goes on along the minus strand of CM024755.1, from coordinate 10,545,072 downwards.
AGGTCGAAATTTCTTTTTAGATGATAATAATGTAACGTCGCGCATTTTCGGATCCTTGTGGATCTTGTGTTCAGCGCTTGTGAGGCCAATATGTGGCCAATGTGACTTGTGCTTGGTGTGCGCATGCGTTTTTGGGGCTTACTGGGCCGATAGTTTGGGCCTACAGCACCCCAGGGTTCTCTGTCTGTGATCGTGACAGCACGGGGTGTCGTGTTCTGAACGCGACACTCTTGCCCGTCGCGTTCTTGTTGCCGCTTTGTGGCGCTGATTGTCTGCATGTGCGCCACGTGTTAGGTGCTGGACGAACTGCAGACGTCAGCTGATGAGAAGGCGACGCTTAGCCCCGTCGCGATTTCAACCGTCGAGGGTTTTTAAATAACCCTGGCCAGGCAGAACTGTAACGAGTTCTGCTCAGCCAGGGGGAGAGGTTGTGTGGGTTTCCAGGAGGATTTCGGCGTGGAAGCTCGCGGGTTGGCGTGTTCTCGTCGCGGGAAGCTCGCGTAAAGCGGAAGAAACGCTGAGGGATCGCCGTACTGCGCGTTCTTCGCGGAGGTAGGGTGACTCCTCCTGTTTTTCGAGCTGAGGATTGCGTAGGAGAGTGGTTTGATCAGTTATATGGTTTCCTAACAATAAATACCATGTTTAGGGATTCACAAATGCATGAAAATTGAGAATTAAGAGTGGTTTGCGTGGCATAGAATGGTAATCCATGGAGAGGATCCCAGATTAGGGTTCCTGCCTGTGAAGGCGACGGAACCCCCTGTCGCGATCTGAACGCGACAGGCCGACCAGTCGCGTTCAGGTGGGGAACGCGACATGTTGGTGCGTCACGTTCATGTGCTGAACGCGCCGTATCGGGCCGTCGCGTTTTGAAGGCGACACAGGCCTATGTCGCGACCACAGCCGAGTGGTCTGAATGTGTATGACTTATGTGATGCGATTATCTGATTATTATTATTCGGTGTATTTAGTAATATCGTGTGGTGCATTGGCACCTGTAGCGCTCTGGGAGCGCATGTTTACGAAGCTAGCATGTTGGTTACGTAGCTAGCTAGTGGTTTGTGTGTTGGCGTGGTATGCATGCGAGTTGCACTATGTTCACGTGTTGTGGACAATCGGTACTCATGAATATTGTCGGATTTCACGTGGTTTGTGCGGTGCGCACATGGTTTTGTGTGCGTAGCAGGTAGTACGTCGCCTACCGTGGTTACCTCTCCAGTTGGGTGCCCTAGGTTCTCTGTAAGCCAGGCTGTTAGTTCGGGATTTGTCTCGGTACTTGTGTTGTGCCGTTGAGGTCTGTGTCTTCTGTCCTGGACACCCTCACTCCTTCGTTTGAGTTGTACGTCCGGCTGAGGGAAAGACGACAGTGGGACAGTGACTCTTGAGTTTATTTTTACTCACTTGTAGCGCGCTCTTAGGTGGGGGTACGGACACCAGTAGTCGACACTGGTCCCCAACTAGTCCTTTCCAGTGCCTCACTCTAGAGTGCTCCGGCCAGAGACCCTAAAGGTGTCAGGCATGGGCCTGCGGTTGTGTACCCGCAGGAGTGGTGTTTAGTTAGTCTCCACAGTTGTTTGACTTTTCCACGTGGAGCGGCAGCTAGACCTTTCGTCCGTGGCTGCAAGACTGAGAGGTAGACTTGTGTTTATTTGTCCGAGTCAGTTACTGGTGTCGCGAACTAGTTTACGTGGCTCGAGTGTGGCGGTCCCTACTTTAGCTCGTACACGTGATTGAGTTTTGCCGTTTATTTAATTACTTTGTTTAATATAGTCGGTAAATGGTAAGTATGTTTATTGCTTTAATAATCTGCGTGGTTGTGCTATAAATTGCTAGTATAGTTTACTGCTTCCGTACTTGTGTTTGGTTTGCTCGAGTTGGGAGAGTTTCCTACTGAGCCAATGACTAGTGAGGCTCACCCCTACTCCCCACAGGCGAGGACGAGGAGAAGGTTTCGTTACCGTCTTCCAGTATGGGGCCGCGTCACAGCGGTATTGGGCCAGCGCCTCCAGTAGTGTAGTTTCTTTCCTCAGTTGTACTAATTTACCTCGGGGTATGCTCCAGGCTCCTGTACTTTCTTGTACTTTTGTTGAAATTTGGCTATGTAAATCTTGTACATTATATATGAATTGGTGAATCATATATGTGATCAAGTGAGTTCCTTTCTGTTTTTCACGAACTCGTGTATGGTATCCCTTGCGAGGCTACGGCCCGTTCGCGGGAGGCGGACTCGGATCAAGTTCGTTAATGGTTTAATGGGTTTGAACGAGGCGTTCCGCCACAAATAGTGTGCAGGTGGTTGGTGGCGAGGGGGAAGACTCTCGAGGATGAGAAGGAAGATGTTGTGATAAGATAGATGAGGGAGAGCAAGTGACATTGTACCAGGTGGAGCAAGGTTCTCCGCTAGAGGTGACCTTCAAAGAGGTGAGCTGGCTGGTGGTGTCCACAGTAAGAGGCATAGTGGAGAGGGGGCACAGTGGGGAGGAAAGGTGGGGTGTCAAACCCAATTAGGTGGGTGTGCTAGTTGTGTGTGTTGGGGGTTGGGGGGTGGAGGGGTGTTGTGCCGCCAAAGAAGAGGGTTTCAAGGAGAGGATAGTGTCAAAGGGTTAACGTAAGGGTGTATTAGACATTTCAAGATTGAGGTTAAATCTAACTCGAAAGAGGACCTTTTTAACAAAAAAAGACAAGAGGATGTTATATGAAAATTGTAATAGGTTTCAGAGTTTTATTAGGAAATATCAAGATTCTAGGATGTTATTTGAAATATCATATGATTTGAGGGGATAATATGTAAAAATAGGTGGGTACAAATGTCTTAGAACTACTGTGTAGAATGCCATTAGGCCACCTGTGGACCCCATCATATTTTTTCTCTCCTTTTTTTTATACAGATTCACTTTCCCAATGCAAAAAATTACTTGTCTCCCTTAAGTAGCTATTTGTTACTCTCTTTGACAGGGGTTATGGGACGGGATAGGGAGGAGTAGTCGGCGGGTTAGCCGCTAACCAACTTTGGGAAGCTGATTAGGCTAACCCGGGAGGTGTGGTGCAAACTCGGGATATGGAGGGGTAGCCACCGGGTTAAGCTACCCCACCCTTTTTGTGGAGGTAACTTTAACCCCTTTACTCCCCACTTTTAACCCAAGCCCTTCAAATAGCGCCAAAGTAGATTAGGCAACCTCCGATTAAGATAACCAAGAGTTATTTATCCCCCCCCCCTCAAAGTGGGTCCTATTTGTTACCCTTAATGTTAAGGGTGATAAATAACTAACTAAGGAGAGAAAATAACTTCGGCATGTTGAAATTATTTGTCATATTTATCACAGGATGAGTGGATTAAAGGTGGCATATAAATTTATGAGAAATGATGGGCATTTAATGCTCTTGTTAGGATGATGAAAGAGCATTTAAAGAGGCATTAAATGCTATTGTTGGATGGGGTCTCTCTTACCTAGTTATTTGTCACTCTTAACTAGCTATTGTCATCCTTAATCTGTTATTTGTTACTATTAGTGCTATGAGTGGCAGTGATGTAGAGACGTTTAAGAAGCATTTAATGCTCCTATTAGGTGAGTTATTTGTCTCCTTTATCTAGTTATTTATCATCATTAGCTAGTTATTTGTCATCTTTAACTTGTTAATTGTCACTATGAGTACTAAGGGTGACAATGATACATGAACATTTAAGAAACATTTAATATTTCTATTGATTGAGAGTCGTGTATCAATATATGGACCAATAATATGTTGGAGGGTAATTTTTCTATCCATCTACACGTGCAGTTAGCATTTCTCATTTAATAATATATCACCTCAATCACTTAGGTCATCGTCTAGGCATTTGAGGTCAAGACATCTTCTCAACCAGCTCTTGCCTCTCATTACATAAATCCAAATGCGTAATTTATCACAAAGGTTAAACAAGACCCGCAATGTATAATGTGGACTACTTCAAAGACATATCAGGCAACTACTGGACTTATAACCTCCTAATCATAAGCCTGAAAAAGAAGAGAATTAAGTGAGGGTTATCAACAATAGGAATAAATGTGTGCCAATACATGGGTCTACCACTATGTTTGAGGGATAAGATTAATCTCAATACCTTATAGAGAGGCTTATTGGATTATGGCAAAGGGAGTCTTTGAATGTTGCTTACAGATTTTTTATCCTAATGTGATAACTAAATCCCATATAGCCCATAGAAACAATCAAATAAGTTACCAAACATTATCCTAGACTAGATAGACCAAGATTTACCAAGATTTCCCTATCTTACTTTCCAATATAATTTTTGCCCTATCTCAACAAATAAGACTCGGATAAATGCTTCTATCTGCATTTTAGAGCACCCCAAAAATCCTCAAACAGCACGAGCAGCCAAATCACATCATAAAACCAGTGCCCCATGATTGCATACAATACAAGAAGAGCAAGATCAAAACAGAAGAGAAAGAACAAGCTGCTTACCATAGTTTTTCACGAAAGTCTACTCCCCAAGGGGGGATATACGAAGAAACTGTAGAGGAAACCAAAGATGAGGAAAACATCAGATACTTGAAGGACAGAGATGGTTACAACGTTAAAGAACAAGGTAAATACAGGCCGTATCCGAAAACAAGCAGGCTAAAAGAAACAGACTCGGGGAGAAACCAAACATGCAAGCACGGCGGATTTCGCAAGAGAAGGCAAGGCTCAGGAGAAAGAGGAGAGAGGAAACGAATAAACAGAAGACTGCCAGCGGCGGTCGTACCAAGAGAGGAAAAACCCTACGCTTACAGAAACCCAGCGGGCTTCGGGAGAGACCATAAACCGCCGGGAAGGGGAGGCGAGGCGGCGGAAACGATACAAGAAAAAAGTGGTATTTTGCTCTCCACGGGCTCCTCTGCATCTACATATGGCAACCGCTAGCTAAGGCGCCACCGCCCTTTCCGCTTCTAGTTCCGACTGCCGCTCGAACTCTGTTACGGCCTCTAATGAGCGCGACGGCTTCTTTCTCTGCGCTTGTCAAACCGTTGCTTGCCACGTAGACATGTGTCATCTCAACGGACACGAGGCGCATGATAGCGAAGGGCCCCTTCCGAATTGTCGTGGCAAGGAAGAAAAGGGACGGAGCGGTCACATCGGCTAACGAGCGCCTCTGGCGTACACTGCCGCCATGTCATGTTCGGAAACGGATTTTTTTTTAAAAGAGTGAGCAGAACCCTTATATATAAGGAAAATAGTTTAATAACATTATTTGGTAACACATTAAAATAACACACCAATTAAAGTACACTACAATCTTATTATTTATGAGGTGTTCTTAACTTTTTTTATTTCAGTTGTTAATGTTGCGTAATTTTAATAGTGATGTTATCAAATAGTGTTACAAAATTGTTTTTCTATATATAAGTGCTGACGTGGGGTTGGGTGTGAGGTAAGAGTTTTTTTTTATATAAAATATATCTCTAATATTTATCGGGTTCCTCCAACGTGATATTGAGAGAAATGCCCCTCTAATACTTGAGGTGAGTGGGGTCCGGATTTCGAACTCTAGATGGGTGGTGTTTGCCCAATGATTTAGCTAATGAGTTATCTCTAACAAAAAAAAACGATATTAAGAGGAACTCTTCCCTTTGAAAGTACAAGTTTAATTAATTATAAGTTAGTCTTTTAAATTTAACTATTATCATGTTAATCTTTCAAAATCTCTAAAATTTTATTAAAAAGTCTCTCTAATAGGGACTAATATGTAAGATTTAAAGGTTTTAAAAGATTAATATGATAATGATGGACTAATCTACGATCAGTTAAATTTGTAAGGGCTAATATACAAAAAATCATTTTGAAAGTTATTTTTTATTTAAAAGATTTTAAATTTTAGTTTGTATAGATTTTCTCAATTAATGTTTTATTTTCATCACTTGACTATTTAATTTAATCTTGATAATAAAATCAGTTGTTTTCGTAATGCAATAGGAGGAAGATCTATTTTGAAAAAATAAGTTCAGAACTAAATGATCAAGCTCCAGGGATTAAAAAACAAGTAGAAAAATAAAATTAAAAATTAAAAACGTAAAGAATCCTTTTTTACCAAAAAAGGGAAATAGTGGGAGCATTACCTTGTTAGGGGCTGGCTGTGTGGGCCAAAGTGGTTTCCCCACTTGATGCAGCATCATAAAGGTGTCGCTGTCATCCATGCTTTAAAGAAAATAATAATAATTTTATGCTTCCTAAAATAACAATAAAGCTGATTTGAATTTGTGCATACGTCACTAAAAAAATGCTAAGAACAACTGATCAATGTAGTTTTGCAATTTGTGCTAAAAGGAAATGATATTTTCCGCATAGAGAATAGTGCAAAAAATATCATTTCAGTGTTTGTTTGCATAATATTGATATTTTAATGATGAGAAATATTTATTACTTTTTTGTGACATTGATTGCTTAGCGAATAATTTTATTAATTAAAAGTCTGATAAGAATTAGTTTTATTACCCTTCTTAGTAGGACTGCAAACGGGTCGGCTTCGGAACCGAAAACACAGATTTTTTATTTTGATTCGATAACCGAAATATGGTTTCGATTTCGATTCCGATAAAATCAGAATGGTTAATTCCGATTCCGTTCCGATTCCGATAACATTACCGGAACCGAAATTCCGATAAGCTAAGGTGTTTACCATAGTTTTACCTTTTGAATTTATGATAATTTATCGAAATAACCGATACCGATTCTGATTCCGATTATTTTTCAATTCCGATTCTGATAGCTTATCGGAATATCCGATACCGATTCCGATAAACTATCGGTATCATTTTCCGATTCCGAAACCGATAATTTTTATCGGAATCGGGTCGGAATATCGGGTTCCGTTTATACCCCTACTTCTTAGATTGTTTGTCAAACGATCTACCTCACTTTTATTACCCTCATTAGAAAGTAATAAGCATTTATCTTTAACGACATGCATAAAATTCAAATAGAAGACTATAAATTTATACTTTTAGTTATCTTCTTAGAAAAATATTTTTTTGGGTATGCACAAACTACGGAGGATGATGAAAAGCATGACTTTGTAGATATATACGTCATCTAATATTAAAGCCAGTAAGAATTAGCTGTCAAGTTGCCCCAAGAAAATGATCTATATTTCATCATTTTCTAATTAGGAAAGTGTCTGAAAGCATTTGATTTTAGTAATTATGAGTAATACAGTGCAAAGTTTTACTCCAGTAATTATTTTGCACCCAAAGCCACCTAAGTTGAGCCATGTTTGGAATAACTTGTAATGGGAAGCAACCTCTAAACTTCCGTCTTTATTTTGGGAAGAGGATGGCATCCACTAAAGAATAATTACATAAAGTATTCCCCCCCCCCACCATTTAAACCATTCTTACAATAAGAATTACAAGTTTGTTAATTTTGTAATAAACATTATTTAAATTAGCACTGTTCCAAATGAAATATTGAAAATTTGGCATAGACGTTATTAGATGCTATAGCTATGGTTAACCATGCTTTCCATAGCTCGGTTTGTAACGGATGGATGGAAGACTGGGAAGAGTTGGGCTACCTAGGTTTTGAATTTAGCACAGGGCTGAGGTTCTTATTTAAATAAATAGTGCCCAACTTCAAAGTATTTAAATAAACTTGAATGGAGTTCTTTTTGGGGTAAATTAATTAGAAGTTCTTATCAGATATTTGATTTATTTTTAGTCTTTGACAGAACTGTAATTCATTACAGTAACTGATATCTCTTGTTACAGTATACGTTAAACTCTGTTATAATAAAGACTTTTTCTGTTATAGTCAAGAACTGTTAATTAATTTACCCTTCTTCTTTTTTTGCAACAACAAAAAAAGTTTGCAAATAAAAATGAAGCATGTGGATGGGTAGATCTGGTCAGCCCATTAAGACCAACTCACCTGGTCTATTGTGGTAAGAGAACATGTCACCACTCAGCAATCACCTCGCTATCTTGCAGCAGCCCATGAAGACCAAGAAGCAAGGGCCTAGCCCATTGGAGTTTATTCTCTTCAACTCATTGGGTCACCAACATTCAACCTAGAGTAGGCGGAAGAGGCCCCCCAAATATGTTGTCCTCAAACGACCTCATTCCAGCCAAGATTGAGTCTTTGGCCCCTTAAGTCACAATAAAGCTCCGTATTTTGATGTCAATGCCACGGCCACGTCTGCAGTCAAACACGCTCTTGTAGTGACAAGATAAAGTCTCACTTATTGCTTGGTACACTCTTGCCTCGCTAGGAGATTGCCTCTCCATTTGTCCAACATGCCCTCTCTCCCTCCAAAGACCAATAATGGCAAACATGGCTCTAACCATGCATTGCTGGTAAAGCGAGATAGCACTTCATCTCTCGTCTTAAGCCATACCGACCTGACATGCACCCCCATCTTCCTCCATATAGTTAGACTTCACAACTCGTTAAGGGGAAATAGATGCGAGGGGGATTCGACACATGCTTAAAAGAGAAGAACCACATACAAAAGAGGGAAGCCAAGGGAGGTCCAAACATAAATGTCCAAGTAAGGAGAGACCTTAGACTTGCACTCCTACATACATAAGCACTCAAAACTCCTTCCCCCACCTTTCTCTCTCCTCAATCCGATCTAGTTCCCTAACTTGAGGGTTGGACATCGTGATCACTTCCTAGGGGCCACCGACCATTCTAGTTGGTGCGAGCATGCATCATTTCTTCCATCAACAAAATTCAAGAGCACGTGAAGATTAGACAGTAAAAAATTGTCGGCCATTTTTCAACAGCTATGAAGTCTAATAGAAAATCAATGCTATCAAATACCGAACATTCAAGAATCACTCTTTTCTATGTTAATTATGCGCCTATGTATATACTAACAGGATTTACAAATGAGCGGTTGGATTCCATAAGTTGATACAAGAAGCAGTTCTATGGAAACTTACCATACATGGATCCAGGACCCATGTAGGAAATATGCCCACAAGAAATTTTGGCAGGACCCTATGAGTGAAGGAATTTGAACAAGATTGGAGTCTTGGAGACAAAAAGAAAACCTGGTCCCAAATTATGTGCAAAATTGAAAATTTTCTTGATCATGTGTTTAGTTTATTGAGGAAGAATGTAATGAGGTAACAAGCAGGCATGTATGCTCCTGGCCACAAGATTCTCATTGAATCGCCAAAAGAATATCATATTAGAGGCATCCCTGCACAACTTTCATCATTTCTTTGGGCATTCAAAAACTCACGCTTAATGCACAAATTTCGGGGAATTTTTCACGTCCATTTCCATGTGTCCTGATGTATGTGAAGATTTTGTATCAATCAACAATCATCTTGCAGTATACAACAGACGATGAAAATCAAAGATATGGTCTGCAAGATGGTCTGCATTTTTTTCCCCTTCGACCCAGTTTGATAGCCGGATAAGAAAGTGCAAGATAAGTAACTTTTGGATGGTCTCTCTCTCTCTCTCTCTCTCTCTCTCTCTCACGTATGTGATGTCTCAGTGGGTTTGGCCACTGAATTTTCCTAAGGCAAAGCCAATCTGAGGCATGGCCTTGGCAGCAAATTTTTGGATACAAACACAAGCAGCAATAACCCCCTTTTTGGCTCGTAGAAAGAGTGTCCAGAGGACAGAATCACAACCATGGATGGCAGAGTCGGGTCGGCTGGGTGAGTCGGACCCAGCCGACCCCGACTCGGGTCGGGTCGGATCCTTGGAAAAGTCTTAGAAAGTGACAATTCTCATGACTTTGAGTGGTGATAGTTTAGGTTTGACCAAATCTTGAGAGGTCTCAAGCAGACTAAGTGTTGCCAGTAGGAGAGTGGCTCCCTTGGAGAAGTCATATACACGTTTGACTTTTTTTACCGGACTTTGAATTTTTAGTGTTCCATATGGTTTATTTGAATTATCAAATTTTTAGATAGGCCAAATTATGAGAGATTAGAAAGTTAGCATTTCGCTAAAATCACCGAAATTGCGATTTTCTTCTTCGATGGGAGAGTTGACATTTTATTGGTAAGAGATATGATTTTTTTGATATTTTTATTGGATTCAAATGGGGGGTACTTCCTTATTTACATGTAATATCTTAAATAAATGAAACAACAAATTATAACATTTACTTAAATGATATTCAGGTAAATAAGGGGATCCTGAAGCCCTGCCCAAAGAGGATCCTGAAGGTAACCTGAGGGAATCGGTTACACCACATAGAGTCCACCTGGAATCGGGGTGGAGTCGGCCTGAGTCGGGCTGAGTCGGCCCGACTCCACCCGATTTCGGTCGACTCACCCCGATTCCATGTAGCTCCATGGGTGGGTCGTTGTTCCACCCCCCAAGTCGGGTCGCCAAGGGCCGACCCGACTCAGAGTCGGCCGACTCCGACCCGACTCAGAGTCGGCCGACTCCGACCCGACTCAGCCGATTTTGCCATCTATGATCACAACTCTGGACCTTAGGGAACAAAGCCAAGTCTCAAGCTAGCTTAGATCCGTATCCTGGTCTTCACATGATCATTGCATAAACATGCATATGTCTCTGGAAGTTGTAAGTCTAATTTTGATCCCATGAAACCTACTTTATGGTCGGATGACCCTCAATTAGATGTACTGAGTTGAAAAGAAGTAAAAGAATTGAAGTAGCTGCTAGAAAGCAGGGAAGGGGACTCTATAAAGACAGGATAGGAGTGGACACATTACAAGTCGAAGCAATTGAAAGAGCGAATGTAGACACATACATACACCCACACCCATATACACAAATAAAAATAAATAAATTACAGTCACAATCCTATACACATCTTTGGTAATGAGTTGAAGTTAGGATAACTCCAACCCATGATCAAAGTTACACATGGCTAACCCACCTTTTGCTTTGGTAACAACTGAGTTAACTCACTTGAATAAATGGAGTTAACCTACATGTTTGTTGAGTGTTTTGGTTGGCATTGAAGGGTTAACTTATCTTGAGAAAAGAAAAAGTAACAATTAATGCTTGTACTGTGAGAGCAAAAAGGTAGTTAACTCACTTGGGTTAACTCTACCCCACCTCTAGAGGTGGGTTGGAAAATGGTGAGTTAACTCACTTTTGATCCACCTTTAGCCTAACCCACTTGAGCTAACTTTGTAACCTTTCCAAAGCACTTTTTGAGTTAACTCTGAGTTAAATAGAGTTAACTCTGAGTTAACCCATTACCAAAGTGGCCCGGATCCGAGCAAACAAATTTTGGCATGGAAGATTTACAACCAAAAATGTAAGTGCCGCATATGTGTTGGAAATATAAAGTCACCCCCAAAACTTAGGGTTTGAGAAGACAAACAACAACACTATACAAGGACAAACTCATTCTCAAATTAAACGATATGGGGACAATCTCACATGCCCCGACATGTGCCAACCTCACAGAGCAAAGGTCACGTGGATCTTAGTGAGATGACGTGGGGTCCATAACCGAAAAAATAAAAACTTGCTCTGATACCATATGCAAATATAAAGTCACCCTCAAAACCTAAACATTGAGGGGACAAAGACAACACTATATAAGGACAAATTCATTCTCAAATTAGTCGATATGGGCCAATCTCACAATATGAAATACTTCATTCAATGCTTTCTTATGCACGTTAATCAAATGTTTGCAGAAATTGTGGGCGAAAGTGTGCATACTAGAGAGGTAAATTTGGCCTATCAAGCACAATTAACAATGTCGAAAGCTAGGGTTAGATGGCAGTTTTACCCCTCTCATTTTTCGACTGTGCCTACATCTTCAAAAACTACATTCATGTTTTGAAGCATAGGTCCATGTCATGGTTGGCATAAGCCAGCCATGACGTTAATTCTGCTTCCTCAAGGATTATTCTTCCAGCCCAAGAACAACACATCATAACATGATCTTGTCAAAGTGAACAAGAAAAAATAACATTAGCCTTTTCAGATAGAGGAACTAGTGAGTACAAGGTCCAAAACTCCAAAATAAAACAGTGAGTGGCAAGTAAAGTAGCCTACTCAGGTGCAGCTAAAAAAGCATTTCAATTGAATTTTGACAAAGATTGAACAGTTCTAACCAAGAATTGTACGGCAATGCTTGGGAGGAGGCACAGCTCTCAAACTGATCCAGGTTGGGATGCGGATATATGTGTATACGGCAGCTTGTAACATCCTTGGAAGCCTTTCCCGGGGGGGAAACAAGAAATGATGAAAGTTCCTTTCATTCAATACAGAATACAACACGAAAAGAGATAATTTTCAATTCTCCCCACTTTCAGATAAGCGGCAAAATCAAATTGTCATTCTCGGAAGGCCATACTGGAGGAAGATGAACCTCTTTCAAGGGCACGCACCAAAACCAGCCTAACTTTGTGGTTTATACGATTGGCATCAGTACTATGCAACCAAGTAAGGTGATTCAAGATCTAAGGCATTATGGAGTAAAAGGAAGAAAAAGAAGCAGGAAACTTACAAACATGTAACATTGTTGTCAGGTCAAGATAACAGCTATGAGGAAATGAGATCATCAAATGCTAAGTTGGATAATGGTGGTGAACAGTAGCAGGTGGTATAGCTGCAGTTGGTTCAAACATTAGTGACTCCATTTTTATGCTTAACATCCATGGTAACAACAAAATGTTGAGAAACAGAAAAGAAGGAAAAAGAAAAGAAAATAGAAAAGAAAATTCTCATCATTCTAATGCAGAGAGATCTCAAGAGAACGCATGGTGAATAGCTCATTAAGCAGTACTGCGAAGAAAGGGCAAAAGAATCCTATTAACTGAAGTCTCAACAAACCACATGATCGAAGATCACCTTCATCAGGCAAAATTTTCAACCAGGAGCCTCCTAATTATCCATCTCTTTCTTATGATTGATATATTTATACAGCAAGGTGAGCCTTGCCGTCTCGAATGCGCAATACCCAATGGCAGCAAAGCATGCACTGTGAATCACCCGAGGACCCATCCCTCGGAAGAGGCCTGCCCAGCCTTCTTCTACCAGGATTTGCCTCACTGTGTCTGCGATCCTGCTCCTGGCTTCGCCGTGGATTTGGGTCATCAACCTTGTCTTAACAACATCGAGAGGAGTGGTCAAAGATGCTGAGATCGCCCCCGCCATTGCCCCACAAACGACACTCTGCGCCGGCTCCAGATGGCTATTCCCCGTCCTGCTAAGCACAAAGCTCTTCAGATACTCGAAGGACGAATAGCTGAGGATACCAGTTGGTAGGTTCCTCAGCAACGTCGCCGAGTAGCCCGCGTAGAGGCCCAAGATTCCATCTTTCTCCACAATCCTCAGCAGCACCTCCCACGACCTGCCGGCTGCTCCGGCCTGCATGCGCTGCGTGATGAGCTCCTTGGGCACCATGATAGCCGAGGAGACGATGTTACCCATCGCGCCGGCGGTGGGTGGGATAAGGATGGGCGGGTAGTTGGGTAACTTGGCCAGGACGGACTTGCCCAGCTCGCAGGTGCCAAAGTAGATGGCCGAGGAGAAGGCGGAGCCAACGATGACGGCGGACACGCCGCGGTAGAACCCGAGGACGCCGCTGGAGCGGAAGGTCTGCACCGCGGCGTCGAGGGTGCCCGAGTAGATTTGGGCGGCCCCCTTGGTCTGCAGCTTGGTCTTGACGGTGTCAATGGGAAGGAGGCAGACATAGGTGAAGGCGCCTGCGATCCCGCCGGCCATGGCACCGATGACGGCGCGCTCGAGGACGGAAAGCGTCTTCATGAGCGATTTGGTTTTCGAACTGGTGTCCCTCGTCGAAGGCTTGAGCCATCGGAGGGGGTTCCGCGGGGAAAGGTCCAACCTTGGCGTCTCGGCAGACAGGGAGGCGAACGCGACCTTGAAGCTGGGCCGCCTCTGCCTCTTCCCCCTCTCCTGGGCGGGTTTTCGGACACGAGGCTCAATCATCGCGGCGAAGTGAAGGCCGGAGAGTTGGTGGAGGAGGAGTCCGCCGGAGTAGGGCTCGCCAGCGGGTCTTCGAGGAGAGAATTGGGCCGGGGAGGCGGAAGCGGGGCAGGATAGAAGAAGAGTGTTGAGGTGCGTGAAGCAGCTGTTGAACTCTGCGAGGCCAAGGGGAGGTGGAACAGAGCGATCGGTCTCCATGGATTCGCCTTGCTTCCTCCGGGCTGTGCAAATCTGGAGATTCCCTGTCAGCGGCGGGATCTTGCGACGGCGTCCATGACGACGCCGGTCGTCGGGCAGGAAGGGGGCGCGTTGGGCGCTCGATGTCCACCCAGATGAATCTACACAGGACGATGTGGTTTTGGAAATTTGTTGGAGAAGTGCGGAAAAAGAAAGCCCCGAAAAAAAAGAAAAATTCTTCACATTTTTATGTATATATCCATATTATTGGGGCACTATTTCACTATATTCTAAAACGATATTACCATGGAAAAGAACAAAATAAACAGAGATCGCAGTAGTTAAAAAAGCAATATTTGTTATAAATTAATACCTGAATTGGGGGTTAATTCATAAGAGTTAAGAAAGAAAAATCCCAAATAAATAATGAGATCATATTTGCAAATCTTATTGTAAAATAGTAAAGTCCGTGATATTTGGACGTCATTCGGAAAGATTTGTTATGCTGAACAGGCTGCTATGAGCTAGCTTTATTTTTTTTTTCCCTTCTTGGCTAGGCAACTTCTCCTTCAATGTTTGTCACTTGTGTTATCAAATATTAAGTAAAAATTGAGAAGAAAGACTTACCTTAATTGAAATGTATCTTCTACCCAGTGGTATCACTAAAAACATGTTTCTGGTGAATGAATATTCTACAACTTTGTTTTTTTTTTAATGGTTGTAGAAGGGGAGCCAACGGCTCCCAAAAAGGATCAGAAACCCATCCACCATACTAGTCGAAAAACAACAAAATCTAACACATGCATAGGTGTTAACCAACATTATGTGGTTTCTGAGATCTTTAGTTCTCTCTACAAAAAATTTTGCAGTAAGTATTTCTGATTTAAGTATAGTAACTTGATTAACATATATGGCACCTGCAGCCATAGGTTCTCCAATCTCATTTATGATTATATATCCTGCTCCAGAGTGGATCACATCTTCAGACACTTTATTACTAGGGGTGTCAACTGAGCCGGACCGGCCCGAAAGCCCGATGGCCCAGCCTGGTCTAACACGGGCTTGGGTCACAATTTTTTATTTTTTTTTAAATTGAGTCCGGCTCAGCCTGGCCCGGTCTAAGACTGAGTCGACTTCGGACTTCAGCCGGCTCGGCCCGCCTGCTCCAGAGTGGATCACATCCTCAGACACCTTGCTACCTCCATCAAAATTTCTTTTAATCCATCCTATTTTAGGTTTATGCCACCCCACAAGGTTACTTACATACTGTCTCCCTATCGTTTGCCAACTTTCCTCATGAGTGCCCTTTGTTGGCAGCCATGTATTTGGTTAATTGCTGCTTCAATTGCATCCCTTGGCTTGAGAGTTTTGACACTTTTCTCTCCTGAAAACAAAGTGGTATTCTTGTTTCTCCAGATGGCTTCGAGAGTGTACCCTACCACAGATTTTATGAACAAGTTTTGAATTCTATTACTTTTGCCTTCCATGCAGAAAACCCCAAAGTTCACTCAGGTTAACAAGCACTCTTGACCATTTTAGATATTGTGCAATCTCTACCATATGGTTCTTACCCCTTTATTACAGTTGATGAACAGGTGCTGTAAGTCTTCTAACTCCTTCTTGTATTTCTAACAAATAGGATTGATCATCATGTTGCAACTTCTCAAGTAAACACCCGTAGGTAATCTTCCCCATGTTAATTTTCAAAGAAGAATTTTTATTCCTGGTGATATCGCCCACTTCCGTAGGTAACCATTTTAGTGGTCGGCATCACCAGGAATAAGAATATTCTACAACTTTGTTACTGGCTGGCAAATGTGACCTATCTTCCACGCAGAACTGGACTTCCAAGGAGAAAATAAACAACTCCTGTGTACAGAACCTCTAATTGTTTTTCCACTCCTTGAGAATATATGTGTCCTCACCCTTTGGTCCAGTAGTTAGTTTTCCATATATATATGTATGAAATTAGGTTGTAAGGTCAAAAATTTAAATCTCACATGGATCAGGAATGTAAAGAATTTCTAAAAGATAATATAATAATCTTAGTCTCTAACAAAAAAAAGAAGGGTATTGGGAATTTCTAGAGTGGGATATAGGTTATGATAATCTTATCGACACGATGGTTAATTGCTATTGTTGCATTCTCCGGTTGTCCACTCCACCTTGTGTCTAGGCTATATCATTGCTTGCGGCAGGACTACTTCTCTGCAGATCACAAGGATACAAACAGTGCCTAATTGCGCGCCTCCATATAAGCTTAAGTTGAGATGTCTTTTTGAAGCGCTGTGCATGCCCAGCTCTTCTCTTTGTGGCAATATTTGCTTCGTTCCATGTCCCCCCCCCCCTCCCTCTCTCACTATAATGTTGGAGAAGATTGCAGTACTTTCTGCAAGATTATTGATGGAGCAAAAGGATTAATTATATGTTGTTGTGGTTTTCTTTGTTTCGCCACTTTTGTTGCCAACATCCTATCGATCGGCTCATCCTGTTAGGAATGCAGGAAGATGCTCTAGCGAACTATATGCTTCTGGGGTTAGGATGTAGTAGGTGCATTCGAGGGAAAATTAGCTTCAGGTTCTGTTGAGATGTCTGCAAGTAGACGAAGTTACCCATGAAGTTTATGTTTCGTAGATGCCTTCCATGCAGCTGAGGCTTCTGTGGAGTTAGGTTGAAGTTTTGCTTCAAATGAGGATGGAAACGTTGATGCATGGCATATGATAGACCCTGCCCATAATCAGGTCAATTGGGCAAAGTCTCTGGCACCGTTTGAAAAGGCCGGTGGCAGAGATTTTAAGGTGAAAAACTCCGACAACACCATATGGGGTTTCCAAATGAATCCTTATCACTTCGACTTCCGTACAAAACAAATTTTGCAGAGAGGAGAGCGATAGAGAGAAGCGCCTATTTCTCTCTCTCCTGTTGAAAAGCGAGTGTTGGCCCACTTTTGGAAAAATTTTGAGATTAGACGACGGTTTGAGGGGAAAAAGTGACGGAACCCTTTTTTTTTTTTTTTAACTTTTTCATGACACGTTCGCGGCTCCAAGCACAAGCGATGAGGGCCTCGTCCTTGGTGCCTGCGTAACGACGCAAATCGCGTCCGTGCGGCGATTGCAGTGGAAATCGGCTTTTGCCGATTTTTACTTTTTCCTGATCGTTCTCAAACGGTGCCTAAATATACTAGGCTACAATACACCACCTCGGCAGCAATCAGGTCAGATGCACCATCTACAGTGTATCATTCTCAACTTTCTAAGTCGGTTGAGCCACGATCCACCACTTCAGTGACAATCAGGTCAAATCTGCCATGACGCTCCACCTTCAATGTATTGTTCTCTAAAGAGCTGTTTGGTATGAGATTAAAATAAATGAGAATATTAGAGGTAAATTAATTTGGAGATACATTATCTTCATTCTTAATTTGCCTCTTGTTTGGTATTTTTAAGATTAAAAAATGGAGATAAGTTATCCCACCAAAAAAGTGGGATGAGTTATCTCCAATTTACTCTACTTTTTTTAGAATATTATCAAAATATTTAAACCAAATTTATCTCCATATTTTTTGAAGCACCAAAAATGAGATGTGATTAACTTTTCTCTTATCTCCTATATAATCTCATACCAAACAGCCACGTTTCCAAGTTGGTTGGACCCTATATATCCCACCACCTCGACAGCATATACAGCTCTTTTCTTAAAGTTCCATGTCACTAGAACAACTTGTAGAAGAGCGAATGCAAAATGTAATAATTTCCCAAAAAAAAAAGAGTGCAAAACAAAATATTCTCCAAGTAAGTTAATATCTGAAACCCGAGCTCAAGCCCCTCGAGAACGGCATGAAATGTAATAATCAATAAATCAGCAACAACACTGTACCCAACTGTACCCATTCCCATATTCAAATCTGAAATGATGGTAACTTTAGGTTGAGAACGATGAATTTATTTTTTCCCTTTATTGCACTAAGTTGAGAGAACAAATCCTATCGCTTTCTATTTAGTCTGACATCAAATGTGAGAAAGACTGATCCTTCAGAACTAATAAAATTATGCAAGTGAAGCTTTTTCCTCATTCATCTTACACTAATAAAGGCAAGTAAAAGATGTGGAGAAATACTTGCTGCAGTTGACAATTGCACTTTTTAATATACTTTTTATCTTTTGTTGGATGGACACAATATAGCCTCAATATATTGGCTAATGGGAAGGTCAAAAGTGTAGTGAAAAATATAATTGACAATAAATATTTATAGAAAGTCTGAGCCACAACTGTTCAACCTTGTGATTTTACCCTATGAAATGGGTCTCTACCACCTGCCTCCCATGGAGACTTTTGCTAGCTGCTTCTAGGACAATGACTTGAGGCCGCAAAGTCTTGTAGATCTGTGCAATTAAGACAAGATGGGGTCGGAGTCCTCTGCCCAAGTCTTAGAGGTTTCTAAGTGGAGAAAAGATTAATACTCGTCCCCCATTATTCGCCTCTTTCTTCACCTACATAGAAAGAGGTGGGCCCCACAATCATGTGATTGTGTGGGGCCCACCCCCTTCTATCTACGTGCAGAAAAGGGGGGGGGGGGGGGTTGTAAGTAGGATTCTTCAAAGCGTAGAAGAAGACCCAATATAGAAGTTCAACTGAGGTAAATGCTTATGAGATTATGCTATGGAGAGTCTAGGGATCGATTTCCTTGCCATACTTGATCACTTTCCTTCCTTTTGGGAGGAATAATAAGATCCCATGAGGGATGAAGGACAATTTCGTTTTCATTCATTGCTCTTTTAAGTAAGAGCTCTTGCACTTCTAATTTTTGGTTCAAAAAACTAGTTTCTTCACATTGTTGAGTATTAGTAATTTTTTCATAGTTAGGACTAATGAGATGCTTAATGACCAAGGTGAATCATCTCATTGTAAAGGTGTCGTGGTCACTCCATTAGTAAATCCTAGCGGAGCTTGGTGGCAGCACCCTTCATCCCATCTAGTACCAGGGCCTTCGTTACATGTTCTTTGATTGGACATTTTTTGGCCTTTTGATGGAATGTCCTTCTAGTAGAATTGTCGCCACCCAACCGAAGAGTGGAGGAAGCGCCACCTTTAGTCACTCCCCACACCCCTAGCCCCCTCCACTTCATTCTTCCCTCTTCCTCCTCCTCTTTTTCTCCCCTTCACTCTCATGCAAAGCTGACCTCTACGGTGACCGAGACCCATCCCCTCCTACCATGCTTTGTTGTCGCTTCCACTGCCCCTTGCATCCTCTGTCACCACCTCCACCACTCCCTGTTGCCTTTGCCTCTGCCAACACCTACCCCCTCTACCATTGCCCCTTGTGCCTTTTGCCACTAGATCACCACCCTACTACACCCTTTATCGCTGCCTCCATTGCCCCTATGCTATCCATCATTGACTCCACCATTCTCTCTGCTCTCCCATGCCACCTTCACCATCCACCTACTCTATCTGTCAGTTCTAGGGGTGTAAACGGAACCCGATAATCCGATATTCCGACTCGATTTCGATAAAAATTATCGATTTCAGAATTGAAAATTGATACCGATAGCTTATCAGAATCGATATCGGATATTCTGATAAGCTATCAGAATCGGAATTGAAAAATAATCAGAATCAAAATCGGTATTGGTTATTCCGATAAATTATCCATAAAATTAAAAGAAAAAACTATGGTAAACACCTTACCTTATCGGAATTTCGGTTCCGATAATGTTATCAGAATCGGAACCGAATCGGAATTAACCATTCCGATATTATCGGAATCGGAACCATATTTCGGTTATCGGAATCGGAATCTGTGTTTTCGATTCTGAACCTGACCCCTTTGCAGCCCTAGTCAGTTCTGAAACCACCTGTGCTACCCTCCCACTTCAGCCTTGCTGCCTTCCTCTCTGCTGTGGTCGACCTCCCCTCTTTGCCCCTTTCACCTCCACTCGTCAACACTTTAGCTACCAGCCATATCCCTCACCACTTTTTGGGATCTATTCCAACTTGGAACTAGGGTTGTCAGTGGGCCAAACTAGCTTGATAGGCCCATGGGCCTAGCCATTACGTTTCTTTAAATCCTCAGACTTTTGGGCGGGCCTAAAAGTCTGGCCTGTTGAAAATTTAGACCTGGCTCGAACTTTTCTATTTGACTCGAGCAAGCTCGATAGACTTACAAATTAAGCATTTTTTATCAACCGAATCCACAATCAGTTGATAGATATTAAGTTTTTGGTCGATTGATATTAAGATCTTAGTCGATCAAACTCCATATCGGTCTACTGATATTAAGCATTTGATCGACTAATATGCTTGCATGTATTTTTTAACAACATTAATAAATTTTAATAAACTTTTTATTAAATTTTTTGGGCTGGGCTGGGATGAGGTTTGGCTTTATAATTTGGTAGATTAGTTAGGCCCAGTCTAGCTTGCCCTGATGTCACTCAGGCTTGAGCTAGGCTTGGACCTAGAAAAGATGGTGTCAAGCTTGAGCCGGGCTCAGCTTAGCCTAGCCTAGGTCCAACCCATTGACAACCCTATTTAGAATCCTTTAGTGATCAATGTTGTTGGCCTCAGTCTCGACTTATTATTTGTATTTTTGTTGTTATTATTTATTTTTTCCAAACACACTACAAGAAAACATGGATATGTTAGCAGCTACTAGCCACCGAAAAAAGTGAAAGAATTGTTGACAAAAGTATATGTCGTGGCTAGGAAGCCATTGATAAAGTCGTAGATAAAAGCTTTGTCAACTTAGGACATGTCTGTCAGCAGCTACCTTCACCACTGACATATGTTTGCCATATGTCAACAACTTTCCATCCACTGATATATCCACTGGTATGTCACAAGATTTGTCAGCTGTTATAACAGCTACTGATAAAGGTTTGCATTGAAAAAATACAATAATTTAAATGTGAGTCGCCACACCCTGTGTGTACAAAATGAGCCACCACCCATGCTCGTTGGCATATATAAATGAGCCACTACCCAGCCTTGTTGGATCATTCAATAATATACATATAAATTAATGAGCTACTACTCAGGCTCGCTAGATCATTCAGATAATTCATACACATAAAATAAATTTATTTACCAATAGAATATACATACAAAATATATAATACTAATACAAAAAGAGTCAAATTAAGAATGTATTACAATGTTGCTAAATGTCTAACAATCATCGCCTCCCTCATGATCATCATCTCGATCAGAGAAATCACCTCTATCGTCATCCATCTTGTTGTCGCTATGAACAGAAGCAGAAGCAATCGAAATCTACGATGCTATGATCCAGGTGACAATTGTGACCTCATCTCCTCCATCTATGCACGTATCTGCTCCATCTTAGAGAGCTGTGTGCGCATTTGCTGCATCTCAGAGACTTGTGTGGGCATTTGCTCCATCTCGAAGACTTGTGTGTGTTGTTGTGCTCGCATCTAAGTCATCTTCTTCTTCCATGCCTTTAGTCGATCCTCCATTTGACACACGTGTGCCACCTCCTCTTGAACTTTCTTTTGATATGATGAAGATCTGGATTCTCTTGTCAATCCATACCATGTGTTGAGCGCCTTTGCATTGCTTGCATGGCGAACACGGTCAGATTGGTCTTTTTCCATGATCAAAATGAAGGCCTCCTCGGCAATAAGGGGGGTGCGGCTCTCGACTTTAGTGTCTGAAGGGGGGATCAACAGCTACATCATGCTCTCCTATATCAAATGCAAAGGAAAATATAGATATTAATGATATAAAATTTTAATATGAAAAATATTCACGTAAAAATTAAACTAAAAAATAAAGTTAGTTACGTATCGTCTCATGCTCTCGTCATCTACCCTGCTCTCACTACCATCTGCAAGGTCTTTACATCTACCCACCATAAAAAACTCAAGATGATGGCGATCACTCTCATGTTAACACGACTGTTGAAATTGTGTCAAAATAAGAACGAGAAATAAAAACATACCGATATAAATGAAAACTATTATTAATAAAAAGAAGTTATAAAATCATCATTCAATTAATAATGATTAGTTCTCCCCCATCTATATGCCATAAATTGATGGAAGTGGTTCTGCCTGTTACACTCAGCAATCCTCTAAAAAGGAAAAAAATATATTTTTTGTCAAATTTATAAAAAGTACATAATCATAAATAATTATAATCAAATAAGTTTTATTATTACCCACTCGTTTGTCTGGCTCCATATCTCACACATTGTACGCCAATCAGATAGATCAACACCTGCCAAGACAGAGGCAATCACATCATCCAAGGACTTGCCATTAAAATGTTGTCATATAATACATATTTCACGTCAATATATGAACATATGAAAAAAATAAACAGCATGCCAAAGTAAACAAGTACATTAGCTTACTCTTTTTTGTGCATTACGCCAACCGCAAATGTGTGGTGCTCATGTGAGCAAACATATCCCTATCTATCACATCAGTCTACTCCCAACAATATGTCAATTGTACAAGATCATCAAATCAATTAAAAAAAGTTTTGTAGATATATATCATTTACTATAAATACTATTACCTAAAGATCTCTAAATATTGTCTCCTTCGTCAATGTAGGAAGCTTGAAAAAATCTTTTTGCTAGAACTTGCAATGCATTTTTGCAACAACGTCACACGACTTGTAAAGCTGATTGCTCTATCCCTGACACCGTAGCCTCGGATGAGAGAGACATTTCATTGCTCACCCTTGCCCAATCTCCTCTCTGTAATGCCTCTAGAGGGCCCTCGACATCTAGAGCCCTCCCCTAAGTAGGTGTAGACGATGGGCCTATTTAAGCATAAATAATAAATAAAATTATATTAATTTATGAAATAAAATAATACATAAATGAACTGATCAAATTAAAATGCATACTTGTTACAGAAGATGTGGACGCAGATGAAGAATCTTGAGAGGTGACAGGAGGAAGAGCACTTGACAGCTGTAAATAAGGAGGGGAAGGGATAGAGCCCTAAGAGTCATAAAGCACCTAGGAGGTGGGGGCGGGGTGAGGGGACATACACAATCTAATGTCTTCGGAGCCTAGAGCCACCACGAGACTTGGAGCTTTTATTAGAAGTCATATGTTAAAAAATAGTACATATGATGAAACTCTTGATTTTAAATAGATAAAAATTGAACTTTAAAATTTTAAGTAAATAGATCACCTAAATATCAATATATTCATGTACTCTTATGATAATTCCTTGAACAATATCGGCATCCATCTAGTATTTCCCCTCTAATATGAACATTAATCAAATTGTCTTGATAAGCTTTATCGTTAAGTCCTACATCATCCTCAAGTGGCTCATCTTACATGTTATAGTAATCATGTAAGCGTGCTCTAATAGGAATGATCCATTATACTGCTATGTTATCATGTACGTAATGATCCATCTTACTACTATGTTATCATGTATGTAGAACAGCTGCTCTACTTGACTTATAAGGACAAATGATTCATTTATGTTGAGCCTTTGACTGATGTTGAGACTGACAGTTTCATATTTATCTATTCTAAATTCCATGTCTTTTCGACAAACATCCCATCAATTACACTTAAATAGAACAACACGTCTATGACTATCAAAAACTATTTCGAGTATACATTAATTAGATGCGCATATTCGGATTCAAGTTCTACATTTACAATAACTCCAGACAATTGAGTTATCTTTGTATCATCAACAACTTTTGTACAAAACCTGACTCCATTGAAGATGTAGCCCAAATGTGAATATGCAAGTCTTGCGAAGGTGTTTGTGCCAGAAATTCAATATGAGAGTACAACGAGGATCATGTGCATCCTTCATTTCTTGAATGTAACTCTGGAGCCATTTTAAAAAATTCTTGTAACTCCTTTGACTCTATATTCAAACCAAGTATGAAAATCAATGGGTAGAAAAAGTCTAAATCGTGTTAGGTGTACTAGATGCGTATCAATTAGGACACAAGAATCATGATGGCACACAATTTGATGTGTGCTAGGAAAAATAGGGCTCAGTCAAATATGTCTGAGTCGCGTAGTAGTGTCGCATCCTGTTGGATGGACGCGACGATTGCTCATATTCGCGTCTACTAAACTAGACCCGAATTAGAGTATTCACCTGAAAACTCATGAAATCAACCTATGATCATGTTTTGACTTATAACATAGACTTCTAAGGGTTTTTAGACATAACCCTCCGCATGAAAGTTGCTAGAAAGACGAAGTGGAACAACACTATGGCTTTTATTTGGATTTTTATGACTTATGGATGTGTGATTTATGAGATGAACAACAAAAGCTCTAAAAATGCCCCATGAATACAAAACGCTTAATACATGCAATATACTCCATGAAAATTGAGGAAAAAGGTGCAAATGAAAGTAGACTCGAAGGATTTTCAGATGGCATACGTCTTGCTTAGTTTGTACCCGAGGTTACCTATCTTTGATCACTGCTAAGAGAGGTCTTCTGCAGAACGAAGCAGAACACGAGTTGGGGAAGAAGGCTTGGGTTGGGGGAGAAGTCCTCCTGTAACGTCGCGACTTTCCGGATTATAGCTTAATGAGTTTGGTGGCCAATGTGTGGCCCATTACTTGTGTTTTTGGTTGCTTGGGTAGGTTGTGTGGGGTTAGAGGCCGGAAATCCTGGCCAAACCAACCTCTAGTGCGCCTTTCAGAAACGCGACCAACACAGGCATCGCGTTTTGGAAACACGACCACCTTGCCCATCGCGATTTGGTTTTCACTTTTCTGGGTGCGCGTCTGCATGCGCGCCACATGTCGCATGCAGGGGCGTCATGTTTTAAATGTGATGGCTAGATACGTCGCAGTTTAAATGCGACGGTGTGACCCGTTGCGATTTTGTCTATGTGTTGGTGTTGGCCGAACCCTGGTCAAACAGTGCAGGAAATTCTATTTGGTCCGAGGGAGAGGTTGCTATGGGATTTCTGGGTGATTTGGCGTTTGCAGCGTGCAGTTGGGCGTGTTACCGTCGCGAGGAGGTTGTGCAGAGTGCGGGAAATGCCAGGGCAACGCCATTCTTCGTGTTCTTCGCGTTCTTCTTGTGGTAGGGGAATTCTATTCATTTTTGGGTTTCATGATTAAGGTGTTTAATGAATGGAATGAGTTAAGATGAGTAGTAAGCATGTGTAGGCTTTTATTTGAATCCAAATATGCAAGTTTAATCATGGTACAGGGTGGTTTGTGTGATTTTTTAGAATGGGTGCCGAGGTGGGGTTTCTTGACTGAAAAGGCTACGAAACCAGTCATCGCTTTTTGAACGTGACGACATGGTCGGTCGCGATTTAGTCATTTAAGCAACGGTTTACCCCGTCGTGATTTGTCCTTTAAACGGCGAGACATGTGTCCGTCACGTTTTAAAAGGCAGCCACTCGACCCTTGGCTTGACTGCACAGTTCTATGAGCTGTCTTCAGTTATGGACTGTGTGATTGTTGGTTTATGTGTTATGGGTTGTAGGCGGTGCATTGACACATGCCTTGATTGGAAATGCCGAGTTTGCATGGCTTGTATGTACGTGGCAAGTTGGGTGTTATGACGCCTTCCGTGGTTACCTCTCGAGTTGGGTACCCCAAGTTCTTTGTGAGACAAGCACATGGTGCTCGGGGTTTGTCTCGGTACAGTGTGAGTACCGATGAGGTTTGTGCCATCTTCCTAGACACCCTCACACATTTGCTTGAGTTGTACATCCGGCTGAGGGAAAGACGATAGGGGGACAGTGACTTGTGTGTTGTGGTTGTTCTTGGTCGCTTGTAGCATGCTCTTGGTTGGGGGAAGGACACCAGTAGACATATTGGTCCCCAGCTAGTCCTGTTTCCAGTGTCTCACTTTAGGGAGCTTGGACCAGAGTCCTTAAAGGTGCTAGGCTTGGGGCTGCAGTGGTGTGAGCTGCAGTTGTGGTGTTGTTAGTCTCCACAGTTTGTTGGTTCTGTTAAGGTGGAGCGGTAGCTGGACCTTTCGTCCTTGGCTGTGAGGCTGATAGGTGTAGATATCGTTTCCGGTCCATAAAGAGGGGGGGGGGGATGAATAGTGTTTATGTGTGTGTGTGTGATATGG
Source organism: Colocasia esculenta (assembly GCA_014218235.1). Classification (NCBI taxonomy): domain Eukaryota; kingdom Viridiplantae; phylum Streptophyta; class Magnoliopsida; order Alismatales; family Araceae; genus Colocasia; species Colocasia esculenta. The sequence goes on along the minus strand of CM024755.1, from coordinate 10,518,941 downwards.
AGTGGAAAGTGGAAAAATACGGAAAATAAAAGATCGTGAACGCCAGGTGCACGTGGGCACCGAAGGGAGATGCACGTACGAGGGGTGCGAGGTAGAAGAAGTGATCATGGGGGTACCTTTTTTGGAGCGTGGAGATTGCGCGGAGGTGGTGGGCCCTCTCTTCCTCTACGAACACGGTCGGCCGCGGTAGAGGGCGTTTCCTCGTTGATTACCCTTGCAAAAAAGACAGATAAAAGTAAAGAAAGGGGATTAGCCACGTGTAGTATCAAACCTTAAAAATAAAGAATAAATGAAATAAAGACAAGGAGGTGTACTTACCAGATGGTGGCTTTTAAACCCCTAAAATGTAGGTATGTGTGTGTGTATGCATGCATGTGTGTGTGTGTGTGTGTGAAAAGTAAAGAAGGGCCACGTGGTGCCCGGAGGAGACGAAAAGAAAGACGGAAGGGGCAAAGGGGAGGGGTGCTTCCCGAGAGTGGATGGCGTAGCGACGTTTCCGAAATGGATGGAGGAAGTGGAGGAAGACCGTGCTCCTCCCGTCTCGCTCCGGTACGTGGAATGGTGGACGGTGCTCCGAGCTCCGAGGACGTCGAGTCATCGATCCGGCAGGGCTCCGCCGCGACGAAGTCGCGGAAAGAATCAGGCAGGGCTCCGCTATGGTGGAGGGGATTGTATCAAATGGCTACCCTCGGGGGTCTATTTATAGGCACTGGATTCTTGAATCGCATCCAATGCAGCGGACGCCTATTAGACCTGAATCGCATCCGGACGGCAGGCCGTAATTTAGGAAGTCAAATTGATGTGACAGGCGCATGGGCAACATGTCATGCGGCCATACCTTTGAATTGTGTCTGGGAGGCAGGCCGCGATTAAGAAAGTCAAACCGATGTGACAGGCGCATGATGAGCGCAATCTGGACCATACTTTCGAATCGCGTCAGGCCAGGCCGCCGCTATTTGAATCGCGTCCGCCTTGTCTGCCGCGACTCAGACTCGCATGGTTTCGAGGCAATCGGCTCATAAATGTGCCTGACGCAGCCGTAGGGGTTTAGGTGTTGACTTTATAATCATGGCGTCTCAAAGGACGCGATTTCAGAATTTTGTCATGATTACGGACATGCGCGACGTCTTGTCGGGCCAGACCTTTTTGACTTTTAAATCGCGTCGTCCTTAGCGGACACCTTTCTATTTTGAACATGTGACAGAAAAAGGCCCTTAAACACGTCGGTGTTGACCGCCGCGTCAAGGGGCCTATTTGCGTCCACTATGACCGTCGCGTTTAAAAGGCGTCCATTGTAGTGGACGCGAATCAGTGAAGTTGTGCCTTAATCAAATTTAGCTTCGGGGGGCGCTGCCCTTGGAGACCCCCACCGGGGCACTGCCCCCGGACCCCCGCGACCTGATCGCGCAGGTCAATCCGCGTCCGAACCACCTGGGGAAGCACTAAGAAAGAAAGGGCGAGATTCAAAAATATTGGAAAAACACTCTTGTGAGGCAAAAGGAGGGTCATTTGTGGCGTTACGGCGTAATATGAAATTTGCCCGCGGTGGAGCCGAATTCGCGTGTCTACAATAGGTAGACTTGTGTTACTTGTCCGAGTTAGTGGCCGGTGTCGCGAACTAGTCTTCGTGACTCGTGTTTGGCGTTATCCTTCTTCAGCTCATACTTCTGAGTGTGGTTTGCCGTTTACTTATGAAAGTTGAATCCATGTTAGTAGCATAAGAATTATTTATTTAAATGTTGTTGTAGCTCCATGCTCAGATAGTTCTGTGTAATGTTTATTTAGATGCTTTACTCATGCTTCTCATGTGTTTATTGTTGTTTCAGTTTTTGAGAGAGTTTCCCTATTGAGCCAGTGACTTGTGAGCTCACCCCTACTCCTTTCAGGTGAGGGAGAGCAGGGGGATACGCATCTAGCTTCTAGTTCATAGCCGCACCGTAGCAGAGTTGGGTCCATGCCTCTAGCAGTGTGTAAATTTCTTTCTGTGGTGCCTCGGGGTATGCCCCATGCTATTGTACTTCGTAATGTGACTTTTGTTGAGACTTGGCTATGTAATCCTTATGTGAATATGTGTGATGTTCAATCTTATATATATACAACGTGTTCTTTTATATTTCCACAGACATATGTGTTGATATCCCTTGCGAGACTTCGGCTTGTTCGCGGGAGACAGAGTCGGATCAAGCTCATTATTGGGTGAACAGGTTTGAACGACGCGGTCCGTTACACCTCCTCTTCTGGTTCCCTAGCCACATGACCCCAACAAATTGCTAACTCGACCCCATAGGTTTGAGATGAGTATTTATAGATTTAGGGTTGTTTAGGAGGATCCTATTGTGACTAAGACTTGGGGGTTCTGAGTTTGGCTAATCTCTTCCCCTATTTTGAGGATTTTCATCCATGTTTGAGTATGAGAGTCATTAGGAAATTTCTCCTCTTTGATGGGACACAAATTTGGGCCAATTTAAGAGCCACTAATGGTATAATTAACCTTATTTAGCCCATCTATTTATCTCTATTTAAATATCACGAATTTCATGTTAATATTTTCATTTGATTTTATTTGTGGCCCAAAAAACATCTCTTGGCCCCATTCCATTGATGGGTTGTTAGTACTCATGGTTAGAGTGTACACGTAGTTTTCATTTTGATTTAGGGTCTATTTTTATATATATGATACTAAGTTTTGACTTATTTTTTAATTATGGTAATAAATCGTAATAATTCTTAAATTTGACCTAAGAGATTTTTCTTAGCTAAAGTATCACCATGGGTCATTCGGAAACATTGTTTGAAGTTTAACTGTGATTTTTATTTAAATTTTAGAATACTTTCATACATGTGATAATAAGATGTATATATTTAGCTAGTTTAATATTACTATTACTAATTTTTAATTTATCTTTGATTTTAAATTATTAAAATTTTCGAAATGTTACATTTCATACTTACACAAAGGTCAGTGGTTCGATGGGGAATGGATAATTAATTAAATACTCCTATACGTGCTCGATAGTTGATGTTTATGATACCAGATTAAACTGTTCATGCATGTGATTGTTAATTTCTCATAACAGTTTGGCTCTCACATGCTTAAAGTTATACCATAGCTTGTGCCTTCACAATAGAAGCAAAATGTACCAAGACCCCAAGAAGCTACTTCTCTTTGGTAATGGGTTGGAGTTAAGATAACTCCAACCCATGAACAAAGTTACACATGTGTAACCCACTTTTTGCTTTGGTAATAATAGAGTTAACTTTGATCATATAGTGAGTTAATCTACTTTTCTCAAATACACTTTGGTAAGAACAAGTGAGTTAACTTATCTTGGGAAAAGAAAAAATAACATTTAATACTTGTGATGTGAGAGGAAAAGGTAGTTAACTCACTTGAGTTAACTTTGTTCCTCCTCTAGAGTAGGTTAGAAAAAGGTGGGTTAACTCACTTTTAAACCACCTTTAGCCCAACCCACAAAAGTTAACTCAAAACCACTACCAAAGCATTTTTTGAGTTAACTCTGAGTTAACTAGAGTTAACTCACTTTTAACTCAAAGTTAACTCCATCCAAAGAGACGCTTAATTTGCAAGGATAAAAGTATATACATATTCCCACTATAGAAGCAAAACGATCATCCAAGGATAGACTGAACTATTAAAAAAAGTCCTTAGTCTACATATCATACTCATCCAAATATTTATAGCTCTACTCTTCCATCTTAATCAGAAACAAAGGTAGATGAACGCAGTATGATGCCAAATGCTCAATTTATTTCTTGGGCTGATTAAAATGGAAAGTTAAACTAAAAAAGAGATAATTTATCATTTCTTTAGACTTTCTTTTGCTGTGACTTTGGACATAATTAAAGTAGACATCATTTCACCTAAGCCCTATACTACTGAAGCTTGAACAAGAAGGCTCAAAGGGATCGATTAGCATCAGAACACCGGGGAAAAGAATATCATATGGAATGATTTCTTAGCATATATAATATGAAATTTAATCCCTTCAAATGGAGGTAGGTGAATCATGAAGCTGAAAAAACCAGCTTTCGCTACAAAGAAATAGCCTCTGAGTGCAATCAAACTTTCTTACCGTTCTTCTCTATGGCAAGATGTATTGTGCTACGTATCGCAATTGTACAACCGTACTGTATACCGTGTTATGATATTTGTGAGTTTTAACATGATCGATATTGTATGATAAAATCGATCAATCATTTTTTTTTATTGATTGATCGACTTTTTTAATGAGCACACCCATACGTCCAACAAATTAAAGTCCAAAATAGATCGACTGATTTTTCTTTATCGATCAATCAATTTTTGTCAGGATGATGTCTAGATCCCATATAATTTATTTGATCTTCAAAGAAAGATAAACATTAATCGACCGACTTGAGATTTTTAATTGATTGATCGATACCATACGACTTGTACCGTATCATGTTACGAAAAATGAGATACGATCGATCTGTGTGACACAACCAGCCTTATTTGATGGTGTCTTTACTTTTCTTGTTCTCCTCGCATTCTCTAATTAATACTTTCCGTGTACCCTATATACTGACAGAATTTGGATCTTTTTTAGTACATATAACCAAGGAGAACATATGCATGCATGTTAGGACTTGGTCAATCTTTAACCTGGTAGCTAGCAAACTTTTGAGAGCACGAAGAATGCGGAAGTGGAGAGATCTCTGCATAGGTTGCTCATTCAACCTTGGGTACGTACACTTCGTCAACCTTATGATGCAGTTCTCTTTGCAAAAAGAAGCAACAAGTACATAAGATATGGTCTGTTCCCCGCCCCTTCCAAATACCTTTCAATAAAGCTTCCTTATTTTCCTTCCTATTTTTGATGTATATATGCATGGTTGGCTCACCTAATATAAATTCACGATTGATACAGCAACTTCTCTAAGCATTAACTTATGGTTTAATGTAGGTAGCGCACTTATGCCTAAAGATAAGTTCATGCAAGTGAGCTATACCTGCAAGTGGGTTCTGTGTAACTCACATTCACGGTGGAGATCATCTCACCTAAACAAACAAAGAAAGAAAGATGAAGAGAGAGAGAGAGAGAGAGAGAGAGAGAGCACATCTCAAATATATAAGAGAAAGGGATGTAAACAAAACTCAGACTTTCATGTACATGATCAAGGCAGTACGATAGCCAAGTTGTATAGATCACTCTATATTTCAAAACCTCTTCTTCCTCGTCGTCTGCTCAAGGTGTACGATAGCCATTAACGCGCAAAGCGTCGTGCTGCTTGGAAGGGCCGGAGGGTGGTATCGGCATGGCTCTCGGCAGGAACCCCAAGAAATGACCGGAATACTTGGCGGCTGGCAGCGTGACATGGAACGCCTGCGTGCTTCTCGAGCCGTGGCAACGTGAGATCATCAGCATGAGGAGGAGGAAGAGCATGAGAAGAATAGAGCCCCTGCAGGCTTGCTGGCACATTCGTACCGTACATCCACAAGCTCGTCGACTAAATGAAGAGGCTGGACAGCATCTGAGAATGGAAGAAATTAAGAGAGGTGGGCTATATCATGGAGGAGAGCGGGGTTGAGGAGCTAGCTAGTTCTGTGCAGATGGAGTACTGAGGCAATATGGAGAGGTAAGGGATGCATGTGTTGGAGTTGGGAGTACTGAGTAGATGAAATAAATGGAGGGGAAGGAACAAGGAAGCATGAGTGGTATTAAATGTGTAGTGTAAGGGGAGGTGGGGGTGTTTGGGCCGGGGTGGATGTGTGTGGGGGCAGAATTGAATGAAAGGAAGGGAAGGGGTGGTATGGGCCGGCTATGATTTGGCTTTGTGTGTGGTGTGCTTTGTACTAGTGGAATTTTCCTTCCACTCCTTTCCTTTCTGTCTCACTTTTTTTCAAAGCTAGACCTCTTATGATGTTTGGTGAGGTGAATTTAGATTGGATGTTGGAGAAATGTTTACTATATCCTCTATTATGATCTTATATGGGTAGTTTTTCCTACTTATTTAAGAGGAGATTGATTTTTTTTTTGGGCGATAAATATATATATACCTTTAATTCTTATCTCATAAGACCTCACTACTTTCTCCATTAATTGGGGAAATGAGAAAAGAATTAAAGACATTATAGAGCAGGTACCGTCTACCCCTTTCATCCACCAATACTATTTTGGACGGGTAACAAATCTTACTTACTTGTAAAAGTATAATTTACTCTCACATTTGAAATAGTAAAAAATAAATATGTTTAAGTATAATCAAGACACATTAATTTCTCTTCTCCGAAGAGAGGCTTTCCCCCCTAAAAAGTACAAATCTCTAAATGAGAACAATACTTCTGGAGAGAATATTAAAATTTCACGTATTTTTATTGACACCGTATGTGAAAAATTGAATAAGAGATGATAGGTCATATCCGTGCCGCACAGTACTCTTATCCTCACTAAAGGAGGTTATGTGAAGATATAATTTAGTCTCATGTTAAAAATAATAAAAATAAGTGTATATTTATAAACACACACATTCTTTTTCTCCCAAGAAGAATTTTTTCTCATAAAAAAAGGTAAAATTTCAAATAAAGATAATTTATGTTAGGAGAAACATTAAAATTTCACACATCTTCACTATCCATTGAGAAAGGTGGTGAACAGTTTTTTGTATATGCTCTACCTAGAGCTGAGTCATGACCTTCAAAACTAGGGACTTCCATAAGATGAAAACGTGTCACAGAACTGCAAAAGTTCTCACAGACATTGTCATATTCCAAGTTTAATTTGTTCCTTTGAAAAGATCCACTTAAGTCGAGGACGAAGGTGTTTATAATATCTACAGTGTAGTTTAATAGTTAAAGTCTTATATATATATATATACCTTAATGATATAAATTTAAATATTTTGCCCCCACTTTATGCAAAAAAAAAAACGAAAATGTCCCCTTCATAAATAGTTAATTATCCTTTTTAACTATAGATGTAAAATGATATTTCTCGAACAATATTCTTAGAGACTTTGGAGTTTATGACACTGATCCAAAATAAAGCATCATCTAAAAGAATCATCATCCAAAATATTCTTAAACTCCTCCTTTTCTCTCTTAACTATTAAGGGACTGGTCAAGGGGGATTTTATCAGGGTTAAAGTATTTTTTTTTAATTTGGTTTCATGGTTAGGCTAACCCATGAGTTTTTTAGCTAACCAGGGTTAAGGGGTAAGCCTTGAGTTAACCTACCTAAAAGGTTGGGCAGTTTAACCCAGATTTTAATCAAAATCCTTTTTTTTGTAACCAAAACTTGTGGGATGTTAGAAAGACAAAGGGGAGGGACTTGGGACTGGCCCTTTGCCCGGAGGCATGGTGAAAAGCTAGGTCATGGGAACATAGATGGCATTAAATGCTAGAGAGAGAGAGAGAGAGAGAGAGAGAGAGAGAAGAGAGAGAGAGAGAGTTGACCAAAAAAGGTCTTTGTTGTTTGCTGAGGAGACCTGTAGGGCCCACACAGTCAGCTGGTCGGCTACGAATTGGACTCTGATCGCGCACGAGCTCGGTGTACGCATACTTGCATGGGCCGGTGATGTACTGGATGGCCAGCACGCCTGTCTCTGTGTTTACGCAATACACATGCATTTGTGCGTGCATATGTATGCTTTTAAAGTCTCTTGGAGCTCAAATTTATATTTTAGAGTTCAAATTATTATTCAGAGTCTAAATAATATTTTTAAATTATAAGAATATATTTTGAAGCTTAAGATTTAAATTTTGGAGTTTAAAACTTATATTTTAGAGTTTAAATTATTATTAAAATTTTAGTCAATATTTTAAAATTCTAAATATAATATTTAAGAACTTAAAATTTATATTTTAAAATCTAAATTTAAATATTTTAAATATAAAAGTTATATTTTGAAGTCTAATTACTAGCTAGTCACCCCCAACCGCCATCTACGAACTTCGCGTGGCATCTAATGCGGTGTCACGTGTGAGCCACCCCGATCTTGTTGCACTTAGATATAAGGTTGTCAATGGATCGAGCCCAGGCCAAGTTTATGTAAATTTGGGATAGGTCCGACTCATCAATAAGAAAGTTCAAATCCGAGCTATGTCTATAGTTGGGTCGAGTCGAGCCGAGTCTAACGTTTTTTCAAAAATGTAAAGTCCGACTAAAGTCCAGTTCGACTCGAACACTTAAATAAAAATTAAATAAATAATAAAAATATTATATTTAATAATATAAAACTGATAATCTCACTCAATAAAAAAGAGTTTTGATGTTACTTATTTAATTTATTTGAAAAGAGAGTTTTTAACTTTTTAAATAAGTAAAATAACATAATTTTAACTAAGTAAAATTTAATATTTAAAATGAGAAACAAATTAAAAAAATAGACTGACTAGTCGAGCCGACTTCGAAACCCGAGTTCAACCCATAAACCTAATCGAGCTGAATTTTTAAGTCCGACTAAAAACTCACGTGCTGAAAAAAGTCTTACGGCCAGACATAAAATCGGGCCAAATTAACCTACGAGCCGGTCCGATCTATTGACAACCCTGTTTAAATAATTTTTGTGGCTGTACTTATGAAGAGAAATCCCGTTTTATAAGATGGGTTATTGCATTTCGGCGCGGTAGCCGCCCGTTCCAAGCACATACCTATTGATGTGGTGCCCCAATGTGGACTGCGGCTGATAGAAAATTAAAGAGAAAGATCTTGATTTATCAAATCCTTTGTACGTAAGTCACTAGTAAGAAAGGCCTTGTAATCTATCTCGCTCTTACTGCAAGAGAAGACCAATCTTACAATAAACATTTCTCATGCCAAAACCTTGCTTACTTTTACTCATAGATTAACCAACAGCAGTACCTGGTTTTCACTGGCGTGTATAAAGTAGCATAAGCATTGGTATTATCTATGTGCTTTCACATAATACAAAGCCAAATTCGATGTAGTAGGATGTCAAGTAATTAATGCACAATCATATACATGCTTCACAAAAGCTATATTTGCAAACATTGTCTAACTTAATTTGAGAAATACTTATTGGAATAGTGGTCTCGAAATAAGCATAATGTGGATTATGAAAAAAATAATCCTATTAGTTGATACTAATTGGTTGGATATGATAAAACTTCTCTCTCTCTCTCTCTCTCTCTCCTCTAACTAATAGGATTACCACTCTTGCAATCCACACCAGCCTTATTGCCAGAGAGGCCTTATAATGAATATTTCTCATTAATGTTTTATTGGGCTCTTGGGCTTATGATCCAAATCTTTTTCTAAGCCCCAATATTATAGATATGAAAACCACACACCACATAAGAAGTATGAAGATGGGCCATTATACTGATGGGCTTTGGATATCCAATGACAGCGTGATGGGAGAGTGCCATTTCTCATTCTACGGTTTCAAAGGCAAGAGATCGCACGAAGCAAACCTTCTCCTATCTGATGCAAAAGCCATTCAGAATCCCATATCATATCTTTATTATTAAAAAAAACCTCTAATAATATTTTCCCTCGTGCATACACAAGACATGAAAAATATTTACGCGCTTAGAGGCATAGAAAATTACCATGTTTTAAGGTAATAAATTAAAAAAAATTCCGGATTATTAGTGCCCAAACACAAAAGCAAATTAACTCCTATTAGGCTTGAACCTTGTGAATCCACTTCAAAGAAGCACCATTATCATGTTCATGAACTTTGCAAAATAAAAAAGAAGAGACATCATCAAATTTTCGGGTGCCATTAAGAGAATTAGGCCAATGTCTAGAAGTGGGCTAGTTAAAATTATGATCCTTACAACAGAGAACCATCAGCATGTACACATGCATCAAGAAGTCCATATATATTTAATTAGATACTGCATCTAACCTCGGCAACAATTTGGTTTACTGATTAGCCAATGTACATAAGTGTTGCCTTAGACTAACTAACATTATATGTTTAGACCAAACCCCACCTGTGATGGTTGTCTACATATATGCATCGTTCATTGACCAATTGGCAAGAACAATCTATTAATACTGTGAATCCAGTGACATTAATATAATAATGAGAAATATGTGTTGCATGTCTGTTCATTACAACTACTCTTGCATATCTTGATAATGAGAAATACATGTATGTTCAACGGACAACACAATTAAGCCCTCCACGTACAAATATTATGGGATCTACAGCATCATGACGTCACGGATAGGGGTGTTTATAATATGGTCTAATTTGAAAAATAGAATAGAATCGAATCGATTAGGTCGGTTTGGTTCGATTCGGGTTGACAAGTCCCGCAATTCAATTCGATTTACTATTGAAAAATCGATTGAACTAAATATATATTATATATATTAAATCAATGAGAAAATACGGTCCAATTGGTAAGGCCGCTTCGCGTGAGGAGTCTTGAGTCGACTGCCATTAAATCTCTGAGTTTTTTTTTTAGTTCAAACCGAACCAAACGATTTGTTTGTAGGTTTGTTTGTAGGTTTGGTTCGATTTGATTTTCAAAAAAAAAAAAAAAAAATCTAAATCAGATCGAATCGAGCCATGAACACCCCTAATTCCCTAAACACGTCCCCTTAGAATTGTGCTTGAGAAATAGATCCAAACATATTTGGCAAACCCATTCACAAATGCATGAATCTTTTAACCTAGCTTCTCTAGATTGCCACTCTGTAGAGAAGATGAACTAAAGTTGGGCAATTGTTTCTTGATATATTGGATTCGCACAAAGCCGTGTGAAGATTTGACGATTGCTCCTCTCTACTTCATATCCGCACCTTCCTTGTAGGTCCACAGGAGACTTCCAATGTGTTCTTTAGGAACATCATGCAAAAGAACACACATCTCATGCTCATTTTGGCAACTTCACACTATTGGACCGCCTTTGCACTACCTCTTAGAAGTCTTCAACTCCAATCGCGTTTGGGCCCCCCCTCACACACACCTTCTGGTTGGAGAATCCTGCTTTGCTTTCAAAGTCAAAAGATACCACTTAATTATTACAATCTTTTGCCATATTCTTTTGCATGTTTGGTATGATATTAAAAAAGAATGGAGATGTGGTAAATTAATTTAAGGACACATTATCTCCATTCCTAATCCACCTCTTGTGTGATATTTTTAAGGTTAAATTTTTGAAGATAACTTCGTTCTTTGTTTGATAGGAAATGATGTTAGTGTGGGGATGGAATTTTTATTTTTATTTTTGAGAGAAAATTGAGAGTAGAAAATAGAGATAAATTATCCCACTGAAAAAGTGGGATAAATTATCTCTAATTTACTTCTACTTTTTAAAGGTATCTTCAAAATATTTAAATGTGTTCATCTTTATTTTTTTTTGAGACACCAAATTTAAGATAGAGTTAACTTAATTCTTATTCTCTATTTAATCTCGTACCAAACAAACTGACACTTAACTGCGAATATCAGATCATAAAAAATGGGCGGTGCAACAGGCAATAACTCTTCACTTGTTTTCTCTTCCTCTCCTGTGTATGTTGATGTTGCGAGTAACCTATCCAAGCAAACCTCACCAAACCCAGAATACTGCAATCAAGTTATGAAAATGTTTAAAGGGGTTTGATTAGAGAAAAGAAAATAGAGACCTTCATGGATGCATATTTTTACTTGCGTTATCACGTGTATATATACACATAGATTATATACGAGTTAAAGAAATCAGTGCGGTTTGAGTAAGTGAGCGGAATTGAATGACTAACAGTAGCTAGTATAGGAACTTGAACTAATAACGCCTCTAATTTTCGTCCTGCACACTTCCGATAAAAATAGTTAGATCTATTCTTCGATTTAGATGGTTTTTTATGACACTTATTTAAAATATTTAAATTTAATTTCACATCTATTATTTAAATCTAAAATTTTAAAAAAGCTTAATATATATAAGATTTAAATTAAGAGGTGTTTGATAACTAACTTAAATAATATTTTAAGTGTAATCCAATTGGTTAAGATATTACATTACTATTGGGTAGGTCTTGGGATCAAAATTCAAAATTATTAAAAATATTTTTTTTGAAATTGAGTCGCCGTTGGAGACCGGCCGTCGGCGACCGCCAGCCGCCGGCGGCGACGACGGATTCCAACGACCGTCTTCGGAATCCGACGATCATCGGAGATCGATCGCCGCTGCTGGCTGAAATCTGGCAATCGCCGGTGGCGGATTCCGGCGTCGCCGACGGATGTCGGATTTGGTGCGGACCATCCGACAAAAGAAGATCTGAAAAAAAAAGTGATCATTCTTAGCTTAAAAATTAAGTAATTTTTTAAATTTAAGTGATTAATTAAGACATCATTTCAGATATTTTATCAATTGATCTGAAATCTTAAAATTTAAATATTTGAGACAATAGACATATATTAAGAGTTATCAAATAGATCCTTAGTCCTTTGTCTCTTTCAGTATAGACTACCTTGAGTCTATCCTTGGTCTAAAAAGTAAAAATTGAAAACTATATACAATATTGCATGCTATTGAGATTTTTCATTTTTATTTTTATTCTTTTGTTGTTTTGAGTTTTTCTGATTTTTTTAGATTTTCAAATCTTCATTTTTTTTTGGATTTATATCAATCACTTTTTTTTTGGGACAATGTAAGGCCTTTCTGCATTCCAAACTAGAAGGGTATAGAGAGAACAGAGAGAGCCGACCTTTGCCAAGAGGAAACAATGCACGTCAATGAGGAAAACATAAAGGAAAATGGTTTAGTAACATCATTTGGTAACACATTAAAGTGACACACCAATCAAAGTGTACCACAACAGCATCATTTATGAGGTGTTTTAAACTTTTTTATTTCAGTTGTTGATGTGGCACAATTTTAATAGTGATGTTACCAAATGATGTTAACAAATGGTGTTACCAAACTGTTTTCCAAACATAAATCACACGCCACCCGAGAGACCGATGGCCTATAATCACAGAGCAAACTCCAACCCGACTGGGACCAAGTCAGACAACCAATTGACGAAGAGCTACTGAACGTCGCTGGCAACTAGCTACCCATAATAAGTACACAATCGTTGGCCGTGGAGGAGAACGCACAGGGACGCACACGAAGGCACCAACAAGGGGATCACATAGCAGAAATCGGAAGGCACACTAAGCTATCAGAAGAAGACGCCAACGAACTGCGGCGGAGGATCGACATGATTAAGTAGACCCACAGCAGACCTTAACACCGCAGAGGGAGCTCACCTAGGCCAGATCGAGAGGAAACACAAAAGACGGCTACGGACTGCTAACGGGGGAGCTTGAGCTTGAGCTCGCTGGAGACAACATCGAATTGAGGGGGCAGGGTGGAGGCGACAAACGTCTTTTCTGCCGGAGACATCTCTACATCGTCGAGAACCTATACCAACTCAAAACAGACTTGTAGAATGAACTTGAATAGAATGTAGAAACGCCATGAAGATATTATTCTGCAACCGAGAGCCTTTGAATGGAGCCCTCCTCACCGGCAATGTCGCCAACACCACCAGATTCGAGGGGGAGACAAAACTGGGGAAACATCTAGACCAAAACTACCCGTGAAAGAGAGAAGAACCTCCGCCGCGAGGTCGGAGATGGAGACGGAGGGAAGAGAGCTCCGCGGTGGTACAGAGTACCCCCTCCTCGCCAGATTGAGGACGTCAACTGGAACTCAAGCCTACTAGAACAAGAACGGGACGTGGAGAAATCCCCAGAGTTTCTCTCTCTAGAAAAAAAGAAGCCTTTAGAGGAAAGAGATAGGCCGAAGAATATTTGAGGTAAATAGTTCTATAAGAATATGAAGACGTCAAGTTAACAAACATGATGTGAGAGAAACAAATGAGGCTCTTCGTTAAGTTGACGGTGAATGCTAGAAGGATGGGTAGCAGCCTCTTGGAATCAAGATTTTCCACACTCATTATCTCTTTACTCTATGGCAGGAAGGGGACAAATAAGTTCTCCTGGCCAGGTGTGATCAGGTTGTGACCAAACAGAGGAAAAGGGATCACAAAATAACCTAGCTAAGTTACCTAATATTAACTGCGCATGAAGCAAATGTTAATTGAACTACCCATCAATTGTGAGATATAACCTGTTCTTTTTTGTAACTTTAGACATTTTATTACTGGAACATCAAACAGTCTCTATAAAACATCTTATAAATACCCTTCATCCTCACAGAGAAGAAACAGAGCACATTCAAAACCAAAAAACAACTGTCCTAATGACTTCTCTGCCATTACAAAAACACATTTCAAGGAGGCTCCAATACTTGATCTTGTTGTAGAGTTGAGGATTAGCCTGTTTGATGAACCGTCCCATCCTACTCTGAATCAGAGGGGACTTAACCGCATGTAACCTAATCGGGTGGACTTCCTGCCTCGGCATGACCAAGGGACTTTTTGTCCCCTCAAATCAGTACGGCATAAGGGTTCAGCTAATTTGATGTAAACTAGTACAAAATAATGTAAAATATACTTATGTAATATGATAAATTTATGATATATCACAGTGTCTTAACTACCCCCAATTATCCATTTTTTTTCAAATTCTATGAAGGCCTCTCCCGCGGAGTAAGTGTGACACTCGACTAAAGTAAAAAATACATAAAGAAAAATCATAGATGTTGGCGTGGTAGGTGATAATTGGAGGGTCGAGTGAATCTCAGTAATATTATGTGATGGAGATATAAATAGTTAAGTCATGAAAGCTGACAAGTGTAACTTACGATATAATTGAAAGTCAAATTTAAGAGAAATAAGTCAATCTCTACACATAAGTATGAGTTTTAACATAGCGATAGTTCAGTCCTAACAACAAGTGATATTAGTTAAAGTGAGGTCACAAGTTCAATAACTATATAAGTCTCTGTTTGACAATGGGTTGGGGTTAGAGATAACTCCAACTCATGACTAAAGCTATGCAGGGTTAACTTATTTTTTAGTTTATTTTCTTATGTGGTAACCTAGTTTAACTACAGTGAGTTAATTCACTTTCTATTGATTACTTTGGTAAGATAAAGTGAGTTAACATATTGTTAACCCACTTTCATATCAAAAAGTGACTTGAAAAGAGAAAGTAGTAATTAATGTTGTGATGAGAAAAGAGAAAGTAGCAATTAATGTTGTGTACCGCCGAGACAAAAAAGTAGTTAACTCAATAGATTAACTTCAATCCACTTTTAGATTGTGAGTTAACTCACATCTGACCCACCTTTAATCCAACCCACTTAAATTAACTTTTTTTTTATTATCAAACTGTATTTTGAGTTAACTCTGAATTAATTTTGAGTTAACTTTATGTTAACTCGTTACCAAACTGAAGCTAAGAGTGTGGAGTGTGATGTGGGGGGGGGGTTTCGAATTGTTGACGTCGAAGATTTTAGGGAGTCAAGCCAACATCTCTTCTCAATAACATTACATGTTGGAGATCTAGAGAGTCACATCTCCATATTTGAGAACTCCAACTTATAATGTAGTTGATGATTAAGGTGTCATTTGATAATATTTAATATTTAAATCTAAAATATTATTTTCTCTCTATTCTCTAAATTTGAAATTTAAAAAAAAATCTTGCTATATATATATAAGATATTTATTAAGTGGTGTTTGATACCCAACTTAAATAACATCTGAATTGTAGCATAGTTAGATAAAATATTAATTTTTTATTAGATAGGTTTTGGGTTCTAACAAAAATAATTTTTTGGAACCGAGTCGCCAGAATCGAAATCGGATCACTGTTGGCGGCCGACGAGTCGTTGGATTTCGGCACAATCCGTCTGATTCTGGCAATCGTCGGTGTCATCTGCCGAATTCTAGTGATCTTCAGTGGTGTCATCACATTCTTGCGGTGAAGCGGTCATTGGGTTGAGAAATTGACGATCTTAAAAAAATAATTTTCTTGACTTAAAATTTAAGTGATTTTGTAGATTGAAGTGATTAGTTTAGATATTATTTCAAATATTTTATATGAAATCTTAAAAAAAATAAATATTTCAGATTTTAGATGTCTATTAAATATTATCAAATAAATTCTAAAGTTAAAGAAAAAAATAGTAATTCTTATACATAATTTGAAATTTGACACAGTATTAGGTTGCAATAAATTGCATTCAATATCAACACGAATTACCGGCCAAAATGATGATCATTGTGAGACATGTTGACGAAGACGGAGCTCCACGTCCATCCACATAAAACCCGCCGGAGAGTTCAAACACGGCATGATCACAATTTGTATTTGAAATCTTCTACATTAATACTTGACAAGTTGCTTCATGACTTTTCATGATTTCCACCCCTCCCCCCCCCCTCCTCCTCCTCCTAAAGGGGAAAAAAGAAAGAAAGAAAAAAAAAAGGTGTGGGTAATCATAGGATGTGAAGGGAGAGACCGGCATGGTGCATGCAAGTTGAGATCTCACTGTCTGCTTTCTGGATTCGGCGGTGCCCATCAGAAAACACGAACAGTGGCCTCAGATTATTCCCTGTCCAACTCCATTATGAGGACACACAGTTCACTCGTCTCTTTCCTGCCTTTTCCCCCTCCCCATTAAAACCCGTCTTCTTCCTGCTCGTGGAGCCCATCTGGGGACGGTTCCCCAAGGAACTGCCCATGAAGTGGCAACTCACATATCCCCGGTTCACGTCACGGCAGGACACATCAAAGTTGAATAGACACTACGCGAGTCGAGTGTGCCCGATCGAGAAGAGTCCCATTAATATACGGTCCTATAACAAAGGACAATATAAACGAAAACAAATCTAGGTGATTATTATGATGATCTTTCTTCTCCGCATGCAAGGATCGGTGATCATCATGATTGGAGTTGATCATCATCGTGCAAATGGTTATGATTTAATCCCCCTTCTCACCAAAGAATTGTTTTTTTTTTTGTTTCTTTCTTTGATTTTGTTGATGAGGCGATTCTCTCGAGATCTGTGAGAGCCGATAAAATTTGATCTCAAGATATGAGATTAAGTGTTTGGAGGTTGACAGGGGGAACGAATGTTAAGGATCTTTTTCTTATCCCTAAAACTTGGGTGCTCCCTCCTTTACAAGGTCGATGTCCACGGCGACTTTCACTCTGAGATAAGAGGAGAAGAAGAAACTCAAGTAGTCTTTTCCGCAGTAATGTAGCTCCTATAAGGAAGAGGTATTGCAACGTCTATATGAATTCAACAAAAGGTGGACTCAAACATCATTTGTTAAGAATCTATCCCTCATCTCTAAAATCCGGGTGGTGAGGAGAGGAGACCCTCACATATTAACTCTTATTTTTCTCTGTGAAATTCGATATAAGATATATGAGCTAGCACCCCACATACGTTACAACGAAACTGCCACTACAATCCCATCACACCTCCTAAATAACGAGGAGATGTTGTCCAGGCTTTAATTATAAGATGCGCTGATATCTTGGGGCCAACATAAGGTGAACATGAATCTATACTATATATAATTTTTTGTTGTTTCTAAGCTTACATGATTGCTCTAGTGACAACTGGATATGTGGCCGGGTCAGCCCACACAGCTGGTAGGGGAGGGCATTTCCCTCCACCAAACGCCAAGCGGGCGCGCATGGGCGGTCTACTCCCCGCCCATCATGCCAATTCTATAAAATTGCTGCAAGGAAAATCCCAAGAACAGCTAATTAATTAGGTCACTGTTCATCGGCTCCAAATAACTTATAAATTAAGCTATCCATGCATGTTGACAGTTCGATCTTATGACCGAAGGGCCGGGGTACTGAAGTGGTAATGAGAAATATATATAGAGTGGTAAACATGCATGAGTCATGGTAGTATTCCATCGAGATAATTAGTTGGAAGCATGCCATGGATGCATGGTTAGTGCGTATGAGGATCTACTTAATTGTAGGGAGTGGAAAAGGTATTGCTCCTGATGATCTCATATGCCACATTAAAGTATAGCTAGTATGAAGTAGAATATAGATGACCTTCACATTTCAAGAATAAGGAACCATGTAAAAGCTTGAGAAAAGTAATCACACCAGAGGTACTGCTCAAGATTCTTCAACATGAAGATTTCCTAATATTCAAATTTTGAGAAGACCATAATTTAACAACAGGGTCAATGGTTTTGAACCCTAGGTAGAGGTTGAAACGTTTGAATTGCTCCCTTCCTTCATGGTTAACTAATACATGTAATAAATCATGTATATGAACTGGCTCATGAGTACTAAAACTAAACCACTTTCGCCAACATATATAAGAAATAAACAAATAACAGACAGTGCAGTCATACTTCTATCATGTAGATAGCAATCGATTAACTAAGATAGAAGTCATCATCCCTGCCCAGTGGCCACGGATCTTGGTAATAAGATCAATGTCGTACTGCCTAAGTAAACCCTAGCATCAGAACCCTGCATGCAACGCGTTCATAAAGTCCAAAAACGCGGACTTGCAGGTGCCTACCTGATCTAACGCGATCTCTGCACGCCACCTACAAGATCCCCCACCCTCCTCTCACTACCTGCACCGAGTAGTATACTCCACCGTCAACCACACTCTTCCACAAATTAACCAATATATTATACAACCCCCGACCTAACCAAGACAGAAGTTTAATATGCATATATTACCACCTTTCTGATCAGTGGTCAATGGGAGAACAATACAGCTGAATCCTTGAGTTAGGTTGCAAAGATTTTAAAGGCTGGGTTCCCCGACATGCATGCCGACCTCAAACAGGCCTGATCCCCTCGCTTTCTTCCACTCTTTGAGGCATCTAAAGATACTTGTGGAGTCAAGTCTTTGGGGTGGGCAGACAGTTCAGTAAGATGTAAGATTTCTGGTGTTGTAAGGGACAACAAATCTTTTGTTTACAAGTGTGTTGGTTTCTGACATCCGAATTTTAATTTGTGTTTCTTTAACTTGTTTTGACCGATGCTATATGCTACTATTGAAGTACTCTTTGGAAAACAAATTCCCCCCTAGCTCCCAGAGATTCTTTTCGTCTTTTGGAACTTGTTCTTAACCGGCAACATATTTTGAGGTCATCCCAGATAATCTCAATTATTTGTGAATATTAGATATGGATGTGCAACCAGTGGTACATAAGAATCTTATGAAAGTGGTAGATTTAAATTCCACACATTAATTTGTAACTAGTAGAGGGAACTTAGATTTGAAGAGGCCAATGCCGTAGTACTTAATTGGCAAGGAACAGAGTCCTTCAAACTATCTAGATACGTGGAAAAAGAGAAACATATTTAATTGGTCGGATAAAAAAATTATCTAATTAATCGTGAGATTTATTGAGAAGCGAGTACCGTATTTTACATGACTATTTTTTAGACGTAAGACTCTCACTTACAGCTAATTACTTTCCACAACTTTCGAATGATTAATCTTTTTTTAATTGATCAATCGAATATGAGATTTTTCTCGTGGCAAAAAGAAGATCCTCAAGTTTGCAAAAAAGATCCATCTCAAATATAGAGTTGGCATTATCTAACCAAGAGAGTGGTACTATACCTAAGACGTCATTTGGCAACGCGGTTAAAAAAGGATAAATCGGTAAAATCTGTTAATGTTTCATGTAATGATGGCTCTCTCGATTTTGGCTCACCCAAAATCTGTAAAAACTGTTAAAAATTACTTTTGAATTGAGGAAAGAGAAATATATTTTTCTCTTTATATCTCTCCTTCACCTAAAATTCCACCCGCACGCAAACCAATATCATTCAAATGTGTTTGAAAATGTTACCGATCATGTCAAAGATTTTATATCAAAATCTCCCCCAAAAATACTCACAAACGAAGCCTTAGACCCAACTCAACTCTTTAGAGTCATCAACATTGAACATAAGATAATAAGAGAAACATATATATGAGGGCAAACAAATCACCATGGTTTTGATCTCTTTTCTTGTTTTCTTCCACCATCTTTCCGTTAGAGTAATAATAGAGCTCCGCATGCTGCAGAAGACTTTTCTTTTCTCCTTGGTTTCTGCAATTGTCGTGTGTGAGGTGGAACCCAGGCTATGCACACCCCATGAAACGAGGGGTCGTGTTCGCCACTTGCCCTCCATTACAGGCCGATCTCATGGGTCCATTGTCCTGTTATTCTGACCGGGAAGAACCCCACAGCGAGTTCCTCCCCCACCTCAAAGTGGCACGGTGGGAACATATGGGAACCCCACCCACCACAAACCCATCTCAGTGAATGCTCAAGACTTTAAATTACATGAATATTATTGGGCAGGTTTGATAGGGGTACCCCTTGTTAAACTAGGTTAAAGTTACTTTTTTAGTTTGGGTGGGATGGTTGAGGTAATCAGGAGTACCCTTGGGTAACTTCACCCCACCTCAAAAAAGAGGGGTAGAGGGTAGGTAACTTTTTTTTTTCAATTTTTTTTTAAAAAATTATCATTAAATTGCAAATAATATTTTATTATATATCTCTTAAAATTATAACTTTTTACATTCTCTTAATAAAGATAAATAGAGTCAAAGTATATAGTTGACTGAAAAAAATAAAAAATAACCAGGAGTAATCTAACCAACCATCCAAAGTGGAGTAGAAAAAGGTGGGTTAGCCCACCCATGGGTAATTTACCCATGGGTAAACTAACCTCTTGTCAAACCGGGTGAATCCTAGTTGGGAAGGAAATCATACAAATGTGATTGTTTGTGCATCCTCTTTGTTGGGTTGTATGTCTATTCGGGTTGGGCCCCACGCCTGCACCCAGTAGAGGCGCTAGGCATGCCTCTACAGGAGGCACGTGGACGGCCACGCGTCGCCCTTCCTGGGCTGCCTCGTCAGCGCGTAAGACGCGTTGGCGGAAGTTGCCTCCTGCGTGTGGCCACGAGTCACACGCGGCAGCTCGCAGAAGCGCATGACCCCTGTCGCCTCTCTCTCGTCTCTTTCTTAAACTCCCTATGTATATACCCTCAAGTGTCCTTAAGAAAGTTGGGTTGAAAATTCAGAGAAAGAGAGATGCTACCTCAGGAAAAAAAAGAGAAATAAAAGAGGTTTACCACCTTAGCACCTTAAAGAGGTCGTTCTCTCTCTCTCTCTTGCTCGTCTCACTGTGCGCTACGAATAAAAGGGCCGCTTTCGTGTGTGGGGAGCATGATGTGGTTCTTCGGTTTTTCCTGTCCTGTGCGCACTACTGCTGGGCGAACGGCGTGTGCGCGCTTCTATTTGCTTCTTTCCCGTGCGCGATGCTGCTTTCTGCTTCGTCGCGCTGCTGTTCCGCTGCATCGTACATGTCCTGTGACTTTTTCTGAGGCGATCTAAGGTTGATTCCGTGGGCGACGTTCGTGTTGGAGTGCACCTACAAACGCCGCGAGCGGTTGTCGGATCTTGAGAGGATTTTTCCAACGAGCCTCTGCAACATAGGGCAGCAATATATTCTCTAAAGACAGTCGGCATGCTGGCGCTTCAACCAGATAAATATTTCTGATCTCTGTGAACGTATCATCTGTCTATTGCATTCATCCCTGCTTCGGTTTTCTTATAGAGAGGACAAGTAATATTGTTTTGGGCTTATTAAGAGTGTTGAAATAATACGTAGTTAAATATATAAAGATATATTTTAAAGCGAAAACAAAGTGACGAATGTCTCGCACATATAGGTAGATGACTATTAAAATTATCTATACTACTCTACACCTTTGAACTTACAAAGTCTAATGACACCACTCCTTGAGACACTAGCTCACGAACAGACTTTAATATATCTTATTCGAACATGTCTCTTTTGTTTCTGGTTATATTTGGAGCTTCTAATCTGAGCTATTGTTGTTTGATTATCGCAGTTCACTGAAATAGGAGGAATTGGCTTCATAATCAAGGGAATTTCAGTAAGAAGACCCTTTGGCCAATCAGCTTCAGTTACTATGGTATCCAAAGCACACAACTCTGCCTCAGATGTAGAACGAGTTATAATCGTCTGTTTAACAGACCTCCAAGCAACTGCACCGCCTCCAAGTGTGAAAACATAACCAGTAACGTCTTTAAACTCAGCAGTGTCAGCTATCCAACTAGCATCACTATATCCCTCCAGGACTGCAGGAAACCTCCCATAGCACAAACCCAAGGATATAGTCCCTTTCAGGTATTTGAGTACTCTATCTAATGCATCCCAATGTGTTCTGTCTGGACAGCTGGTAAACCTACTTAATTTTGTCACTGCAAAAGAAATATCAGGTCTAGAACAATTTGCTAAATACATTAAACTGTCAATTATTTGTGAATACCGCAATTGAGACACAGCCACGCCACTCTTGTTCTTGTGGAGAGCCTTTGAAGGATCATAGGGTGTGACAACAGATTTAACTTGGCTATAGCCATATTTCTCTAGCACTTTCTCAACATAGTGTGCCTGAGAAATTGTATTCCATCAGTTGAGCGAGTCAACTTCAGCCCCAAAATCACATCAGCACAACCCATATCCTTCATATCAAACTTACCACTCAAGAGAGCCTTTGTCTCATTTACAAAAGAAAGGTTAGTTCCAAAAAGCAGAATATCATCTACATATAAACACAAATAATGCATTCATCACCTTTCATTTTAGCATACACACATTTATCAGAGTCATTAATTTCAAAGCCAAAGATAGCATAACTCTATCAAACTTTTCATGCCACTGCTTTGGGGCTTGCTTCAAACCATAAAGAGATTTAACTAACTTACAGACTTTATTCTCGCTTCTAGAAAGTACATATCCCTCTGGCTGATCCATATATATCTCCTCTTCAAGATCTCTATTAAGAAATACAGTCTTGACATCCATTTGATGGACCTCGAGATGATATATGGATGCCAGTGCTATCAGCACTCGGATTGTAGTAATTCTGGTAACATGAGAATAAGTGTCAAAATAGTCAATCCCTTCTTTCTGTTTGAATCCCTTAGCAACTAGGCGGACTTTGAACTTATCTACTGACCCATCAGGTTTTAATTTTCTCTTAAACACCCACTTACATCCTATGGTGGTGCAACCAGGAGGCAAATCTACCAACTCCCAAGTGGCATTATAGATAATAGAGTCCATTTCACTCTTAATGGCCTCTTTCCAGTGCTTAGCTTCAGGAGAAGTCATAGCATCTCTATATGTCACAAGGTCACCTTCTATATTGTAGGTGACAAGGTCTTGGCCTAAATCCTTAGACACATGTTGCCTCTTACTCCTTCTCAATTTTGTACACTCACTAGATTCATCTAATCTAGAGTGACTTAAGGAAGATGCACTCACCAAGGATAATGGGACCTCTACAGAAGTAGACTCATCTCTAGTTGAAGTAGAAACACTAGAAATAGATTGAGGTATTCTCGTCTTCGTAGGAAATATATCCCCAAAAAATGTAGCATCGCTAAGTTCTATAATAGTGTTTGCATCTATTCCAGAAATTTCTGATTTAATAATCAGAAAACTATATGCAAAACTGTAACGCCCCGAAAATTTTACTTGTTAGGAAAATATAATTAATGTGGTTATTATACATTAGTATGGTCATTAAATTGAAATAATTAGAATGTGAGTTTAATTAATGGTAACATACGTTACCCCAGTGTCGTACACAGAGGTGCGCGCTCCCATAGGGCGACACCGAAAAACGACAACGAAATAAAAATCCGAGAACACCATAATTTCCAGAAAAATGTGGAGATCTCAGAAATATAAATATCCAAATTTTTCGGCGTACGGACTTCAAAGATAAGCCGACACGATTATTTTTCGGATGATTTTTCACCCAGTGTAAAATAAAATCTAAAAATTAAACTAAAATCACCATAATTTGTAAAACCATCACATTAACCTATGGTTGAAATTTTATTGCAGATGGACACCATTTGAACATGTTTACATAAGGTTTAAAGGGCCATCTGATTTAAGGATCAATTACGGTAAAGTATTTTTTGGAATTTCTTGGGTGCCTGAGTGTAAGGCCTTGGTAAAGCCAGCACACTAAATGTGAGGGTAACACATGGTTGTATGAGGTGTTAGGCTAAGATGGGTGCATGTAAAACGTGTCCCCAGTAAAACCCATGAGGTTTTACTGCGGACACCTACATGGCCGCGTGTCCGGCATGCAAGGGAAGGAAGGGCTTATAAAAGCCTCCCCTCACTTTCATGGGAACTGTCCTTCTCTTCCACTGCCGTTGCACTTGCTAGCATCAAGTTGTGAGTGCTACCTTAGCTCTGGTTGCTGAGGAGAAATTGTTGCTATAAGAGAGCTGCTGCTTCTACTGTTCCTGGTGAAGGTGCTACAAGTTGTAGCTGAGGGAAGCTACCGTGTTGCACCTTGGCATCCTCACCCATCCTCTAGTTGTGAGTTCATCGAGGAAAGACTCCTCAAGCTAGGTAGGATCCATCTAATTCTCTTCTTCTTCCTTCCACATCTCAGCCTTGAATCATTGGTGTGAAGTAATCTATCACCAAGAGTATGTTATTTCCAGATTCGGAAGGTAGTTCCATGATAGGAATTGAATCTTTTATCATGTTTAAATTAGTGTTTAGTCATGGGATGCAATACATCACTTCTTTTCCCATCTCAACCTGTTTTAATTTGAAGCTATGTTGTAGGATTCACTTCCTTCTTCCTCATTCTTGTCTTCTTTCCAAACTAGATATCTTCCTGTTAAATATTAACTTCCCCGGTTCCTTTTCTGGTGACTATAGATTTTTACATTAGAAGGAAAGAAGAGTCTGGTTCTACTCCATGTGGAAAACTCTTTCTTCTTCTTCCATCCTTAGTTCTAGAATCTTATTTTGAAGTCACGAACATCTTTAGTGCAGTGAGTTTATTCCCTGTTTAAAGGTGTATATCTTCAAGTTCCAGATTTGAATCCTTAAGTACTCCTGAAATTGAGTGTCCATATTGTAGGATTTTCTCTATTCTCTTTCCTTTTTTGTTAGAATCCCCAAGTATGAGTCTATACTATATCCACATCTTGATTTGTGTTCTGAAAAGATCAATATGTTTGCCCTTCTTTCCATTGTGTTCATGCTTTAACTAATTCTCATGTTTTGGCCAAAATATACTTGTGAAGAAATTCTTGTTAGATGCAAGGAAAAATCTCTTAGAAGGGTTGTATATACTTTAATCTTCATTTCATAAGTTTTCCATACCATCCATGTTGTAGAAATCTTCTTCTTTCTCTTCTTCCTTTGTTCTGACTGTTTGCTGGAAACCAGAACTGGTGTCGACACACCACTGGACTGTGTCGACACCACAACCTCCTTTGTTCTAACTGTTTGTTGGAAACCAGAACTAGTGTCGACACACCCCTGGACTGTGTCGACACCACAGACTCCTTTTCTATTCACTACCTTCTGGAAACAGTGGCAGTGTTGACACCATAGTGAACTGTGTTGACACCACAGTGACTTGTGTTGACACAACAGTAACTTGTCTGTCCAGTAGTGTCAACCTATCTTCAACATCACATGTACCATTGTGAGGGGTTATTCTTTTGTCATCCATATCTAGCTATGGATCGTTCTTAAACACCCCAAGTTTGATTGTTCCTTCATAGCTACAACCTTTTGGAATTGTTGGTACTAATCTTTAAACCTTTGTTTCATGTGAAATCTTGAATATTTATGTACCCCAATTGAACCATTACAAGAGTGAGTGTGTTATGATGACAAGTGTGAGTCTTTGGACTCATTTGAGAAATATGTTTGGCAAATAAAGGGTTAGTTCAGTCTTGGGGGGAGCACCCGAATTCATCAGTGGCCACGCGGGGGTGATGAGGACATCGTGTGGCATACATCAATTCGTGTATGATTAGTCATCAAATCATGCGTGTATGTGTGAAAATGTGTCTGATTCTGAATTCAAGAATCATCCTGAGTTATTGATCTTGCTTCTAAACTGTTCTTGTTCATCACGTGTTATCGAATTGTCTCGTTTGTTCATTATCTTGATCACTCAGTGCTAGCAATCTATTATTGTTCTTGCCTTGAGTATATGCATCTAAATCCTTTTGAATTAAGGAGTTGAATCCTATTGGGCTAGTTAGCTCATTCAATTTACTATTTTCAGGTGAACAAGATGAAGATGTTGCTTAAGGGGATTTGAGTGCTGAGAGGACCGCCTTATGCCAAGAAGTGCAGTCATCTTTTGTTTTTCTTTGTAGATAGAAATGAGAATGTAATAAGTCTACAATTTACTTTTGCATGTTCCTCATTTAGACTATAGAGGGTTATCATGTAATAAGTTTCCGCTAAACCAGTTGTTTATATATAAACATTTATGTTAGATCTTATATTTAATATCTGCCATATTCAGTAAATGTAATGTTACTAGGATGTGACAAAAACTATTATGAGCATAACCCAAGAAGATACCATCCACAGTCTTTGGACCAAGTTTTTTCCTTTTGTGTTCAGGTACTAGTACCTTTGCAAGGCACCCCCACACTTTAAGGTATTTCAAACTTGTCTTCCGACCTTTCCAAAGCTCATATGGGCTTTTATCCCTTGACTTCATTGGTACTCTATTTAACACATGACATGCAGTATATAGAGCCTCCCCCCACATAAAGTTAGGTAACCCAGAATTGCCTAACATGGAATTAATTATATCTTCAAGGGTTCGGTTCTTACGGTCTGCTACACCATTGGATTGAGGACTATATGGAGCAGTAACCTCATGAATTATACCAGAATCTTGACAAAACTTTTGAAACAAATTCGAGGTAAACTCTCCACCCCTATTAGACCTTAACCTCTTAATGGATTTATTTGTTTGATTTTCAGCTTCAGATTTAAAAACCACAAATTTATCTAAAGCTTCATCCTTCATTTTCAGCAAATAAACATAACAATAACGAGAGCAATCATCAATAAAAGTAATAAAATACCTTTTATGATCTCTTGTTATTACACCATTAAACTCACAACAATCAGTATGAATCAAATCTAAAATGTCAGAATTTCTATCAACTGATTTGAAAGGTTTACGGGGCTGTTTATATTGCACACAGATTTCACATTTTTTCTTAGCATCTATAGCATGCTTGGGAATCATGTCAAGATTCATCATTCTTTTCACAGTATTAAAATTAACATGACCTAATCTATCATGCCACACAGCACAAGATTCAACATTATAGGAACAACCAATATCAAAAGTATCACTAGATTTATTTAAAGAAACATATTCAGCATTAAGTTTAAATAAACCTTCATGAAGATAACTCTTTCCAATAAAGGTTCCTAAATGTAACAGTACAACTTTATTATATTTAAATATCAACTCATAACCAGCACGAACTAACTTAGAACCGATAATCAAATTTCGTCGGACCGCTGGAACATGATGCACCTCATGTAGTGACAGGACCTTTCCTGAGGTAAACCTCAGGTCAACACGTCCCATCCCAAACACCCTGGCTGCAGAATGGTTCCCCATGGTCACAGAAGCACCTTCAATTACCTGATAAGTAAGGAAGGCAGAGCGATCAGCACAACAATGCACATTAGCATCTGTATCAACTAACCATTCATTGGGTTGATAAATCAAATTTAGTTCGGGGTTAAAGGAAACAAACCCATCGCTGGTGCCAGCACTAGCAGTCACAACATTGACTTGTGCCTTGGTGTTGGGTACATTGTCTTGGTTCTTCTTCTTGTCCTTTCGCTCAGGACAGAACTTGGCAAAATGTCCAACTTTTCCATAAGGCCAGCACGGCTTAGTTCCATCCTTCTTTTGAATCTTCTGTTTGAGTTTCATTTTGTTCTTCATTTTTTTATTTTTGAACTTTTTCTTCTTATCCGAAGAGGTTACCACCACATTCGCCTTTGGAGTAAAATCCACAGGCATCCCCTTATCATCATCCTTTTGTTGCTTTCGATGTTCTTCCTCGATATTTAAGGCAATCATCAAATCTTCTAGAGATATTTTACCTCTCCTATGTTTAAGTGTCATGTCAAAATCTTCCCAACTCGGAGGCAACTTCTCAATGATAGACAAAACCTGAAGTTTCTCGGGCAAAGGCATATCTCCCTCAGCAAGACCATGAATCAGAATCTGGAATTCATGGGTCTGCTCAACCACAGATTTTCCCCCAACCATCTTAAAGTTCAAGAACTTCCCCACAATGTACTTCTCTAAACCAGAATCCTCAGAGTTGTATTTTTTTATCCAAAGATTTCCATAACTCTTTGGCCGAAGTTGTGGAGCAGTACACATCAAATAGTACATCTGAGAGGGCAGACAGGATTCTCCCATGGCAGAGATAATCCTTCTATTTAAAGCTCTCTATGGAAGCACTACGGGCAGGTTTCTCTTCATCAGTCGAAGGAGGATCTGATTCTATAACGGAGAAAAGCCCTAGCGTAGTAAGCCAAAATTTCATCCGTTGTTGCCAACGTCTGAAGTTCTGCCCGGAAAACCTCTCGGGCTTGGCGCTAGCCTCATCAGACCCCGATGCCTTAACATTCATCATGTTTATTGATGTAATATATTCTCTAAAATTGTAAGAAAACCGAAGCAGGGATGAATGCAATAGACAGATGATATGTTCACAGAGATCAGAAATGTTTATCTGGTTGAAGCGCCGACGTGCTGACTGTCTTTAGAGAATATATTGCCGCCCTACGGTGCAGAGGCTCGCTAGCAAAATCCTCCCAAGATCCGAAAACCACTCGCGGCGTTCGTAAGTGCACTCCAACACAAACGTCACCCATGGAATCAACCTCAGATCGCCTCAGAAAAAGTCACAGGACATGTACGATGCAGCGGAACAGCATCGCGACGAAGCACAAAGCAGCAGCGCGCACGGGAGAGAAGCGAACAGAAGCGCGCACACGCCGTTCGCCCAGCAGCAGTGCGCACAGGACAGGAAAAATCGAAGAACCACAACACGCTCCCCACACACAAGCGGCCCTTTTATTCGTAGTGCACAGTGAGACGAGCGAGAGAGAGAGAGAGAACGAAGCACAAAAAAAAAGGGAAATAAAAAATATAAAACAAAAGTGGCAAAACCAAGCTGGGCCCACGGGCTGGGGATCTGTATCCCCCCTGTGCGCGATAATCGCGTGCGACGCGCCCAGTTAAAGAGTTTTCGGCTCGGTCCCCTCGGAACCACCTAGTTTGGGCTCGGCCCGCGCTTACATGTAAGTCTCCTTAACATATCTAAATATGTAAAAAAAGGACCTCATATTTAAGGCCTTTCAACTTTCTTAAATATCCAATATGGGACAAAACATACACACACTACCACACATGTAGAAATACTTGAATTCAAAAACATAAATCCAACACTCTCACTGTCGTGCACTGTCACTTCCAACCTCGTGACCATACAAGCTGTAAAGATTTGACATCACAATCACAACTTTTTGATTCGGGGTACAAGGATATATACTTCTTTCCATTGCAAAGATAAGAGTCCGATTTGATTAGGACTGCAATTGCATAATGCATGGTGATTAATTGTTCACCTGACATGACCATCGGGCTTCATATATAGTTGACGTGGATCAAAGGGCATCTCTACCGAGATGAAGTTTCTTAATGTTGAGCTCGGAATAGACCCCTCTTCTCCTGTTCCGGTCAAACAATGAGATCTGATGGGACTAAAACTATCCACCTATGCTCATCGCCTGATCTGAATCCAGGGAGTCAGCTGATTGATAGCACCTTAATCCTTTTAACAAATGAGATGCATCTTTGATCATCCCTCTAACCTGTCTTCGAGCACATGATCGATGTGTACTACTTGGATCACCTGAGTTCTCCTGTGTTCACCTACTTCACTATTGGGTTCTTCCAACATATATAAAACAAATTATAAGAAGGATTCTGTACAATTATAACCAATAGGAGTCTCTCTCTCTCTCTCTCCCCTTAATGGTTACAAGATTCAAAGGGTGGGAAGAAAACAGGTGACCTCAACTGGAAGGCAGGAGCAGGAGAGGAGAAAAGCACCAAGAAGAAGTGCATGCTTTCAAGTGGCGGTCACGCTCTGTTGGGGTGGTACATCAATTAGGTTCACCCCACGCCTGTGACTTGCAACTGAAGATGTCATGTGTGCCATTATGATGCAGTTCATCTCGTAGTCTCTCCTCCACAAGGCACCGCTGATCAGTGACCAGGCCCACTTTCTCCAAAAGAATAAAGTGAAAAAAAAGTCAAATAATAATAATAATAATTTGGAAGAAAAAAGGATGAGCAATTTGAATTCTACCTAACTGACGTGAGAAGCTTTGGCAGGAAAGACTTGATGGTGATTCTTTTCAAAAGAAAAAGGTAATAGAAATAGTGGCTTCCTTTATTAAAAAAAAACAAATCTCCTTTTTATGTAGGATGATAAAGTCTTTATCTGACAATGTGATATTTGCCAAAATGTTCTTCCATAAAAAACCTCCATGTGAGGGGATTATTGGGAAAAACTCCAAGTTTTGGATGAAATAAATAATGAAAATTATATATATATATATAGCTTTACAATCAATTGAATTCAAACGTATATTTTTGAAATCTTCATATTATATATTATACCTCAAAATCGATCATTTATTTTCATATCTTTACTTTAAAAATCTCTCTCTCACTCCCTCACACAGAGCAATCGTGCATTACAGGCAATCCCCGCGCCACCCTTGTGCAAGTGCACACATCACCACAATCTCTCTCTGCTCTCTACTCTCCATAGAATCATGACTAAGGGGGAGATCCCTCCCTCCATAATCCCCCCTGTAGTATGCCCTCTTTCTGCTCTCACACAATACCCTACCAAGGTGCTTCTCTCTCTGATCTTTCTACCCCCAACCTTCTCTCTCTCTCTCTCTCTCTCTCTCTCTCTCTCTCTAGAGAGAGAGATTCTTCTCCAACCTCCCCCTCCCTCCATAATCCCCTGTAGTATGACCTCTCTCTGCTCTCACTCAATACCCTACCAAGGTGCTTCTCTCTTTGGTCTTTCTACCCCCAACCTTTGCATCTCTCTCACATGCACACCTCAATGTGGATCTCTCTCTCTCTCTCTCTCTCTCTCTCTCTCTCTCTCTCTCTCCTCTCTCTCTCTCTCTCTCTCTCTCTCCTCTAGAGACTTAGATCCTTCTCCAACCTCCCCCCTCCAAATCAACTATTGCATCTCTCTCACAGACATCCATAGCGTCGGGCTCCTCTGTGTCTCTCTCACTCTCTTTATCTGCTCTCTTTACAACACACTCTCTTTTGAGTTTTGAGTGAGAGTATTTTAATAATTTTACCTCCTATTTAACAGTTCCGTCCATATGAAACAGAATATATTAGATTCTAATGGCATTCTAACCATAGGGATATAATTGAATAATTTTTTAAATTTTAGGGGTATAAGTATAATATATAAATTTCAGGAGTATACATTAGAATGAATAGATTTCAAGTGTATGTATATAATTTTCCCAACAAATAATTATGTATCAATCAAATTTGGCTAATGCTTTATAAGACATCATGATAAGGGTGTGTTTATCATGAAATGGAGGACAATATAAACGTTCAACAAACTTTATGAAGCACAGGAAAGGTGATGTTGCATTTGTACAGTGTAGAAACATGGAGGACAGAGACATCCACTTATAACCTACGTTTTGGAATATAAGTTATAAAATTCATGAGATAATCTCAAGATTAGATGGTGATAAAGGTTTAAAGCCAATTATTAACTTTTACATTTGATAGCGATTGTACTGATAATGGAGGCAAGAATTTTATTCAGCGAGATCACTCTACCAATCCAGTGAAATTAATCTTTTTATAAAAAATGTCTAACTAACTCAATTTAATAAAAAAATTTATAATTATTAATAAAAATTTAAAAATTTAGTGAGATATTAAAACTCCGGTCGTTGTATACTAGATCTGTCTATGCTAATAATCTACGTGTTTATTTAAGTTTTGTAGAGTCTTCATTCCTATATAAATAAATACCTATAACTAGAGAGGCTACATGCATGTACCTCGCAATTTTGCTCTAATCTTTTTACAGTCTAAGTATTCTAAGACAGCGAGAAAATTAAATGATTACCTCATGATTGACCTGTTATAGAGGTAATTTATGCTGAAAATTTCAGGAAAAAAACCATTGACGTCTCTCTTGGAAACGGCATAATCTAAAACCTAAGAATTTTTTTCCCCTTCTCTCTCTCTCTCTCTCTCTCCATATACAGCTGTAATTTAGAATTAATTAAAAAAGATTAATTAGATCAGATACGTACTCAAATAACCTCCACTTGAAGCTAAATATGGTCAAATTCAAGTTATGCGATTCTAATGAGCTTTCACACATGACCCTATTAGAATTACTCGTAGGATGTCTTTTTTAGTTGATCTTTTTATACCCCTTTTTAATCATGCTCTGTAAATAATGATAAGCATAATTTTTATTACTAATTACCCCAAAAAAGTAATCATAAACCACACAAAAAATAAGAAAAACCCATCTATATCTCCATCTACGGCCGGTGGGGGACACCCGGACGGGAACAACCCCCTCCCGCGTCCACTGCACGAGTCCACGACTCGGTATCGCCAGCTCCACCAATCCCAGCAGTGGATAAGTTGGAACGGAGGCATCCCTCGCTCATGTAGCCCAACACCACAAAGAAGAGATCCAACTTCTCCCCCCACCGTCCCCGGTTTCTCTTGTTCGGTGTTGACCAGCATCTCCCATCAGAAGAAGAAGAAGAAACCCCCCCAAAAAATTGAGACTTGAGAGGAACAGCCATCGACGTCATCCAGCTTCCGCTTTGACCTCCTCCCCACCTTCTCTGACCATGCCCACTCCACACCCTTTAAATTCCCCCACTCTCCTCCTCTCCACAACCCGATTCTTCTGCATGCTGCTTCTCCACGCCTCTTCCTTCTTTATCCCCAATCCCATCTTCCCCTGCTCCAAGAGACACACTGTGGACTGCAATTAGGAAGGAATAGCCAGTTGCAGAGGTGGGATAACCCCGGAGTCGGGCTAGTTGCGGGATTGGATCGATACGCGCCGTTCGCTGGGACACGGGGGATCGGAGGAGGGAGATGGGGGGGAGGAGGGGGAATGGCAGGGAGGAGCTGGACGTGAACGTGCCGAGCTTCTTCCGGTGCCCCATCTCGCTGGACGTGATGAAGTCCCCCGTCAGCCTCTGCACGGGCGTCACCTACGACCGGTCCTCCATCCAGACCTGGCTCGATACCGGCCACAACACCTGCCCCGCCACCATGCAGGTCCTCCCCACCACCGACTTCGTCCCCAACCACACCCTCCACCGCCTCATCCAGCTCTGGTTTGCCCAGTCCCGCCGCTGCCACCGACCCCAGTCGGCCTCCGAGCCCGCCGCCTGTTCCTCGCCGCGGGACCTCCTCCGCGGCCTCGCCGATGCCTCGTCCGGGGACTCCGTCCCCCTCCTGCGGAGGATCGCGGAGGCCGCAGAGGACGCAGCCAGGGTCCGCGAGCTGGCGGAGGACGGCAGCTGCGTGTCAGCCCTTAATGGCATTCTCGTCAGGGGCGGCCTCGGGTTGGAGGCGATGGAGGCCGTGGCAAGGGCTCTGTCTTCCGTCTTGGTTGCCCAGAAGGAGGGGGGCGGGGCAGGGTTCGACAAGTCGCTCGCCGATCCCCGCACGGTGTCCTCTCTGCTCGCCGTCGTCAAAGACGGGAACTTGGAAGGGAGAATCGCTGCGGCGCGGGTGCTGGAGGCGATCGCCTCCTCCGGCGCCGAGAACAAGCTGCTGGTGGCGGGGACGGAAGGCATGCTGGCTGCGCTTCTCCGCCTGGTGGGCGAGGAGGAGGAAGGGAAGCCGCTGGACTCAAGAGCCCTCGACGCTGGCCTCTCCTGCCTCGTCGCCGTGTCCTCCCCTCGGCGTGTGCGGCCGCAGATGGTGCGAGCTGGAGTCGTCCCGGTCCTGGGCAAGCTGCTCGCCCGTCCCTCGACGCCGCAATCGGCGTCGGAGAAGGCGCTGAAGCTGATGGAGACGGCTTCGACGTGCACGGACGGCCGCGTGGCCATCTGCGAGGACCCCGCCACGGTGGCGGCCATCGTGGGGAAGATGATGAAGGTGTCGGCGGCGGGAACAGAGCACGCGGTTGTGGTACTGTGGAGCGTGTGCCACCTGTTCCGTGACCGGCGGGCACAGGAGGCGGTGGCGGCGAGCAACGGTCTGACCAAGGTGCTGCTGCTGATGCAGAGCAACTGCTCGCCCGCTGCCCGGCAGATGGCCGGCGACCTGCTCAAGGTCTTCCGGGTGGGCTCCAAGAGCTGCCTCCCCAGCTACGACTGCAAGACCACCCACATCATGCCGTTCTGAGATCATCAAGATTAGAACTTTTAGAAGATCAGAACACCCCAACCCGGGCCCTCCGCGTGTTCTTCCCCAGGCCAGGAACAGTACCTCCTCTGCAAAAAGTGTCAGCCATGCAGCTCTGCAGAAGCATATGGGTCTCGCATCCAGTCCAAAAAAAGTCCATTTGATCTGATCTTTATTAGGAATTAGTAGAAAGCAGGAACAACGTCCATGGGACAACATTTTGTAAAAACTTGCATAGATAATTTTTTTTTATCTGACCTGACATAGTTTAGAGAAGAAGAAGAAAAGGAATTCTATTCATCTCTCTCTCTCTCTCGTGTACGTTCCTTTCTCTAATTTCCCTGGGATTTTCTTGTGGAATTCGTGAAAGTGAAGGATGAGAAGGAATCCAATTTGACTGTCTAATCGACGTGAATCTTCTTTCCTGCGTTCGAACAGTTTGCCCAAATTCGTTTCGGATTGTAGAATGGAGGAATTGGATAACTAGGCAGTCACCAACATGACCGGGATCAGTTTAGTGGGTCATGAAGTACTGAAAAAAACAGATGAAGTTCACATCGAACTGATATTGACATCAATCACAGTAAATTTTCGACCAAGAACAAACTTTTTGCTGACCGAGTTAATGGTCTGATCTTAAAAGTACTACTCCATTGGGGGCCGGGGGCACCTCCTCTATGGCTTCAATTGGTGGCACCTTACACCCTCCGTCAAGTTTCCCCGGGAGTTTGCGTGGTCTGAAGATGCGATTTCCCCCACCGTGAAACCGCCGACGAATGATGACATGCATTTACTCATGACGCTCTATGCGACGAACGATGTTGGCTCTCCCCAACCTGAATTTCCTATGAATTTTGGGTTTGCTCAGTTGGTATGGACTTTGGGTCTCTATTTGCTTCGTGACTCTCTTGCCATGCTTTGGCCGTACCGATTGCATGGTCTTGGTGTGGAGCTCTGGCCATGGCCTGTATCGTCCTCTGCCTGCTCAATTATATTCATTTTTACTAATTATTTGTGTGAAACGAAGGATACTACTTATATTGTCAAAAAAAAAAAAAAAAAAAGTTCCCAGGCCTCGGATCCGAGATAGAGACTGGCCGCAAGTGCTGAAACAGTAGTGGCCGACCGCATAAGGTGGCGCCATTCGATTGGTAGAGAAGACATGTTGTGTGAAAATTAGATAAGTCTCTTGGACTTTTGGATCCCCCACCCCCATCCCCTTCCCCTTCCCCTTCATGTGCAGACTTCCTTACTGGATTCACGATCGACCACAGTTGTTGCGGCGCTGCATGAGAGCATGGATCTAGATTGTTTTATCGTTTTACCGACGGGGCTTATTTGAAACCTTGAATCACAAATCTCCATTAATTATGGTAGCCATTTTAACTCTGAATATGTGGGGTTAGCTCGGTGTAAATGCATAGTTAAAATTAAATTAATTTTGGAGTGGTGATATAGACTAATCAGAGAAATTATGTCGGGATAACTCTATTTGATCAGAACAGGTGAGGTAGCGTCACTCTTAAATTGTAAAGGAAACTCTAGTTTTCTTGTTTCAAAATAATTTAGATTAAAAAATAAGTTAAGTTGCATCTACATATCTTAACCCAAAATTAATACATAACCTGTTGCAAAAGTGGGTCCAAGGGTTCGGGAAATTTCACAAAGGAAAAGTCTCACCTCTGAAGATTCAAACAAACGTAGCCTGGCGTTGAACAGTAGTAGTAAACAGTTTGACCCACCCAAATTTCTAAATGATGATAAATATTTAAAACTTGCTGCTTGGATATTATAAGAGCTCCTTGGAGAAGGAGCCCTCTTCGAACTTTGTGTCTTTTGACCACCCCGATCCCAAGCTAAACCATGTTTATCTTAACCTTCCACCTTTGTGAAGTTAACATCAGAAAAGGGTCAGCATGCGGCTACAGGAGGGAGAGAGAGAGAGAGAGAACATGGCCAAGAGAAGGGACGATTGCGACTGGGGGAGGAGAAGTAAAGTGGTGGCCAGGTGCATGAGAAGCTGCAAGGGTTTGCAGTCGAAACGTGTCGAGGGGGCGAAGTTAAAGGGCAGAGACTAGAGTTTGCAAGGAAGTTTGAAGTCCCTCTTATGTGATTGGAAGTTTGCAAGGAAGTTTATTTTGTGTGTGTAAAGAACAACAGTTTCACAATAAATTGTGATCAAGATAAAACAAGTAATATAATATGAAGTATTCTTTCAATCAAAATTCTCTACTATTTAGCGAAAACATAGAGTCAGAGTTCACAGTTATCATGGTCTAGATTGAGCACCCACTATTTGTCTTAGTAATTTCGAGATACAATCAAAATCGATTTACTCGAGAGTGGACATACGTAGAAAGAATACTTTCATATCAGATAGTGATTGAAATGACCCATGAACTTAATACGGAATCTTTCTTCGTTTGACAGTTTAAAGATCTGAACTGGATGACCAGATTATGGTAAGATTTTATGGATATGGCTATATCTTGTCCTCCTTAGGATCCATATATATACACTACTCTCGGCAGTGAGACCGGTGGGTTTTGGAAGTGTCGCCCATTCAAAAGGCGCCAAAGCCATCACCAGAGTTGTGTGACAAAGAAGCGAAATGTTTAATACCCTTTAAAAGGAAGATAATAAAAATGATGTGAATTATTTTCTAAATAATTTTATTGATTGAAAAAGAGAGAGAGAGATAGAAACATTTATTACCCTTCAACCAATAAAATTATTTGAAAGACAACCTACATCACTTTTATTACCCTCTTTAAGAGGCACTAATAAGTATTTCTCGACAAAGAAATTCTCCAATTCATATCCAAGAACTACATCCAGAAACACGCACCCAACATTTGGCCATTCGCACTACCAGAGCAGAAAATGGGAATAAAACGATTTTAATTGCAGTCTCTCAAGCTTCGTCAAAAGCTAGCTGTTGTTCACGCGGCTTTCACAGTTTGGGGACTGGCCATGCTTCAACATGTCCCCTTAACTAGAGAAGTATCTATATATATATGTCGATGGTGCATATATGGCACCAGTACTGAATGAAATGAACTGGCAACGAAGAAGTCATATAGGTTCCTTCCCCGACCTTATGCACCTGGCTATGCCTGAAGTTGTTCCCCTAACCACTGAAGTTAGGTGATGGTGGGATTAGTGATTGAAGTGAATTGTTTGTGATAAGATTGTTTAATGTTCCGTTCCCGGGACCTTGTGCACATGGCTGTCATAATATATATAGGAGCTGGCCACGCTTTAAGTCGTTATCTTAACCCAAAGGTTACATCCGAGCTAATGGCGCCATTTTTTTTCTTCAAGAAAATTAACTCGGCCCACTCACTTAATTTTAGAATCTTCTTTTAAATTTCTTTTAGATTTTGATGTACATGGAGGGTCTTGTAGCTAGCTCATTAATTGAGTCACTAGCTAGCTCCTTCACTAGTGGCACTAGTGAAATAACAAAATAATCTCAAGCTAACTTGCAACTAGATCTGATCACCTCTTTTTCAAAGCCACTTTCCCACGAGCAAATTAAGGTCGAGGAGAATTATATCTGATAGTAAGATTATAAGCTTGGCCTTCACCCACATGAGAGAAATAGCAAGAGACTTAAAAGATTTCTAAGTCTAGTTCAAGAGTACTGTACAGCTATAGTAGGTCATACATACATATATATACTAATCTTATAACCATAGGGTAACATAAGCGACTTGGTAATTAAGATCCTTCCTAACATCGATCCCCATCTCACTTTTATGCTTCTCTTCTCCACCTGATTCATACCCTTCATGTTTAAAAGTAGCCAAAGATAGAACCAGACGTTTTCATTAGACACTGCACCATCCTCATACGCCTCTTGCATGTCCGCATGCAAACAGAGATCAGGAAAAAGTGTGGAAAAAAGACAAAAGGGAAGAACATTAATACACAGCAGCAATTTTTCTTTCGACAAACTGATAAGAATTGGGGAGTTCCATCCCCACCACACCCCCTGCTCTTTGGCCGTCTCTGCCTTTTCCCCTCCTCCCCCGCCACATCAAAACGCCGTCGTCACGAAGAAACAGAAGAATAAAACGGCAGAGATCGATGGGGATGCGCGCGCGCGCTCGTGTTGACCAACTAGTTCGTGGGAAGAAGGGAACAGGGTGACTCCACGTGGCGACACGTCAATGGACACCGCCGACGCGAGGCCGGGCCAGCGGGTCAAACACGGAGAGTTTGTCCGTTCGTGGTCCTTGGGTTTTAAAAAAAGTGGGCCCCGCATCTGGCTGTCGTCACCGCCGGTCCCCGCCGTGGTCGGTGACGGAGGAGAATTTGGTGAATGCCGAACGTTGGAGGAAAACGACAAAAGAGAAGTCGGCCAATCGGAGGGAGATATGGGACCCATAATAATATATATATATATATATATATATATATTTTTTTTTTTAATTTTTCCTATTATATACTGCCACGGATCTTTTTCTTATTTTATTTGGTGGGTTTGGGGGCTATCTATTGGATCGAGGTGCA
The DNA here is from genome assembly GCA_014218235.1 of Colocasia esculenta. NCBI lineage: Eukaryota > Viridiplantae > Streptophyta > Magnoliopsida > Alismatales > Araceae > Colocasia > Colocasia esculenta. Next base: position 10,480,185 of record CM024755.1, on the reverse strand, counting down.
TGCTTTGAGGATTGCTTGGTTTTAAGATGTAGAAGAGAATAATTGGGAAGGCAAGGGAGAGATAATAAAGTTGAAAGTGTTGATACATGAGGAGTGGACACAGTGGTTAAAATATTTTAACACGCGAGTTTTAACCTCTATATCTCTGCAAAAAAAAAAAACTTAACTAGGATACATTTTAATTTGTTCACAAGTTTTTGCTTTCATCTAGAGAAATATATGTGGGTTTTGATTCATCAACGGAGAAGACTCACAACTGGATCAGGCAGACAGGACATGGAATCACAACGACGGTCCGATTGGTTCAGCTTAAAATCTCACAAAAGATTTTTTTAAAAAATTATGTAATAATATATTTATTATTTCTGAAAAAGTAATTTATGAAATTTTTTTATCTAAAGTCTATATATTTTGACATCTTTCGTGAGATCTCGTGAGTCATTTTCCTCAATATTATTCTTTTTACGTAGGATTTTTACGAGAGAGAGAGACTACAATCTTTGATCTCATTTATATTGCTCGATGCTTGGAGTCCGACAGTTATTGCTCGACGGTTGGCGACCGACACTCAGTGTCTGACGGTCAACGCATGGATCCCTACAGCTGATAGTAGTCGATGGCTGTTGGTGGCGACCGACGACCAGTGCCATGTGGCGTACGTCCAACAGTCGATCGTCGATAATCAACGTACGACAGTCGACGCCTGAAGCTTGGTGGCCAGTGTCTGACGTTTGACGCTCGATACCCAACGTCCAATCACCGACAAACGATGTTCGACAACTAGGGCCTGACACTTGACGGCAATCAGTCGGGTTGCCAACGACTTATGCTCGATGATCGACGATAGTATCGACAGCCTGTGAGTGACTTATGTCGGTCTCGAGACAATAAATATCAATTAAGAATTATCAAACGCCACTTAAGTCGGCAACCATTGTGCTCAAGATTTTTTAAAATAATTTTAAAAAAATATTTTATTGAAAAATAAATATAAAAAATCTTTAAAAAGAATTATTTATGTGGGTAATTATATCTTTTATTTTTCTATAAATATTATTCTTTACAAAATTATTTTTTTCTATAAATATATTTTACAACCAATCAAACAAACTCTGTGTCGATGGTCGCTTTGTTTTCTCCTTGTCTCTTTCCTTGAATGGGGAAAGGAAACGGAATAAGCATGAGCTTAATGGGTTCTTGAATGTGGTCAAATTGTCAACTACGAACTTCAACTTGAATTTGGCAAATAAAAGCATGGCCCATCACATTTAAACTATTTAGTTATCACTTCATAAAAGAAGAAGTTGTAACCCATGTCTATTTAGTGTGAAGAAATGGGGGTATAAATAATCCACATTGATGTAGGAAAGTGAAGGGCCCACAGCAATGACCGAAGGCCCTGCCATGTAGAAGACAATCACAAGCTTTCAAGGGAGGTGTTAGCAAAGAAAATCATTTGGTGACACTATTTTATAACACATGTATTTGATATTATTTACATGTGATATTTTAAATTTTATGTCATATAAGAGGTGTCAAACATATGTGTCAAACGTAAGTGTCACCAAATTATTATTTTTTTTTATCAAAAATTTCAACTTAGAACCTCCTCTCGACTTGTGTACTTGGACATGGCAATCAGTGAACAAGATAAGCCACCAAGATTTGAGTTCACACTTTCAGTCAGAACGGCTGCATTGAAAGTAGGGCTGTAAACGTAGCGGATACGGAGTGGATATAGATTTTTTGATTCTGATCTGAATAGTTAATCGAATAATTCATATCCGCTTCAAATACGGAGTGGATAATTTAATCAGATAATTTTTAGATTCGGAGCGGATACAAATATTGTTTGTTTCGAAAATATAAATTTAATAAAAGATATTAAGTGATATAAAAATCATAAAAATTAAAAAAATGTGTAATTTTCTTTTAAAAAATACAAATGTCAAAGACATTATCTAAACAAAAGATTAACATTAGATATATTATATATGGATCATTGGATTTAGGATATAATGGTAAAAAATAACCTCATTTCGGAACGGATCTTAAGCGGAGCGGATCACCTGTTTCTGTATCCGCTCCGTTTATTATCTGGATAATCCGTATCTAAAATTCGCTCCGCCAGATATTTGTTAAACGGATAATATCTCGTTAACCGAATAAAAATTTGAGTTAGATCTGGGTCCGTTTACAGCCCTAATGGAAAGCGGGGAGGAAAACAAAAATCCAAATATACCTCTCTAACGCAATTAACTTACATGTGATCAATGCCATTAACTATGCAGGAGGATGCCACACAAGCCCCACTTTCCTATATTCTTTTCTCCTCTTTCAGTGCATATAGCTCGTTTTTGATAGCAAGAGCTTGAGAGAGGGGTCCATCAGTGCGTTTAACTTTTTGCCACCTCTTGATAACTCTTCCATTCTAACTAAACTAGCTGGTGTAACATTTAAGACGTTTTATGAAGGGAACTAAGCAAAACCCTTTCAATTTTGTCAGATTGTTTTTTCTTCAAAAACTTGGGGAGTCTGAAGAGGGGATTTGATCCATCAGTCCTGTTTCTTGACTCCGTGGATGGGCCTTGCGGTCGCCTTGCATAAGTGTCTGGGACGATCGAGTTCCGACCCATTTCCCACATGCCCTCGGTTTGGGCCTTTTGGCGGACTTTTCATGGGCTAGTATAGGATAGCTCTGCTATTGGGCCGCCTATTTTTTAGGTTAAAAAAAAGGAGAAAAAAACAAATAAATCAATGCGGTGAGCGTGGATCGAACACGCGACCTTCAGATCTTCAGTCTGACGCTCTCCCAACTGAGCTATCCCCGCACTGGATGATTGAAGTTTAAAATAGATTTTACTTGTAATTGTCTTTTAACTAACCGCATCATACGAACATTTATACTTTATCTACATAGTATATATGTCATCATCGTTGTATCTCAACATTTGGTGTTGACTATATCAACCTTATCCCACCATTCTATCAAACCCTAGAAAAGTCTCTACTCCTTTATCACGTAGGATCAGCGACAAGGCCAAAACCGAGTCTGTAGCGAGATGAACAGCCGCAGCACGGCATTCAAAGAGACAACGGAGAAAAGACAAACTTTCCAGTTGACGGTAGGCAAAGTTAATTCAAATTCCAGATGGGCTTCGGGGCTTTTTGACTCCCCCTTTCTTCATCGCCTCATTCACCCAGCACGGGCATGTCCAATAAAGCCAGCATTCTATTCCCAGAAATTAAGAGCATTACAGCTACCAGTATATGACTCAAAATCCCAAAGAAAACGAGAATAAGGGAAACTTGTTTAGCAATCCTATGACAAGAATCCTTGGGGGGGCATGAAGCCCAGGCCAAACAATGATACACTGGGTTCTCCTGGCATTTATGTGCCTAATGCCATAATCCAACCAAAGCCAAAACCATAGAGAAACTGCAGATTTTTCTCCACCAGAAGCACGAGAACTTTGAACATCGCACAGCGGCATAAGAAATCAGGTGCTCCAGACAGACGTCCTTCATGAGTTTCATGTTCACGAGGCCACAGCAGAAGCACTTCTATAATCAACTAGGAACACTAGCTGAGATGCTGCCATGAAGTTGTCACTTTGTCCGAACGTTATCAGCTGCAGCTCGAACTCAGTGAGCCAGACTGAATCTAGTCCATCCACCCACTCACCCTTCAGTCTTGTCAGCCCATGCTTTGCTACATTCTGGAACAGGAACAATGAAAAACAGAAAGGGGAATTTGTAAAGTCTAAGACAAAATTGAAATTCAAAATAAGAAGTGCATCAAAATGTTGCAATAAGAAAATAATTTGTTTTCTGTGTTCACATTCTCCCTCAACCTTCAGCTGCTATACTTGTACAGCTGTTCCTATAATTCCTAGGCACACATACAACCACCTCTTATGAAATATGAAGTGGATCAGTAAAGGAAGAAGGTATATTACCCACGTAGCTGAAACAGTATTAAGGATCGAGTGAAAAGATGACAGCATCACAAAGGAATCGTGTACCGCAGATGGTTCTAAGCCAGAACGCCCGGTTATTTAATTTTTTTCCAGCACTAGAAAGTAGGATTTCTGACCACTCCCCGATTCTTATTTGGATGGAGCCTTTGACCAATAGCCTGTGGTAGCCGTGCTCTCGTACTCCTCGGTGGATGTTTTTTTTTTTTTGAAATGTAGATGGTACCACAAAATATATTGAGAGAGAAAGAATGAAAAGTGTAGAGGTATAGACAGCCAAAAAACCTCTACACAACAAAAGGACTCTCCAAATTGGTGGGATAAACCACCTCACCTCCCTAAACACAAAAAGAGTGGGGCACGCAGCCCATCAATGACACCCAAATGTTTAGCCCAAAAGTAGCTCTCTCTAACAAAAGCAAAAAGACAATCCTCTGAACACTCTTCTCTTATGAAAATCCTACTATTCCTCTCATTCCATAGGGCACATATGGTAGCATGCAGGATGAGCCACCACACAACCTCGTCCCCCTTAACTGACCATCTTCTGTGCTAGCCAAGCAAAAGTTGATGTACCTCGACAGACTAGGAAGAGGCTGCTGGACACACTGCTCAACCAAAGACCAGATCTTCTTCATGAAAGAGCATGTTGAAAAAAAATGGTCCAAATCCTCCTCTTTGTCCCCACGAAGACAGCAGCGCGTGGATATATGAGGTAGAAACCGAGCATGCTTGTCGCACGTGGACCTCCCGTGGGAAACCCTCCATATGAATATTTTCACCTTTAAAGCACGTGGATATATGTCTAAAAACATATTGCCGAACTTCCCCATTGCTTAGGGAATGATAGTCCAATCTAACTGAAAATTTCCCTGTCCTCTCTCTCATCTCAATGTCCAGACATCCCCCCTGCTGACAACCGGCCTGAAGGGAAGAAGGGAAGCCAGGAGTTGCGCAAGCTGACAGGTCTCCTCAACAGAGAGATCCCTCCTGAAGGTTGGAGTCCAGGTGCCACCAGATAACTGTGCCACAAAAGTGCTGCCCACAGAGGTAGAAAGACGGCTAGAAATAGCAAATAAGGCAGGGAAAGACTCCGCCAATGTTAACTCCCCACACCACCTATCCTTCCAAAACAAACACCTATGTCTGTCACCCAAGGACACCCTGACACTGGCTCTGACGAAGTCTACACACCGGCATACTCCTCAGTGGATGCATGCAAAAAAATGCCCAGACACGCTGTTCAAAGCTCTAGAAGGCCTTGTTTGAAGTGGACCAGCCAGGTTCCGTTTGGACCTAGCTTGTTTCATTACCTCAGCCTTCAGCACCATCATCTCTTCTCGCAGAATACAAAGAGTTTGAATTTCAGGTCAGCTTGAAAGCAGGTCAACTAGGATAACTGGTTTAAAAGACCACCCATGCCCTCAAATTGAATGGTTGATTTACTCATGCCTACTTCTCCCGTTTCTCCCGTTTCTCCCTTTTCTACAGATGCCATGACCATCACTTATGTTCACACAGACCATTTGCAACAAGCTTCCTATCTTCTTTCTCTCCTCTAAGTATGTGACCCAAAGAAACCAGGGTACTCTGGTCCTCTTCATTTTTTTTTGCCTTGCCTCTCTTACACCTCAACGTGGGAAAAAATCCTATGCTGTACCATAATTTTGACAGTTAACATTTATCTCCTCCATTCACAATAACATAAACTCCAGTGAAAAGGTTGTGGTCCATACACAGTAAAAATGTTGCACTCCTCCATACTATCTTCATCCGTCTCCACATGTAATCTACCAGAACAGATATTGATGTTCCTTCTTCATTTTTCTGAAAGTGGGAGATTGGGTGTTATTTCCATAGGGTGTATTTGGAAGAAATCCATGCGGATACATTCAAATGCAACAAGATTTAAGAGGTAAAGGGAATTTTTCATGGACTTCTTCCTTTTCATCAGAAGTGTACAAACTCAGGTGTCTATTCCATGGTATGCGCAATTTCTGGTGTGGGTAAGGATAACTGGATGACAGTTGCACAGGTAAATGGTGTTTTTGGTTACTTTACATTTCCTCACTCAGGGATTGCAAAAGAGAGATACTAAGTGGGAATCTTGCTTGGGGACTGTTTGGATCTATAAAGGGCCTTCTAGGATTTAATTTTGTGTTCGCATGTAAGTCTTTCCCCTCAGACTCATTGGCAATACAATCTCAATCTGCATCCTAAAATTACATGATCATCGGCATCTTAAATAGCAGAGTGAGCACAGGAAATGGTTAATATGTTAAGAGTTCAGAAAAATTCCCCAACACTTTATTAGTAAACTATCGTTGGTAACAATGAGCCTACATTACATTTGTTTTATGTTGGATATGATGCCTTCATAGCAGCAGCTTCTTCACGGTACTTTGTTCATCCATTAAAGTTTGATCTTCCTACATGATTTCCATACACCAGACCACAGTTCTTTCTGATTTCATATGTTACTTGTCACTACAACAGCTAAAATAATCAACAACGGTGAAAACTCTTATACACCATGATGATGAAAAAAAAGTAGTTAAAAACATGGTTTGGCGCATCGGAGGCGAATCGGTGCAAATCACAGGAAACCCGATGCGCGATTCGGATCGATTCTCCCGGATCCGGTCATTCAAGCAAATCGGACCCGATTCGCACGATCCGATTCGACACTGGGCGAATCGGGCGCGATTCGCCCGATGCCCTTAAGGGTGTCAGCCGATGCGCTGCGAAAGGGACTGTACAGTCCCGATTCGCAGCGCAACAGGCCGGAGCCCTCTTTCTCCCCCTTGTTTCATTTTTTTTCTGGAAAAACCCCTAGATCTGCATGCCAGTCCACAAGTGGAGGGGTCCTACGTGGGTTTGAAGCCATTTGGATGTGGATTTGGAGGTATTCAAGCCTTGTTCTTCAAGGTTTTTGGAGGTTCTACAGGGGTTTGAAGGTAAGCCACCATAATCCTTCATTTTTTTGATTTTTTCTTGGTGTATGACTTAGATCTTCATGGGAAATGATGTTGCAAATGATTGGTGTACACTTGCAACCATTTCTCATCAAGATCTACAAGTTTCTCAGGTAGATTTGAAGATTTTCCCTAAATTATGAATTTCTGAATAAAAATTTAAAAAATCTTAAAAAAAAATTGAAGAACCAAAATTTGATAGCAATATTTTATATAACTTCTATATCATGGTTAGAAGTTGATTCTATATGAATTGGAGCTATAATTAATTTATGTTCCCGCATGATTAATAAATGTTTTAAAATTTTCAAAAAAATAAAATAAAACTTGAAATTATAGAAAATGCCTATGGAGGTGTAAATGGATTTGTATGATCATGTCTATGAAAAAATTTATCATATAAGAACACTTTCTTTTAGTGTTCGAATTCTGAAATTTGAATTAATTTACGGTTAATATATTTAATTTTTATTTATACCTCCAGATGGCACCGAAGAATGGCTCTAATGATATTGGGTGGTAGCATGGCACCATGTTGGGTAGTAGACACAACTTCAAGTGTAATTATTGTAGCTTTACGGGACAAGGAGGTGGCGTCTCCCGGTTGAAGAAACACCTTGTAGGTGGCCGACTAGCATGCTACCATGATGTGCAGGATTGTAAAATGGTGCCAAGTGAAGTTAAAAAGCTTATGATTGAACATCTTAAACATGTTCGAGTAGAGACTGCAAGAAAAAGGGCGAATAAGGAGATGCAAGAGAGGATCATATCAGGAAGGGAACGGGATGAAGACATTGAGGATGAAGTAGAAATGTACGCAGAATATGTGCCTGATCCTGATGTGCAGGGAAGACGAGCCAGAATACAGAGCAGGGCTGAGGCATGGGAAGCTGACCAAAGGGCAGCTTACAGAGTCAGTTTCCAGGGAGCTCAGCATGAGGTTGGCAGTGGCTCAGGGGTAGGGGGCGCCGGCGGAAGTCAGTCCCGTCGATTTTCTAATGTGGGGGATTATTTCACTCGGCCCCCTCCCACACAAGAACAAGGAAGGCATAGCAAGAGACCCACAGGTGTGCAAATAGAGGACGTGGACCCTTGTGTATATCCTAGGGAGCATGGCAAGCAGACTAGGATTGAGGATGCATACAACCAGCAGGGGCCGAAATACAAGGTGCGTCGAGCAGTTGCAAAGTGGTGGCACCATGTAGGGTTACCATTCAATGCAGCGAATAGTCCTTATTACAAAACTGCTATATAGGAGGTTCAACGTGCAGGGCTACATGTGCAGTCTCCTACAGCTAGGGACTTGGCTGGGAAATATCTTCAGGAAGAAGTTAATGAGATCAAGTCTTATATTGACAGCTTTAAGAAGAAATAGGAGAAGTATGGTGTCACATTGATGTGTGATGGTTGGTCGGGCACCACCAGGAGCAGACTCATCAACTTCCTCGTATATTGTGATAGACAAGTCTTCTATCACAAATCTGTTGACGCATCAGATAGAGTACACAACTACGAATACATTTTGAGTTTGATGCGGGACGTTGTTGATGAGATTGGTGAGCAATACATTGTGCAGGTGGTGACGGATAATGGATCTGCCTACAAAAAAACAGGAGAGGAGTTGATGAAGATTTATCCTCATCTTTACTGGACCCCATGTGTTGCCCACTGTGTTGATTTGATGTTAAAAGAGATTGGGACACTGCAAGCCGTCAAAATGGTGGTGGATGCAGGGTAGAAGATTACAAGGTTCATCTACAATCATTATGTTGTATTGGCGTGGATGAGAGAGTCCACAGGTGGAGAGTTGTTGAGGACGGCTGTCACCCGCTTTGCAACAAACTTTGTCGTATTACAAAGCCTATTGAAGCACAAGGATGGATTGAAATGCATGTTCAGGGGTGATAAATGGTTGCAAAGCACTTTTGATGGAACATCGGATGGAAAAGAGGTGGAAGGCATCATCATCAATTTGAATTTTTGGGATCGGGTGTTCAAGCTAGTTCAGATCATTGAACCTCTATATGAGATATTGAGGGTGGTTGATGGGGATAGGAGACCTTCTATTGGATTGGTGTACACAAAGCTTGAAGCCGCGAAGAAGAGTAGAGATCTAGATATGGCGGGTAAGGAAATTGTTGATATTTTTGTATTGCACTAAGTATTAATGTATTTTACAACCATTGATATTTTATACGTCAATTGCAGCATATTATCTCCACCCTACATACCATTACACGCACGAGCTGACATATGAGGATGACTTGACGGCTACTTTTACAAGAGTTGTTGAAAGATTGTCAAGAAATCCTGTGCAAGGAGCGGATGCCATTGATGAGGCAAGTATAGGGTTATCAACTTCCATCCAAACAAATACTTGAATTTGATATGCATGATCAATTTAATAAATGCAGATGAAGAGCTTTCGGGAGGCTATTGAGGACTTTGCTGAGCCATTTGCCATTGCTGGTCGGGAGCGTGTTGAGGGTTGTAATATGCTTTCCCTTTCATTTATTATCATTGCAACTTGATGGTTGAGGGCTAATTGAGTTTCACTAATTTGGTTGCAGCTGATTGGTGGTTTAACTTTAGGCATACTGTGCCAACATTGAGAAAAGTTGCAGTGAAGATCTTATCGCAGACATCCTCATCTAGTGGATGTGAGAGGAGCTGGAGTACATTTGCATTGATACACATCAAAGTGCGGAATCGAGTGTCATATAGGCGCTTGGACAACTTGGTGTACATGCACTACAATATGAGGTTGAAGGTCAAACATCTCACAGAAGATCCAAAGCAGCGTGGGGACATAGACTATGATCCTATTAACATTGGATTCCTACGGGATGAAGAAGACCCAATGGTTGCATGGGTTGCACGAGCAACCACAGAGCGGGGGGAGTATGAGTTAGATGAGGAGGCACATGATCCTGAAGATCCACCTCGCCCTAACACTTTCCTGGCAAGGGCAGTAGCAGAAGCAACAACAGAGGAGGAGGGAGATCGTGAAAATGTGGGACAGCCATACTCTCCTCATTATGAGATGGATCCAGAGGCTGAGGTGGATCTTCTTGGGGACATAGAACTAGAGCATGTTAAGCATACTATAGATGGGAGAGTAATTTCTTCGTTTCATATTACATATTTTATCAATTGCATTTGTGCTAATGTATCATGTTGGGGGCTATTGCAGGTGGAGGACATGGTCATGATGATGATGATGATTTTGAGAGGTTGATGAAAGGCCTCCCCCGCACACGATCTTTGAGGGAAACACCCTCACAATCTAGAAGGAGAGGGTCATCTACCCAGGTTGCTGCTCCCTCATAATCTACAAGGGCTTCCATATCATCTCAACTGGCAAAGGGGAAACAAATAGCTCAAGAATCCCACCGAAAAAAAGCTGGTGCAACACAGTCCCGGCCAACTAAATGAGTTGTTATACGAGAGCCACCTCCCCCAGTACAAAAAAAGAAGAGTTGGTTATCTGGTTGGAGATCCAAGAAAGACAAGAAATGTGCTACCCTCGTTGAAAATCCACTTGACATTGCAGATGCAGAGACTTTGGATCCAAATGCAGAGGATGACACACCGTCTTCGTTGGATTCATCCCGATTGCCCAATAGCGCCTCCCATGATTCGATGACTAATGGTGGGTCATCATTTTGTATTACACATTACCTCGAATGTAATTGTAATTGTGCTAACCTATTTTAAAATCATATTGCATTTGCAGGTGGTTCTTCTTCAGATGCTAGAGGTGGCGGTGGTGGTTACACACCTCAGGGAGGTGGAGGTGGAGGTGGTGACAGTGGTCAGGGAGGAGGAGATGGTGACAGTGGTCAGGGAGGAGGAGGTGGTGGGATGGCATTCATAGAGGAGCAATTTTTTCGGGGTGCAACCCAAGATACTAGTCATGGTGCCCCACTGCAGTACAATAGAAGGCAGAAGTTTAGACCTGACGGTCATGCAGGAGGTTCAGCAGTGGATTCCAATAGCTATGGCACTATGATATCAGACTTCGAGAGAATGAGTACACAAGAGTCTGTTGGATCCTATGGCGGCCATAGCTATCACCCCGAGTCCACTAGCACAGACTACTCTAGTAGGTACAGTGGGTACACTGCCACAGCAGGCTACCTTGGTCCATCTCTATATATGTATCCTCCTCTTGTAGCATTTTCTGTTCCTATTCCAGTTCATGTTTTTGCTCCTTTGGAAGATGTACAGATGGCACAACTGAATGTAGTACATCCTGGCTGCCAGATGTGGGACCATTATCTCAAGCTGTTTCGACAGAGATACCATACCATGATGACATGGGATGAGTATCGTAATTTTGTGTCTGAAAGAAAAGGTTATCACATTATTGGAGAGCTACCCTCAAAGTCAGATGAGTCAGAGTCAGTGCCTAGCCAATCCCAATGAAATGCATATGATCCATATCAGCAGGGGCATTGGGGATATTAGAGTAAATCATTGTATTCTGTATTGGAATTTAGAGTTTGATCGTTGTATAGTTGTATTTACTTTGTGCAATGTAAATATCTTTCTATTAATGAGTTTCAATTTGTTTTCACTCTTCTAATATTTTTTTAAATTGAAAATAAATATTTATATAGCAATTACATGATATAAATGTCATCGAATATGATGAAACACATTTACAAGAGGCCTAAACCAGACAATTAGTAAAAAAAAGGCCAGATTCAAAAGAATCGGCCAAAAAATGGGCCAGAAACCAAGTTTTTGGCCGCATCCATGTGAATCAGACTGAATCGGTCCCATTCGGGCGAATCGAACCGAATCGAAAGAAACCTGATTCAGCCCGAATCGCTGATGCGCCAAACCTTGGTTAAAAAGAGGTATCCATTCTAGAGATACACATCCACAGTAGTTAAAAAGAGGTATCCATTCTAGAGATACACATCCACAGTGCTACAAGATGAACACCAACAGCAATGAGATATTTGTTTGGAGGAGCAGAATGATTTTGAACTATAGAGATGCTCCAGAATGTGCCCACACCACATTTTCCTTTTTCTATTTCAATGCGTACAGTGAATCATTTGCAAAATTGACATGAAAACTATACATTTTATGATGGAATATAACCTATGTGATGGCAGATCTAAAGCTGTAAATTTCCATCTTGGCATACCATCAGGACTAATTTTCACATCTTACCAGGAAAACTAGATCTCCATCTTGTTTTGATATATTCACGAATCATGCCTTCCCATAGCAAACTAAAGCACCTAAGTACCAAACAAAATGGAAAAAGCATTTATGGAATATGGGCAAGCTGCAATGAGTTCTAGCCTGTGTAAATAAACAGGGGAACTCACAAGCATCTGCCATGCTGTACTTTGCATATGAAAAATAACAACTGTCTCATATTAGACTCCGACCTAGCTTAATCTGCCAAGGTGTTGGTCTCACACAGCTGAATTCCCATATTCTCTTTTGATGTAGAAAAATTCCTCACTCTTATTTCTCAAGTTATAACGATCATTATATTCACAGTCTCTTTTGTAGCAGAAGCCAATTCAGACTACATATTTTGCATGACTAAGTGTCCATTTTGCCTTCTTTTTATATCTACTTGAAATCTTTCCTGATCTTCTCCATCACTTGACTTTTAATATTTCTTAAAAGAAGCTCTATTAATCCACAGCTTCTTAAACTTCCTTGTTCCATCACCATCTCTCATGTAATGTTCTTCTCTAAGACCAGCGGATTGCCTCAAGACCTCTTTGCAACCATATAGACAGACCACCATAAAGTTCCCTATACTTTTAGATGAGCTCAGCAATTTATTGATTTTCTGTAAAGTTCCACCTAGTACACATGATTGTACCTAGCCTAACTTTCTTGTTAATTCTCCCAATCCTCGCATGTAATACTAAGGGGTTAAAATGACAGCCAACTAGTCTCATAGATTAACTAGCAATTCTTGCAACATGTTTCTCTTGTCTGAAAAAGGTGCATCCAGTGCACAAGGTTCTGCCAGCGCGGGCTCTGGTGAAGGGACGATGTACGCTGCCTTATCTCGATAAGTCGAGAGGCTATTTCCGGTTTCGAACCTGTGACCTCCCAGTCACGCAGGGGCAACCTTACCATAAACATGTTTCTCTTGTTTATGGTATAATAAAACAATTTGTGACACACATGGGTTCTCATCTTAGGAGGGACCCAGTCATCTTCTTAAGACATGTCTTTTAGATTAAGAAATTCTGAATCACAATATGAAGCAGGAATAATGGCCTGGTCAAGATCGACTTATGTGGTATAAGGACTACAATCAAGTTTGCCAAATGGTAAAAAGGGAACGAAAGAAAGTGAGAAGCCGCTGCCTCGCCATCGCTCCCATCAACTCTACAAGCCACGCCATTGCGCCTCTTCATCTACCCCCGCCATTGCCGCCACTTCATCTCCCTCCACCATTGTAAGCCCGCCACCACTGCAGCCTGCCATGCGAAACCCCTATCCCTTTCCTTCTTCTTCCCTCGATCTCTCTCTCTCTCTCTCTCTCTCCTTGGTTCCCTCTCTATCTCCCCGAGCTCTCTCTCCATCGGATCTCTCTCACACCTCCTCTTTACCGTTGAATTCCTCTCCTCCTCACTGCAGATCCCCTCTCTGTGTCCCTCTTCTTCTGCAAATCAGGCTGCCGCTGAACCCACCCCTCCCCAACACACCGCCACCGCTAGTGCCACCACTGTGCCACTTCCGCCACGGTGCTGCTTCCAGCAGCCCCCTGCGACGGGGAGGCCCGCAGGGACCAGGAACTTTGCCAAGCACCCCTTTGCACCGCCCTCCACATGTGAGCCACCCTTCCTATCTCCCTACTGCATGGCCTTCCTGCAAGGGGGAGCCCAGCCGGTGGATCACGCCGCCGCCGCACTGCCCTGCCAGCACTATGCAATCGCCGCCGCGCCGCCCCTTGCCACCACCCAACCACCAGCCCTCTGGAGTCTGGACCCCACCATCCAGAATTGCATCAGGAGCAACCCCTGCCCCAGCTAGGTCTCCACCCAGTCAACCGCGGCTGGGAGAGCCCGGCCCACCCAACCAAGGACTGGATTCCCCCAGGGTAGTTGGGCCAGTCCACCAGTCCTCTTAGGGGCCATCCTCTCGTCAGCTCGATTCAAGCCAGCATCGGGTTGGCATTGTTTGCTGGTCAGTCCAGCCCAAGTCCAGCCTAATCCAAGACCGGGTCAGCCATCCTTGCCCCATTCTACAGCAGCACCAGGCACCAGTCCAGGCCCGCTTTCCCGCATCAGCTCAGCAGGGAGTGCCAGCCAGCCCACCCTAGTTCTACAGTGGGCCATAGTCAATGCACACCCAAGTGGTCAGCAGCCAAAGTTCGACAAGCCCAGCTTGTCCCTCATCACAAGTGAGGAAAAGATCCTTTAACACAGTACGATCATGGTGAATATGAAGTTATCCCAGCTCGAATTAGGTTCGGAGTAATGTTTACTATTTCGATGGCTATTAGCTCAGCAGGGAGTGCCAGCCAGCCCTCCCTAGTTCTACAGTGGGCCTTAGTCAATGCACACCCATGTGGTCGGCTGCCAAAGTTCGACAGGCCCAGCTTGTCCCACATCACATGTGAGGAAAAGATCCTTTAATACGGTATGATCATGATGAATATAAAGTTATCCCAGCTTTAGATCTGACTAAGATTAATAGCCATCAATTCTCCACCCTCTTTCACCAAAGTATCAACTAGACACCTTACATCTCCACTACCTCAAGAAGATATAGAAAAAAGATTAGACTCCTCAAATAGATCATCCTACTTCTGAGCAGTCTCCTGGCTGACAAAAGTGGAAAGAAGCATTGAATGGAAACTTTCATCTTTTAGCAATTGGATTTCAATACCACGCAGCCTCCCAAGGATCAGGTACTGTTTTTATGGAGCAAGGTAGCACCTGCAGCTTTATGGGCCATCCATTGAGACAACATCATCTAGGCCAGTAGGCCTCCTCGTTTAGTGATTACAACAGAATGCAACTCCATAACCCATGAGTCTTCTTTGTCTCAGTGCCACTGGAAGGTGCATTGTTGCTCGGAAGAAAGAGAGAGAAAGGAATCAAAGGGACAACTGAAAGAAAGAGAGAGAAAGGAATCAAAGGGACAACTGAATCGCTGCTGCAATTTCCATCGACCAGTTTCCATCTCATGAGATGGTGACCTATCCTGGAAAACAGATACCACCACACTTAATGGCTTATATTCACCCATGGACTCTGACAGATGTAAACAGCATTTTCAAAGAAAATGATGAGGAATGCATACTACACGAGGACCACTAACCATACTAGGTTTGAGAATTCAAGTGAAGTTACGTTTGTTTGTGCTACAGTATCAGGCTCTGGAAAAGCCTAAGGACATATCTAGGCATGCCAAGGTGCACGCCTCTTTTGCATGCTCACTTATGTTTCTTGCCGTTTCAGCCCTCTACACTTCCTTGGCCAAATGACACTTTGAAGACTGTGGTGATGGACATGGCAATAATATCAATTTCATTCTGACATTTCAACAATCGTCCAGTTTTAGGCTCAAATAAGGACACATCATTATTGATTTGAATAACATGTTCCTTCTTTCCTCCAGTGCTTGACAATTTCCTGTAGAACAGTTGTCTAGTTGTGTTGCAAAGGCACTCATTGATGATTTCGTGTCAGCAAAAATCAGGTAATTTGGGCATGCTTCAATTCACTGTGAAAATTCTACAAGGATAAGAGTAACGAATTCCAAACTATCTATTCCCAATAATGACCAGCATAAGATCTTGTGAACCATGTCGGAAAATTAAACAAACTATCTAAACTGCCACCCAAATGGAAGGATCAGAGAAGCAGAAAACAACTAAGAAGGATTTGACTGGCGGTTCTGAAACAGGAAGGTTGAGAAAATGTCTCCAACAGTCATCAGATAAGATTTCAAACACCAAAATGCAAATAAACTATTTAATAAAATTCATAGCTCAAATGATTGACCTCAGATGGCACCAAGTGAGCATCTTATAAACGACATACCAACAAATTGTCATCAATAAATCATCGCCGATCTTCAAGGAATAGCACTGAGACCAGCATTAAACATAAAGCCACGATAGACCCCATCACCATAGCCGGGAACCCCATCCACCCATCGCCATTTCCCACCACCGCCAACAACACCACCCTTGTCCACCTCCTCATCTTCCTCCCACATCACCAGTTTCCCCCTCACTTTCTTCCCCGAGAACCAGACCCTCCCATCCCCACCGAAAACCTTCACCTTGTTCGTCCCTCCCGCCGCCCCCGACCCGCCGAAGCACCTGTACATCTCCAGGGGCATCCTCCCGGCCTCGTCCCACTCCAGGGTCCCCAGATCCAGCCGCAAGATCAGCACCGTCGAGCACGGCGCGTCCACCGCGAACGACGAACGGAGCCCGCCGACCATGAGCACCCGCCCGTCCCCCCTCCCGCGCACCAGCCTCGGCCGCTTCAGGATGTCGAACACGTCGCCCCACTCGTGCCTCTCCAGCCGGTCCCACCCGCGGGGGGCCCCCAGCTCCGGCAGCCGGCAGGAGAAGAGCTTCCACTGGCTCCTCCACGGCGAACCCACGTCGCAGAGCGCGTAGACGGCATCGGCGACGAGCACGGGGCTCCGGGGCTTCGACGGCAGGTTAAGGGAGAACGTGAGCCACTGCGGCGACCCGGGGCTGTACCAGAGCGCAGCGAGCTCGGCAAGGAGGAGGACGTGGCCGGTGGGCGCCGCCAGCACGGTGCCGTGACGGGACCACGCGGAGCCGAGCTGGGGGAGGACGCGGTAGGACCGGGTGAGGGGGTTGCAGAGGACAAGCGACTTCGAGGGGTGCTTGGGGTCGGCGGGGTCAGCCCAGAGGTAGAGAAGAGAGGGGGACGCCGTCACAGGTGAGGAGGAGGGGAAGGGGAGGAAGGAGAGCGGGAAGCGGAGCCACTGGCCATGGGCGGGATCGAATGCGTGAAGCGCCGAGGGCCGTGGCGGCGCGTGGCGGTGCGGGTGGCGGAGGGCGAGGAGGGGCAGCGGCGGGAGGAGGGCCAGGAATGGAGGCGAGTCGAGGACGCGGCGGAAGAGGCGGCAGACGCAGCGGCTGGCGAGGACCTGCCGGAGGGGCAGCTGCGAGAAGATGTGGTGGAGAGAGTCCTCCGGGAGGAGTTGGATCGGGCAGCACTCCTCGTGCGGCCCCAGCGCCGGCAGCGATCCCGACGCGGGCGTCGCCGCGTCCTCCATCTCCACCGCCGCGGCCACGGACTCGTCGCTGTCGCCTGTCGCAGCGCGGAGGAAATTGGGGCAAAGAAGAGCGAGCTGGCGGCGGAAGTCGCCGGTTGCGCTGTACCCCAGGAAGGTCTCATCCCCATCATGGTCCACCTACGTAGGATTCCTCTTCCACTAAATCACGGTTCACCAGGCCAGACCAATAAGAAAAAGCCACGAAACAAATGCTATCCACCTCCAAAGCGGGGATCCAACGAGCCGCGGATCAAGGTCTGGTACAGGGTCAGGTTCGTTTCATAGGTTTCGGAGGAGCGTGGTGGTGGCAGAGCCGTAGAGGAGGATCCGAGTCCGCACGGATTTAGCGCGTCCGACGTGGGGCCACGGTTGGGGTGGCGTGGCTTCGGGTGTTAGGGCAGGTGCCCGGACGGTCACGGGCAAGTGTCGCAGCAACTGTCGATGATCTCGAAGGCCTACGCCACGCATCACCGTTAAAAGGGTGAGGTGGCGGACTGAGCGCCGTGGCTGGCCGCCGTCGCCGTCGTCTTCTTCTTCTTTCTTCTTATTGGCTACGAGCTAGGTGTGTTTATCTTAGGTCACCCTTTTTCCTACGTGTATTTTTTATTTGGACATTTTCTAGTTGGTCCTCTCTGTCTGTTGTATGAGATTCCCTTTTTTTTATATTTTGATGTAAGAGGTATATTTATTATACTTTAGATATGTACTTCTAATCGTATTGAGTCCGTCCAATAAAAAATTAAAAAATATATTTCTAAACTACAGTAAATATTTCTTCCGATAGAAATATTGTAAAATTAGCCTAAGGATGTTTCGATTTGAATTTAAGGCCAAGGATGTTGGCTTTCCCTTCCCGAGAGCTGAGTCGGTGGAGGGCAAGATAAGGATGAGCCTAACAAACGCGTAGTTGGAGGTGCTGGGGAGCTCACACTCGGCAGGCTTCACGCCAGCTAAAAGTTAGCAGTCGCCGGGGACGTGGGGAGTCAAGTCAGTTGGGTTGGTTTAGGGGTGTCAATCCGGGCTAGATCGGCTCTTAAGATCTACTAGTTAATGTAATATATTTGTAAGTGTGGTATTAAAAAGAAATGGTATATTAAAAATACTAAAATGTATCATTACATAGTTTAAATTTTTAAAATTAGAATAAATACTAAAATATATCATTACATAGTTCAAAATCTTAAAATTAGAATAAAATATATTAATTTATTCTTGAAAATATATATTTAATATATTGACAATTTATATATATTATTGTAGCAATTTTGATTTTTAAAATCTTAAATAAAATAAAAATTAATTAAATAAATATGATAAATATAATTAAATTTGAATAAAGAGGAAATAATTGGATAAAAATGAATTAAATCAAAACTCATTAAACTAAATTAGGAATATGTTGTACTAATGATCCAAACATAAGAGAATGGGCCAAAATGTGAAGTGCCCATCTTAAGATGAGAGCTAATTAAGTAAAATTCGTACTAAAATAGTAATAATTGGTAAAATGGTTAAGATAAATATTAAATGACCCATATATATCCTAAAAAAGAGTTCTAGACTTACCCTAACCATTTACCCACGAAATTAACCCTCTCCCCAATCCTATTAGACAGATAAAAGAAGGAAATATGGTGATAAAGATGAAAATTCTGAGTTTTAAATGAAAGGAGGAGTTTTAGAAAGTAAGAACTCTTAAACCACCCTATACACCTCTAATTCGTCCTTACCAAGTCTCATTTCGTTGTTGGGAGCCTTAGAGGATAAGGAGAGGAGCTGTGGACATGAGGAGCAAGAAGGAGAAGCTTGGAAAGGAGAGATTTCTTCTTCATCTTTGTCATTAAACCCTAGGTCTTCTTTACAGTAAGAAAAGATAGACAATCTCTCAAGCACAAATCGATTAACTTCAGCCATAGGTAGCCCATACATCTATCTATCAAAGCCCCATGATTCCCCTATTTTTCGTTGCTCCAGAAGGGAGTATTAAATGCCCTAAACTCTGTCATCTCCATGTACCCGAACCTTCATGTTTACTTTCAATCCACGCATGTACTTGTTCCCATGTCATGCAATTATTCTCATAAATACTATATGATGTTAGCTCTCAAACGCCCCTATTTTTCCCAATTTCCATCATGTATCCTTTGCGAATTAAATCGTTTTCCCGAATTGTGTATGATTAGGTCACCGAAATGTAACCTAATTAAAGTATGCTCTATACATGTCTATTTTCTAATTACTCATATCTCAGTGATAGATCTACATGTCTACTTTCGTTTAAAACAAGTTTCATGATTTTTGGAGCTTCCTGCGATTTTATATGGATTTTAGAGTAGCACTGTATCATGCATGGAGGGAGGGACCCAACTTGGAAAAGGGCCGATTTCCCTTTCCTAGGCTCGGGCCGCCTTTTGAAATCACGACGGCCCGACCCATCGCGATCTCAGAAAGGGTTGCAATAGGGAGAACCATCGCGTTCTAAACATAACGGGTCGACCCGTCGCGATTCTCCCCAGTTCAACTCTGACGGCCGGTTCAACATAACGCGATCGAACCGAGTGTCGCGATCTGAAACGCGACGGGTAACCCCGTCGCAATTTTAGTTGAGCGGCTAGAAAACCCTAATTGCTTATATACCCTGTTAAAATTACCATTTAAACATTGTTTAACCCTAATTAAGTACTGTCATGAAGAGTAACGATTTGTTAAATATTAATGGGTAATATTCACATGATATTAATTAATTTAAAAGTCATGTGCATAATCTTTCATGCTCTCATGATTTCTTAACACTTGCACACACTAAACGTTATTATTTGCAATGAGATCTTATTAAAATACTTAATAATATATCTGGTAACTATAAGTGTAATTATTTCACTTAAAAATTTCTATTATTTAAATGACACTTGTCTTCATTTTATTCGCATACTTTGTACACCGACATCGCGTCCCTCTGCCATCGAGCACTCGAGGTAAGACGGACAACGTTTCGTTACACACTCTTCTTGGCATGGACCACCTCTCCGTTGGGAATACTCCTGACTAGACTAGGGACTCCTTGTCAAGTCCTTCGTGAGTCTCCTTAGCTTTGGCGTACGTCCATTGCCGACAAGCTGGTTGTACTCTTAAAACCCGTTACACCCTTAGGGATCAGTACGATCCAACGGCCTTAGTGTATTTCCTTCTTACCTTGGAATCACGCTAGACCATCGAGCCTGTGTACCCAGTGTGGCTAATGGACGGTTGTGACTTCTACCAGACTGCTGGCATATGACCATGTGTTGTGCAACTGTTACTATCGTGTGTTTAACGTTGTTTTACGATTATACCCATATCTCATCTATTATCTTTATACTCTCATCTATTCACATTCTCTCTACACTCTCGTTTCTTTCGTCTACTATTCTCATCTATTCTTGGTACTCTATTTGGCCATCTATATGATTGTCTAAGATAAGAAATATGACTATGCCAGTGCAATGGGGCCCGATCTGGTCCTGGGAAGAGCGCCCAAAAAGTGTCATTTGCCCATGGGAGTTAAAATGATCAGGATGTTGGCATACATCCAGTGCCATTATACTATCAAGATTTAATCTATGACAATCAATCAGTGATATCTATACAAGTGCTATCGTTACTAATGCGTCGTTGAGCAACTTTACGTGATATATTGTTACATGACCAATCCATTATCGTGCTTGATGTGCTATTTTCCATATACAAGTGCTATCGTTCTCTTGTTATCGTTACTTTGCTCTACATGACTATGCTCTCTAGTTATCCTGCCATTTAAGACATTAATTATTTAAAGTATGCTTGTTCTACGAGATATTAAATCCTATTGGGCGTTATTCGCTCATCCTGTGTTATTATTTCGTGTGTTTCAGGTGAGTCTGGTGGAGAATATCACACTCATGAGAAAGGGAATGAGGATGATGCTCAAGAATGACCAGTTTCGCCAACCACTGCTTATTAGTTATTTAGTTAGTCGTCAGCTAGTCAGTTTGTAATAGTTTGAGTTTGAATAAAGTACTATGGGCCCTAGTTTTGGCTCTGATTAGTGGATGTAATAGTTAGTTGATGAGTTATTAATGAAGCTAGATTTTATTTGGCATTATTCCCATTGTGCGATGGTTTGATGTCTATTTATCGCTCTATACTATTTAACAACTGTAATTCCGCTCCGATATTCTGCGTCGGGGTATTACAATTATATTCATTAATGTTTCATTATTTCTTAAAGTTTTATAGAATAAAATATTTTTTTACTATTGAACTTGATATCCTACAAACAAGGATGTAAGTAAAATGACTATTAATAATATTATCATCGTTTAAGGGATTTTTTTTAACAAGAAATATATTTTGGAAGAAATTATGTTAAATTTTAAAGAAAAATATTAATTTGATAATCAATTCAGACATAACATATATGAAAATGATAATTAATCCAAATACAATAGTTATCATAAAGTCACAAAATAAAATGAACAATTTCATAATTGAAGACAATCTCAAAGTGAGTTGTAATTGTCTTGTTTGTATACTAATCATCTCGCAGAATAAGTCTTCTTCTTTTGAATATTTTGTTTTCTTCTTTATCTTTTTCCTCCACATTTGCATCACCTATGTCTTCACGTTCTTCAACTTTCATTTCTAATTTGTCCACGTTCACACATGTATAATTGTAATCTTCAAATTTGCCAAACTTTTTTATCACTGTAATTGCCAAGAGATAGTGATTGTTGATACAGTTTTCTATTGTAGATATATAGTCTGAAATGTTTCTATCCTACAAAGATTTATAGAGAGATTAAACAATGACTTTAAAAATTACTATGAATATATAAAGAGAGGTTAGAAAATAATAGTTTTGGAGACTAAAAATGTCATAAATGACCTTCTTTTCTTTCAAATGTTGCACTGAAATTTCAAGGATTTTTTCTGCTTCTTCATTGAAACATGTAATCTAGATGTTTGATGTACCATCATCAATGTTCACTCTTAAATTGTATCTATGAAAAAAAAATCATTTAGCATACTCACATATAATAAAGTTTAAACAAAATTATATATGCACTTACCTAATTGTTGGTGTTACATCATTTCTTACGTATTTTGTACCTGAATATATTTCATTCTCCTTTATAACTGTCTTGTTACAATGTTCACATGCTAAATATCATGAGTCTTAATTTGTATTGACATCAACTATAGATATTTGGACCTCATAAAGACTATTCCGTATGAAGGAAGATCATAACATATAAACATTTATTAGATGTATATGTCAATAGATAGAAAACATAACATCATATTGTACCTCTGTATGTCCATTTTTTGTATATTTTTTCAACTCATTGATTGAAACTTTTTCTAGTTTTAAGCTTGCAATATCTTCAGCTTTCTCATGGCCAGTCCTTCTTAATATTTCTTCTTGATTTCGTGTTGCCATGTTTAAGGAAAAAAATAATATTTTATTAATTTTAGTACTATAAAATAATATAGAATATAAATATATTTATAATATCTTTATTGACAAATATATAAAAATATTTCTAACCATTGTTTTATTGTAGTTGTTTGGTCATTATCAGGATTAATGTGAATTTGAGTTTAATGTGTTGTTTTCAACCCAAAGTTTCTTGGTGAAAATAATAAATTAGTAAGTGTAATCAAAGAGTATATTCATAAAATGAACAATATTTCCTAATTAAAAGAAACAATAGATTGTACTTTGTTACCTCTAAATAGATGTGTTCGTAGTGATGTTGTCATTATGATTGGTTTCTCATCAATGATATGTAATATCATCCGTCCTTTTTCCACAAAACTTTTCCATATAGTCAGCATAACTGTATTTGAACATCTAACAAAATAAAAAATATAATGAGAAATATTTTTTTTAACTCATAGACAGTATGATAATAAATTGTGATTATAAGTACATACGAATTATCTGTTAAGATGAAATTTTACCTTTGTATTTGCTTGCCATCTGATCTTCTTGTTACTATTGTTGGCTCATCTGTTTTGATGACAATAGCTATCAAATTTATTAATAAAATTGTTACATTAATACAAATATATGTAGTTTGTCAAAAAATGTACATATCATGAATATATTCACCTATGACTTCATCTTCAATTATGTTGTTCAATCACTCTAATATTGTTGAGTATGTTTCCTTTCTATCACCCAATTTTGGAGTTTCAAAACTATTTGTGATTGTATCAAATGGACTTGTCTCTGAGATGATAATGTCCCTTGTGAATATGATGTTGTACATGTGACGACCCAACCAACAAATTGACCCAACAACCATATTAGTTGGTAGATTTCCCAGGAAGGTCACCCATTTTTTTATATGGGGTGTTACAATCTACCCCTCTTATATAAGAGACGTCTTCGTCGCTGGTCATATATAGCACACAATCAAACCCCAGACATGCAGGATTCTAGAGGTGGTCCCTACAGGCTCAAGAGGTGACTTCCACTATGTAGCACTTTGCGTCATTATGGCCTCAAGAGGTGGCTCCCACAGCATTGCATTTTGCCCTGTGTGGCACTTAATTCTTGCACTTTCGGCTGGGCAAGGCTCTGATACTATTTGTGACAACTCAACCAACAAACTGACCCAACAACCATACTAGTTGGTAGACTTCCCATGAAGGTCACTCATCCTGAGACTACTCCCAACTGAGCACGTTTAACTTCAAAGTTCTTTTCCTACTCGAGCTCTGAAAATGACTATTCTGAGTTGTTGATAGTTTGCTGATTTAGTCAATTTAACATATTCTTATATGGAGTGTTATAGTACGAGATAAATCCTCTGTTGAACTTTTGATTTGCCTTTTTTATGTGTCCATTTAAAATGAAATAGAACTTGTCATCTGAAAGTATTTGGTCAAATATTGATATAGTTTCTAAAAATATTGTAGCTTGTATTGTCGTGCCCTGAAAAAAATTGTCAGAATATGAGTATATAAATATGTGCATATTTATCACTATTAATAAATGAAAATGTAAATAATATGAGGAACGAAGTTCTTACTTGTTCATCTACTAAGCAGATGTTAACTACTCTTCCAAATTTATTATTTTTTGAGAAGTCATAGGGTTTCTCTTTCTTCAAAAGTTTGCATTTTATCTTCCACTTTTTCTATTGAGGAGTCAATTCCTTCAACAACATATAATTGCTTGACATGTTTTGTAAAAAATAAAAAGAAGTCAAATATGTGTATGAAAGTTTGAAATATATCAATATTATAATGATAATGATTAGAGGATATTATTGGTACTTACAGTTACATGGTTCATATATTTCCTTGTAAACAATATTTCTTATGTAATCATGATATCTTTGAGCATAACCATTTGTTGTTTTTATAATGAATCTTGTTGTATGCTTGGATATTCCTCTTGACATTGCCACATAAAGTTGACCATGTGAGAATACTGGTTCAAGTAAATATATTCTAACAATTGGAATTGTTTGACCTTGTGCCTTATTTATGGTCATAGCAAATGCTAAACGTATAAGAAACTGTTTTCTTCTGAATTGAAAAGGATATTTGTCAGATTTTGCAAGATACAAAGGAATTCTTAGAAGCAGCACATCTTTATCAGAATGTTGATTAACTATAATTTTAACCTTGATGACATTTCTTGTAGATCAATGTAGAGTAATCTTGTCCCATTACCAAGTTCATTAGGTGGATCTAAATTCTTTAATAGCATTATTGGACAATGCTTCTTTAACGTCAATTTTGAAGGTAGCATCCCATTAGGTGTTAAACTATTCAAAAATTCAACTTGATAGTTGCAATCTACTTCATCAACTGCACAATCAAAATTATAGTAAACTTTCTCTTCTCCTGGAAATCTTTTTATGATCATCTCATTGAGATTGTCAACGTATTCATTTTTTGTAGTCAATATAGCTCTATTTTCAACATAAGCTACGTCTACATATTGTGCATATAATTCTAGATAGATTGTGTCAATCAATGTATCTTCTGATTCTCCTTATTTATCACATCGTATAAGCATATCACTTGGAATGTGAATCATATTGTTGTCTATTGTTTCTTCTACTCCATCACCAATACGCAACAAAAAATTTGAAAATTCTAGATCATCTCTTGCACACATATTTATTTTTAAGTACAATTTTGTCATCAAGGGCCACAAGTATGATTTGACGAAAGATGCTTCAATTGTTTGATTTCTTGTTCTTTTAAGTACCATTGGAAGCACTTGCCGAAAATCTCCTCCAAATAACATAACTTTTTCTTCGAATGGCAAATTTGAATCCATTATATCTTGTAATGTCCTATCCAAGCTTTCAATCGTAAACTTTTTTGACATTGGGGCTTCATCCCATATAATTAATTTACATTTCCTAATTAATTTAACCAAACTACTTTGTTTCTTTATGCCACAAACTGATGACTCATTAACGTCAAGGGGAATTTTAAATCTTGAATGAACTGTCCGTCCACCTGGTAAAAGAGATGCTGCAACACCGCATGTTACTGTAGCTAATGCTATTTGACCAACTGATCTAATTTGTGCTAACAATGCACGATATGAAAAAGTTTTTACTGTTCCTCTTGGTCCATCAACGAAGAATATGCTTCCATTTTCTGTATTCATATGATCCATTATGTAGTTGAATACTTTTTATTGATCATCATTAAGCAAAGTGCTTGCAACCATGTTCTCAAGTGGTGTTTGAATTGTTAATTCATCCAACATTTCTCTTGATTTGTCTGATGCTTCATCTGTGACAATTAGAGGTAGATCATAATATACAATATTCTTTCCCATATTTTGTAAGAATATTTTGATGTCTTTTAAAGTTGCAATGATTTGTTCTGCAAATGTGAAATCACCCGTTCTTGCATAGTCCTCACACACATATGAATATGAAACTTATTCCACAATGTGTTTACATCATCTGGTTCACATAATGCTAAAAATGTAGCAAAGAGACTGCGCAAAGAATATGACATTTGATATTGTACAACTTCTTCTAAACAATAAAATATTGCATTATCATTTTCTAGAAACCCTAATTTTTTAGAAACATATTTAAAAGTAGGATATGTAACACCATTCACTGTATATAAGTCATTGAAGGAAGTGGGACCATGCACGTGGTTCAAAAATAATCTTAGCACGTGTCTTTCATCTTCTGATGGATTTGTTGTATTTAAACATCTAATTGTTTGCTTTTGTTTTCTAAGTGTTCAACATAGTTTGCTTTTATTCCAAACATAATGTTCTGAAAATTCTCTATAAAGAAGTTTCCGTGCCTCAACATCTTTTGCATTTGTTGTGAATAATTCTGTAAGCATAGTCTTTTCTGTACAATGTTCAAAGGCCACATCATGTAAATTCTCATTTGCTCTAAATGTCACCATTTGTCTATTGAGGAGATGCAACTGCAATAGTGTTACAGAAGGATACATTTCATAGAAATTGAATTGAAGTATTCGCCATATTGCCTCAGGTGGAGATATCCATCTTCCATCACTACAAGGAATATAGGATATGTAGACGGCTGCAAATCGGAGCCGTCTACGTAAACATCATTTGTAGACGGTTGTTTTTAGCCGTCTACAAATGTAAGATACATAGACGGCTGCAGAAAGCCGTCTACGTATGTCCCATTCTTAGACGGTTAGAGGCGGCCGTCTACTTTTTTATGTAGACGGCTATCTTTAGCCGTCTATGAATATAACATACATAGACGGTTAAGAGAAGCTGTCTACGTATGTTATATTTGTAGACGGCTATGAGAAGCCGTCTACGAAAGTAAATTATTCAAAGAATATATTATCTATGTATAAATATCTATGTATAAATATCATTTAAATATATAATTAAGTATATATAGTTTATATATATATCTATGTATAAATATATAGTTTAGATATATATCTATATCCACATATATATATAGACATAAATATCTATATTATTCTATATATAATTTTGTGCATATATTCATTTAATAAGTCGTCTATCTTATATAATCTTTGTACTTTTTTTGTTAGTAAAAAAGTTAATTTTGTGTATATATTCATTTTAAATTTTTTTCTAATCTAATTTTTATTTTATATCTCATTCATATAAAACATGCATGCTTTGTGCAATCTATGTTGATTCCGTCTGTGCAGTGCAAGCTATGTATATCTATATCTATATATAAATATTTATCTTTTTTTATATATAATCTATGTATATTTATATTTCTATATCTATATATAGCATATATTCAATGTTTACAAATATTTATTTTATTTTATTATTTATACTTTGACACTAATACTTTGATAATAAAAATTAATGACTATTGAGCCAAAAAATTATTGTGATGGCTAGATATGAAATAATTGTTTAATATAAATAATTATTTAATATATATGAATGTAAAATAATTTTTAAAAAATAGTTACATATGTAACTAAATATATATTCATATATATATATATGAATATATTTGTAGAGAAAATAAATAGATATAATTAATTTTTACTAAATATATACACAATAATTAAACATAGAATAATTATATATATTCCCCCGTTAGCTTTTGCAGAACAAAATTGGCGGGCCTCTTCTTCCCCCGCCAAAAATTATTTACCGGTCATCCAAAAATTATTTCCCACTCCTCTTCTCCAAATCAACTCAAAAATTCATTTCCCGGTCATCCAAAAATTATTTCCCGCGCCTCTTCTCCAAATCCACCCAAAAAAGTATTTCCCGCCCACGTTTTTTGCCTGCCCACGTTTCCACTCTTTTTATAACAGCAACGATGACTGGAAGGGGAAGCGGTACGCCCCTGCATTGTCTCTTGGCGGTCGAGACGCGATCTTCGTGCGCTCTCCGGATCTCTTGCTCTCCCCCTTCCCCGGTTGCTGGCACCAGCGCCACTACGTCCTCCGACGCCGACATCGCCAAGAACGCCTCCGCCACGACATCTTCATCGGCGCCTGCGCGCAGCCTCCCAAGAACACCTCTGCGAGCTGGGCGGTGAAGACGGAGTGGTCGCCCTCGGTGGACGCTGGCTTCTCCGCGTCCATGCCCGTCTACGACATCTTAGCGGGGTCCCCGGGATGAAGACGAACTCCTCGGCCTCCACGGCGGCGCATAAGAAAGTGTTCTCCAGTCCGTGAATGAGGACGACTCTTGGCCAGCCTCGGCGGCTCCCAGCCGTCATCCAGGGGGCCGGGTGACAGTGGGAGACTTGGAGCTGCCTCCGGCAACGCGTCAGGGAGCAAGCGCCAGTCGCGGCTGGCCTCACGAATTTGTCCTCCGCTCTTCGCGCTGCAGTCTCTGCTCCACCAAACGGGTTGGCGGAGCAGAGACCAAATTTTTTTTTTTCAATAAAAGATATGTAGACGGCTGTTATAGCCGTTTACATTTTTTTTTTGTAGACGGCTTCTATAGCCGTCTACATATAATTTTTTTATAGACGTGGGAATAAACCGTCTACTTATGTATATAGACGGCTATATAGCCGTCTACTTATACTACTTTTGTAGATGGCTACAAATAGCCGTCTACGTATATTTTGTAGACGACATATTCGTTGACGGCTGTGTAGATGGCTCTGTAGCCGTCTACAAAAATTTTTGTAGACGGTTATGTAGCTTTGTAGACGGCTTTCAGCCGTCTACGTATGTTACTTTTTCAGTAGTGCATCTTGATAGTTTTTGATCTCGTCAATTGTATGTTTATCATTTTCACCATGTATATACATAGAAACACGACCATGCCCTTTATACACATATTTATATACATATTTCACAGCTGTCATAGAAGAGCAAATTTCAATATTGATGTGGCAATTGTACCTTTTCAGCAAATATGGGTTGTATGATACAACTCATCTATTATCCAAAATATGATTTCTAACTTTAGCTTGTTTTCCATCATTTCTTCTTCGATACATCGGATATGAATTGTTTCATTGCATTGATTTTTCACAAAAAGGACAAGGAATATGACTTTTGCAACGAGCACCTTTCATACATGGGGAAGTTGGCCTTCAATTTTCACATGGACCATGCATCATGTGTTTTAAAATCAATTTATAAAGCTCCTTGTCGACATTGGAATCTGGTATCTCAGCTAATACAAAATTGTCATATATTTCTGGAGATTTGATCTTGTGTTCTTTCTTCAATATTATCAAAAAGTGAGCATGTGACAATCCTCTCTTTTGAAATCCATTGACATATACATGAGCTGCTACTTTACCAAATATGCCCTCTTTGAACAACTTTTCTTTTAAGTCTTGTAGTTTGGCTCTAAAAATCCTTGATGTTATATCTGGTCTATTGAATGTATATTCTCATGGCTGTAGCTCTCCTATTATATCATTCCAATCAGGATTGTAAGTAATAGTCAGAAATATATCAGGCTTTCCAAAGTGTTGTACAAGAGACATAGCATTTAAGTAATGTCTACGCATGTCTCTTGGTCCCCCAATAAATGAAGCAGAGAGTACAATTCTTTTTCCAATTTGATTTGCATTTACTTCACCTTCATTGATAGCATCAACAATTCCTTGATACAATTTTGCTCTGATTTATTTTTAATTGTTATAATAAAAATTTAATCTGTTTGTCTCCATCTTGATGTACATATCTACAACATATTTTTGGAATAATCGTCCTCCAAATAACAAAGTATTGTTTGAATTTTTCTCTTATTTGTAATAGCTATGCATAGTATTCTCTTGCTGATACATAACTTTTGTTTCCTTGTTCAAACAATCCTAAAAAGAAAAAATAACAATGGTCATGAATACTAATTAGAATAAAAGTTATTATAGTGGGAAAAAATTAAAATTATATTTCTAATACTTATCTTCTTCCATATGAAGTATGTCTTAGAAGTCAGTATGATTAGATGACAATAATGAACATGGAGTTCTGAAATGCATGCCTCGTTTGTTCCTTTTAATATTTCTATACTATCCACTTTCTCCTCTTAGAAATAATAAATGATATTGTAATGGATCGTGACAACCAAAATATGATTGGACTTTATGAGTAGTTCTATCATGTTTATGTACAACAATCACTACAAGAAAAAGCGGGATAACCGACGGACTGAATCCGTCGGAAATCCGTCAGTATTCCGTCGGAACAAGCGCCTTCCGACCGCTTTTCGTCCAAAGCTCGTCGGAAACCTTCCGTCGGAAATACTTGGTCAGAAATTTCCGACGGATGACAATTCCGTCGGAATTCGGTCGAAACCTCCGACAGATATAATCTGTCGGTAAAGCCGTCAGTAATTTCCGACGGAATTGCCGACGGTGTTTAGCCGTCGGTAATTTATCCGTCGGTATTTTCCGACGGTATTATCGACGGTGTTTTTCCGTCGGTAATTTATAATTTTCGACGGATATTTATCCGTCGGAAAATACACATATATATTTTTTAAAATAGACAAATAAAAATGATTTGTCAACATTGCTACAATGTCAAACCTGCTACAATATTCATAAATTTAACAAATACTAACAATCAACATAAAATCATAAAGTACAATAAATATAATATCATATAGCATAATGAATACAAAAATCAACATAGATCTGCTGGATCGTCTGCTGTCCCTGCCTCGTCATCGTCTGGAGCTGGATCCTATATTAAAACAAATTAAAATGAGAAACATTAATAATAAATAAAAGATATACAGTATTTTCAAAAATTAAATTTAAAACATGTGATTATTTCTCAAGCTTAATACAATACTATTTTTAGATCCATCATTTTCTTCGGTGTTTTTAGATCCGTCCTTTGAATGCCCAACCCAATCCGGAGATCCAAATTAGATTCCGTTAGTTCCCACACGTCACTTTAACCCACCCGGTCGTGTCGGAGAAAACGGCCCGTCGATCCGATCCCTATTTGGGATTTTGGACCCCCGGGTTGCGTGTTTTGACCATTTATATATGCTTGGCCGTGTTTTTAGATCCGTCCTTTGAATGCCCAACCCAATCCGGGGATCCAAATTGGATTCCGTCAGTTTGTATACGTCACTTTAACCCACCCGGTCATGTCGGAGAAAACGGCACGTCGATCGGATCCCTATTTGCGATTTTGGACCCCCGGGTTGTGTGTTTTAACCTTTTATATATACTTGGGTGTTTTTAGATCCGTCCTTTGAATGCCCAACCCAATCCGGAGATCCAAATTGGATTCCGTCAGTTTCTACACGTCACTTTAACCCACCCGGTCGTGTCGGAGAAAACGGCACGCCGATCCGATCCCTATTTGGGATTTTGGACCCCCGGGTTGCGTGTTTTGACCATTTATATATGCTTGGCCGTGTTTTTAGATCCGTCCTTTGAATGCCCAACCCAATCCGGGGATCCAAATTGGATTCCGTCAGTTTCTACACGTCACTTTAACCCACCCGGTCGTGTCGGAGAAAACGGCACGTCGATCGGATCCCTATTTGGGATTTTAGACCCCCGGGTTGTGTGTTTTAACCTTTTATATATACTTGGGTGTTTTTAGATCCGTCCTTTGAATGCCCAACCCAATCCGGAGATCCAAATTAGATTCCGTCAGTTCCTACACGTCACTTTAACCCACCCGGTCGTGTCGGAGAAAACGGCACGTCGATCCGATCCCTATTTGGGATTTTGGACCCCCGGGTTGCGTGTTTTGACCATTTATATATGCTTGACCGTGTTTTTAGATCCGTCCTTTGAATGCCCAACCCAATCAGGGGATCCAAATTGGATTACGTCAGTTTCTACACGTCACTTTAACCCACCCGGTCGTGTCGGAGAAAACGGCACGCCGATCCGATCCCTATTTGGGATTTTGGACCCCCGGGTTGTGTGTTTTAACCTTTTATATATACTTGGGTGTTTTTAGATCCGTCCTTTGAATGCCCAACCCAATCCGGAGATCCAAATTGGATTCCGTCAATTTCTACACGTCACTTTAACCCACCCGGTCGTGTCAGAGAAAACGGCACGTCGATCCGATCCCTATTTGGGATTTTGGACCCCCGGGTTGCGTGTTTTGACCATTTATATATGCTTGGCCGTGTTTTTAGATCCGTCCTTTAAATGCCCAACCCAATCCGGGGATCCAAATTGGATTCCGTCAGTTTCTACACGTCACTTTAACCCACCCGGTCGTGTCGGAGAAAACGGCACGTCGATCCGATCCCTATTTGGGATTTTGGACCCCCGGGTTGCGTGTTTTGACCATTTATATATGCTTGGCCGTGTTTTTAGATCCGTCCTTTAAATGCCCAACCCAATCCGGGGATCCAAATTGGATTTTGTCAGTTTCTACACGTCACTTTAACCCACCCGGTCGTGTCGGAGAAAACGGCCCGTCGATCCGATCCCTATTTGGGATTTTGGACCCCCGGGTTGCGTGTTTTGACCATTTATATATGCTTGGCCGTGTTTTTAGATCCGTCCTTTGAATGCCCAACCCAATCCAGGGATCCAAATTGGATTCCGTCAGTTTGTATACGTCACTTTAACCCACCCGGTCGTGTCGGAGAAAACGGCACGTCGATCGGATCCCTATTTGCGATTTTGGACCCCCGGGTTGTGTGTTTTAACCTTTTATATATACTTGGGTGTTTTTAGATCCGTCCTTTGAATGCCCAACCCAATCCGGAGATCCAAATTGGATTCCGTCAGTTTCTACACGTCACTTTAACCCACCCGGTCGTGTCGGAGAAAACGGCACGCCGATCCGATCCCTATTTGGGATTTTGGACCCCCGGGTTGCGTGTTTTGACCATTTATATATGCTTGGCCGTGTTTTTAGATCCGTCCTTTGAATGCCCAACCCAATCCGGGGATCCAAATTGGATTCCGTCAGTTTCTACACGTCACTTTAACCCACCCGGTCGTGTAGGAGAAAACGGCACGCCGATCCGATCCCTATTTGGGATTTTGGACCCCCGGGTTGTGTGTTTTAACCTTTTATATATACTTGGGTGTTTTTAGATCCGTCCTTTGAATGCCCAACCCAATCCGGAGATCCAAATTAGATTCCGTCAGTTTCTACACGTCACTTTAACCCACCCGGTCGTGTCGGAGAAAACGGCACGCCGATCCGATCCCTATTTGGGATTTTGGACCCCCGGGTTGCGTGTTTTGACCATTTATATATGCTTGGCCGTGTTTTTAGATCCGTCCTTTGAATGCCCAACCCAATCCCGGGATCCAAATTGGATTCTGTCAGTTTCTACACGTCACTTTAACCCACTCGGTCGTGTCGGAGAAAACGGCATGTCGATCGGATCCCTATTTGGGATTTTGGACCCCCGGGTTGTGTGTTTTAACCTTTTATATATACTTGGGTGTTTTTAGATCCGTCCTTTGAATGCCCAACCCAATCCGGAGATCCAAATTGGATTCCGTCAGTTTCTACACGTCACTTTAACCCACCCGGTCGTGTCGGAGAAAACGGCACGCCGATCCGATCCCTATTTGGGATTTTGGACCCCCGGGTTGCGTGTTTTGACCATTTATATATGCTTGGCCGTGTTTTTAGATCCGTCCTTTGAATGCCCAACCCAATCCGGGGATCCAAATTGGATTCCGTCAGTTTCTACACGTCACTTTAACCCACCCGGTCGTGTCGGAGAAAACGGCACGTTGATCGGATCCCTATTTGGGATTTTGGACCCCCGGGTTGTGTGTTTTAACCTTTTATATATACTTGGGTGTTTTTAGATCCGTCCTTTGAATGCCCAACCCAATCCGGAGATCCAAATTGGATTCCGTCAGTTTCTACACGTCACTTTAACCCACCCGGTCATGTCAGAGAAAACAGCACGCCGATCCGATCCCTATTTGGGATTTTGGACCCCCAGGTTGCGTGTTTTGACCATTTATATATGCTTGGCCGTGATTTTAGATCCGTCCTTTGAATGCCCAACCCAATCCGGGGATCCAAATTGGATTCCGTCAGTTTCTACACGTCACTTTAACCCACCCGGTCGTGTCGGAGAAAACGGCACGCCGATCCGATCCCTATTTGGGATTTTGGACCCCCGGGTTGTGTGTTTTAACCTTTTATATATACTTGGGTGTTTTTAGATCCATCCTTTGAATGCCCAACCCAATCCTAAGTATAGGAAATTAATACTAATACTGACCTGAGCTGCTGGCTGTGTGGGGCGTACTCCCTGCATTATTGAGATGAACTGCTGAAGCATATCGCTGAACTGCGTCTGTAGCTGTTGTTGGTTAACTGCCATCGACTCCCTTAGGGAATCGCTGCCACTATGCTGTTATGGGGCAGCATAGTGACATCGGGGCCGGCAACCCAACCCGCCGCAGGGGTAAAACCCTGTGCGAAGCCCCTCATGCCGACCACAGCGTTGACGTGGTGCTTTGCGCTTCCGCCTTAAAGATTTGGCTACCGCCTTCACTACTAGCTCGAGCTTTTGGTGCAACGGTAAGGGGCTTGGTCCAACAAGTGGTATCAGAGCGAGGTTGCGGGTTCGATTCCCCCGGGTGCCGCTGGGGGGGAGTTTGTTGGTTAACTGCCATCGACTCCCTTAGGGAATCGCTGCCACTATGCTGTTATGGGGCAGCATAGTGACATCGGGGCCGGCAACCCAACCCGCCGCAGGGGTAAAACCCTGTGCGAAGCCCCTCATGCCGACCACAGCGTTGACGTGGTGCTTTGCGCTTCCGCCTTAAAGATTTGGCTACCGCCTTCACTACTAGCTCGAGCTTTTGGTGCAACGGTAAGGGGCTTGGTCCAACAAGTGTTATCAGAGCGAGGTTGCGGGTTCGATTCCCCCGGGATTGATGACCAAACTGTCCCCATAATAAATATTTCCATTTATTTATATATTAATTTTGATGATTAACAAAATAACACTAATGGATTACTTGAGCCTCAAGTACAGGAAATAAAAGAAAAATGAAAGTTCAAGACAATCTGGTAAGTCTCATCAATTCTATCCAAGTCTTTGTATCGACTTCTTTGATAAGCAGAACGATTTCCTCTTTGACCGGAAAACTCAAAACAAATCGATATCGTAACGATTTCTTTAGACCTCGTAACGATTTCTTCAGAACTCGCAACGACTCTCTAGCCGTAACGATTTCTTTAGACCTCGTAACGATTTCTTCAGAACTCGCAACGACTCTCTAGCCGTAACGATTTCTTTAAGACTTCATAACGATTTCTTTGGAGTTCATAACGATTTCTTCACTGATCATAACGCCTTGCTTTGCATAACGATTTCGTGTAACGATTTCCTTACAACTCAATAGTCATAACGATTTCGTGTAACGATTTCCTTACAACTCAATAGTCATAACGATTTCGTGTAACGATTTCCTTACAACTCAATAGTCATAACGATTTCGTGTAACGATTTCCTTACAACTCGATAGTCATAACGATTTCTTGTAACGATTTCTTCAGAACTCGCAACGACCTGCTTGTTGTAACGACTTCATAAGTTATCACATCAACCTCCTTGCAGTTCATAACAACTTGCTATAATTCATAACGATTTCATAAGTCAGCAAGATTCTTTTTATCGAATTTCTTGATGCATCAGTATAATGCTTTTTAAATAGCGTTGAAAAGTCAAAGTCATATCTTGTCCGTTGACTGCTATGCATTAAATGCTCTCCGATCGTATCTCCCATGCATGCAGACAATATCTTCCATTTCTATGCTACTCTGTCTACGTACTTTTTCTTGGACAGAAAGGAGCTTTGCTATATACTGCAATATCTGTTCCATCTCAACTAACAATAGACAGCAGTCCTAGCTGTCTTCTATTTATTGATGATATGCTTACAGATATCTGACAAGACTCATCTGGACAACGTTGGACACAAGATACAAAGTTCTATGACATCTCTTTGACGTGTACACCAGGATAAAAGACTGACGATCAGAAGCTTCCTCAGTGACCAGTCTAACGTACACAAGGATAAGAGACAACGGACACTTCAACGTTCGAATTTGAATCAGCAGTTTAAATAGAAGACTCAAGACGGAAAAGAGTGTGGGTGTGCAACAGCGCTTGATTTTAGAAGAAGAAAGAAATCCATCTCTTAGAATCTTTAGAACTTTGAAGAAGAGCGAAGCCTCCACTCCAAACCTTGTTCTAAGCTCTTAGCTCTCTGTGCTCAAAAGGAATCTTCTCATTTGTAAGAGCCTGTGTGGTCCTTGGAGAGAAAAACCTTGTTAAATCTCTTTCTCTCTCGGGGGCTTAGGAGCTTCAGGTTGTAGCTGGTCAAGCTAGAATCTGAAGCCTGTTTTTCACACCCTTTTTCTGATTAGTTTGTGTTCCCTTCTGGACGAAGGAAGACCTGGTGGTATCCAGGGTGGTTGTTGTTCCCTTCTGGACGAAGGAAGACCTGGTGGTATCCAGGGTGGTTGTTGTTCCCTTCAGGCTGAAGGAAGACCAGTTGAGGCTGGGTGTAAGGATCCTTAAGGGGGATTGTACCCTTGATAGTAAAATCCTGAGGTATTGCTCAGGGACTGGACGTAGGTCTCCTGTGGAGAGGAGTTCCGAACCAGGATAAAATCCTTGTGTCTTGTGGATGTGTTTTGTGTGATTGTTGTCTTGTTTGCTCTAACTCTAACCTTGTTATTAAGTTGTGCAATCCTTTCAGTAAACAGGTTTTAATCAGAGATCGAAGTTTTAATAACCCATTCACCCCCCCTCTGGGCTAGCTAGCTGGGCAACAAGTGGTATCAGAGCAAGTCTCTTCGACAAAGAAGAAGATCCAACGATCTGAAGAGCAAAGATCAATGGCAGCCCAAAGTAACTTCGAAGGTCAGTCAGTCAACAGGCCTCCCTTGTTCGATGGTGAAGATTATACGTATTGGAAGACCAGGATGGAATACTTTCTACAAGGCCACGATTATCAAATCTGGTCAATAGTGGAAGAAGGTGATCTGGTCGTCACAAATGAGAAAGCACAATGGACAGATGAAGATAGAAAGAAAATCTCCTTGAACTGTAAAGCTAAGAGCATTCTATGTTGTGCTCTAAGCAAGAAGGAGTTCAACAGAGTTTCAGCATGCAAATCCTCCATGGAAATGTGGGAAAAGTTAAGGATTACATATGAAGGTACAGACAAAGTAAAGGAAACAAGAATCGACATTCTTGTCACTCAGTATGAAAGATTTCAAATGCAAACAGGTGAGTCTATTACCCAAATGTTTAGTAGATTTACTGACATCACTAATGGCCTAGCAAGTCTAGGAAAGTCATATGAGAATGCAGATATGGTAAGGAAGATTCTCAGATCCTTGCCATCTTCATGGACGGCAAAGGTCACAGCTATCGAAGAAGCTAATGATCTTAAGAAAATGTCAGTAGAAAAACTCATCGGGTCTCTCATGGCCCATGAAATAAACATGGAAAGACTAGGAGAATCCTCCAGTAGAAAGAAGCAGTCAAATGCGCTTAAAGCTAATGGGGACTCATCAGAAGAATCCTTAGATAACAGTGAAGACAGCAAAGATAGTGATGATGAAGAAGCCATGCTCTCAAGAAGATTGCAGAGAATCTTGGCAAAGAAGAAGAAGTTTCAGTCTGGTAGGAGGTACTTCAAGAAAAACAAAGATCTCAAGAGACCAGATGGAAAAGATCAGAAGAGGAATGAGCCACTTTGCTATGAATGCAAGAAACCTGGACATATCAAGGCAGACTGTCCAATGCAAAAGAAAAATGATCACAAGAAGAAGGACAGCTCCAAGAAGTTCAGAAGATTCAAGAAGAAAGCCATGGCAGCTGCATGGGACAACAGCAGCGACTCAGACAGTGAGTCAAGCTCCAGCAGTGAAGAAGAAGAAGCCAACCTGGCTCTTATGGCAAATACCGAGGATAAGGTAACATCTGATT
The DNA here is from genome assembly GCA_014218235.1 of Colocasia esculenta. Classification (NCBI taxonomy): domain Eukaryota; kingdom Viridiplantae; phylum Streptophyta; class Magnoliopsida; order Alismatales; family Araceae; genus Colocasia; species Colocasia esculenta. Next base: position 10,442,062 of record CM024755.1, on the reverse strand, counting down.
CCTCTTTCGATTCCTGTAATGACTCAGATTCGGATAATTTGGAAAGTGCATTTAATGAACTCTACGATAAATACAAAGAAGTATGCAAATTACTTAAAACTAGTAAGAAAAATATAATCTGTCTAGAAAATACAAATTCAGACCTAAGAACAGAAAATGAAGAACTTGAAAAACAAATTACTGAACATAAAAGAAGAAATGAATTATTATGTGAAGATTTAAAAGAGAAAAATAAGAAAATAAATCTTCTAGAAAAACAAGAAGACTTAGGTGAATTTAAAATAGAAATAGAAAGACTAAATAAAGAAAATGATAATCTATCAAGCACACTAGAGAAATTCACCAACGGTAAAAACTCTTTAATATTAAAAGGTGCTAGGAGATCGGGTAAAAAGAAAAATGGATTAGGATATATACCCCCAGACAATGAAGAAACCATAATATACCCTAAAACATATCCAACACCAAAATTTGTACCCGAACAAGATATAGCATACAAAGCTGATTTCAAATATATAGAAAAAGTGACTAAGTTATCCTGCTGCAGTCACTGCAACAAGTTAGGACATATTAAAATTACATGTCCAACAAGACATAAAAAATGGATATTAAAAGGTAAAGTTGATGATACTAACCAATCAGGACCCAAAAGAATTTGGGTACCTAAAGCTTGATGTTCTCATTTCAGGTTAACCCTCGAGCATCCAAATGGTATTTGGATAGTGGGTGCTCAAGGCATATGTCAGGCAACAAGAAGATATTTGTTGATCTCCAAGCTGAAGAAGGTACAGTCACCTATGGAGACAATGGAAAAGGGACTGTGATAGGAAGCGGATCTGTGAACATCAAAGGAAAATCAGTTATAGAAGATGTAATGCTGGTCAAAGGGTTAAAGCACAATCTCATCAGCATCAGCCAGTTGTGTGACAAAGGCCATCAAATTCAGTTTCAAGAATCAAAATGCAGTATCTTAAAGGATGGTGCAGTCATATTTGAAGCCTACAGAGAAAGAAATTTGTATGTTCTATATCTCGAGAAACTCAAGGATCAAGATGTATGTTTGGCAGCTAGTAAAGATCAATCAACTGAGCTGTGGCACAGAAGATTGGGCCACTGCAGCTTGGATGGGTTGAACAAGCTCAGAAAGAGAAAACTAGTTGAAGGACTGCCAAAGGTAAATTTCAGATTGGATAGCGTTTGCAGACCTTGTGCAAGAGGAAAGCACACCAAGAGCTCCTTCAAATCAAAGACTGTAGTAACCTCCTCAAAGCCCTTAGAACTACTTCACATGGATTTATTTGGGCCAATGAGAACTACCAGTTTGGGAGGAAAGAATTTTGGATTTGTAATAGTTGATGATTATTCAAGATTCACTTGGGTATCCTTTTTAGAGCACAAAGATGACACATTTGAAAATTTTGTCAGCTTCAGTAAGAAAGTTCAGAAAGATCAGAAATTCTCAATTGTCTCTATTCGATCAGATCATGGTGGTGAGTTTCAGAATGAAAAGTTTACGAAGTTCTGTGATGATCAAGGAATTGAGCACAACTTCTCAGCTCCAAGGACACCTCAACAGAATGGAATAGCTGAGAGGAAAAACAGAACTCTTTTGGATATGGCAAGAACCATGTTGTCAGAATATGATCTGCCAAGATACTTCTGGGCCGAAGCTATCAACACTGCATGTTATATCATAAATAGAGTGATGATCAGGCCAATTCTGAAAAAGACGTCTTATGAACTCTACAAAGAAAAGAAGCCAAAGATTAGCCATTTCAGAATATTTGGATGTCCTTGCTTCATCCATAACAATGGAAAAAGGGACATTGGTAAGTTGGATGCCAAATCAGATGAAGGCATCTTCATGGGGTACTCTTCTAAACCCAAAGGTTATAGAGTTTTCAATAAACGTTCCTTATTGATTGAACAATCAGTACATGTTATTTTTGATGAATCTAACCCTTCCTTGAAAAAGGAAGAAATTAGTGACATTGATGATGCAGATGACTTGTCCGAAAAATTAAAGAATACTTCAATTAAGGACAAAGAGGATCCAACTCTGGAAGAACTGCAGCAAACAGAAATCCAACATGAAGATCTTCCAAAGGAATGGAGATATCAGAAAGATCACCCTCCTGAAAACATCATTGGTGATCCATCTGTAGGGGTAAGAACTAGAGGTAATGTAATTCCATGCGACTATTTAGCATTTGTTTCTCAAGTAGAGCCTAAGACAGTCAATGAAGCTTTATCTGATGAATCTTGGATATTAGCCATGCAAGATGAACTAAATCAGTTCAAGAGAAACCAAGTATGGTCACTTGTTCCTAGACCATCCAATCATTCAGTCATTGGCACCAAGTGGGTGTTCAGAAATAAACTGGATGAGTCTGGAATAATCTTAAGGAACAAAGCCAGATTGGTGGCTCAAGGCTACTCCCAAGAGGAAGGCATAGATTTCGATGAAACTTATGCACCTGTAGCTAGACTTGAGGCCATTAGGATTTTACTTGCTTATGCATCTGCACTTGATTTAAAACTTTTTCAAATGGATGTCAAATCAGCCTTTTTAAATGGTTTCATCAAGGAGGAAGTTTATGTTGAACAACCTCCAGGTTTTGACGACACTGAATTTCCAAATCATGTATTTAAACTACATAAGGCTTTATATGGTTTAAAGCAAGCTCCTAGAGCCTGGTATGAAAGGCTCAGTACTTTCTTATTAAATCATGGTTTCACTAGAGGTAAAGTAGATAGTACATTATTTATAAAATCCAAGGTTAAACATATACTTCTTGTACAAATCTATGTAGATGATATTATTTTTGGATCTACTGATGAATCTCTTTGCAAGTACTTTGAAAAGCTTATGCAGGGAGAATTCGAAATGAGCTTGATGGGGGAGTTAAGCTACTTCCTTGGATTGCAAATCAAGCAAGGGAAGGATGGCACTCATATCTGTCAAGCAAAGTACACCAAAGAGCTGTTGAAGAAATTTGGATTTGAAGATGCAAAGCCATTATCAACTCCAATGAGCACATCAACCAGAATGGACAGTGATCAAAAAGGTAAAAGGGTAGATCAAAAGAATTATCGAGGTATGATAGGATCATTACTTTACTTAACTGCCAGTAGACCAGACATTTTGTTCAGTGTATGCATGTGTGCTAGATATCAGGCAGACCCTAGAGAGTCTCACTTAATCTCTGTAAAAAGAATATTTAGATATTTAGCTAGAACTCATGATTTAGGTCTCTGGTATCCTAGATCTTGTGAGATAAATCTAATAGGATATTCAGATGCTGATTATGCTGGTTGCAAAGTAGATAGAAAGAGCACCAGTGGATGTTGTCAGTTTCTTGCAGGATGCTTAATATCATGGACATCCAAGAAACAAAATTCAGTAGCTCTATCAACAGCTGAGGCGGAATATGTTGCTGCTGGAAGTTGCTGTACACAACTTCTTTGGATAAAGCAACAACTTGAAGATTTCGGCATTCACATCAAATCAATTCCTCTATTGTGTGATAATACAAGTGCCATCAACCTCACCAAAAATCCAGTTCAACACTCAAGGACGAAGCACATTGAGGTAAGATATCATTTTATTCGAGACCATGTAGCTAGTGGTAATTTAGAAATTTCGTTTATAGATACAAATGGTCAATTGGCAGATATCTTCACAAAAGCCCTACCTGAAGAAAGATTTACATCTCTTAGAAGGGAACTAGGGATGTGCAATTTGTGAAAGAATTTCTGTGATTTTATTGACATATAAATTTTTCAGATTAAATGAAAGTTCTCTCTCCGTTAAAGTTAAGCAAAACTCAGTTATCTATATGCTTTGACCGCTTCTGTGTAGAAAGTTGTTTGACTTGTCAAACCTTTTTGTCGCTTTCTATCTTTGCCGCCTTTTGGCGCTCCTCCTTTCAATAAAGTAATATTATTTTACCCAAATCGCTTTGAGATCGATTCGTCTTCCACCTTTACCCTTTTTATTCTCTATCTGTTCACCCAAAGCTGATGCCCTAACGATTTTGGGATCGACTCTCTGCAACTTTCGAAGCCTTCTTCTCTTCCCGCGAAGAATTCCTTCGAGAACTTCCGTCCCTTCCATCATCCTCCCTTCCAGAATCTTTTCTTCTCTGCACCCATGGCCGCTCCGTTGATCTCCGGAAGTGTTGGGGGCTACAGTGCTGAGTATTTATCCCCAAGGGAGCAAGAAAGATTTACGTTTGTGAAGACGAAGATTTGCGGAAATAAGGCAGTGGATGTTCAGAATCTTGAGAAGAATGGCTTGGCCAGGCTAGTTGATACTCTAAGAAGATTGCAGTGGATGGATGTGGTCACCTTCAGTGAGGTAAGCTACCCGGACTTGGTAAAAGCATTCTACATTTGTCTGAAGTCAGAAGCAGATGGGTCCCTTGTTTCCTCTGTCAAGGGCATCCAAATCAGAATAACCCATGAGCTTTTGCGTGATCTGTTTGGAGTAAAGACCTCTGGATTTAGTGGCATTCACTCTGTGAATGATGAAGTCAAAGGTCTCGGGATTATCGGTCCAGGATTTAAGTTGAAGGATGGGAAGCTTGATATTAATCAGATGTCCGCGTTCAATCGATTGCTTCACTTTATAGTCTGCCAAATCTTAGTACCCCGTAGTGCTACCTTTTCCTCATGCACTAGGGCAGATTCGGACATAATGTTCTGGGCAATCCAGAACAAAGAGATAAACCTGGCCGCAGTGATGATTGAGCGAATGATGTTTGCACATGCTCAGTTATGGGAAACAAAGAGCAAGTTGAATGTTTCCCTTCCGTATGCCCATCTTCTGACCAAGATTTTCAAGCACTTTGGAGTAGATCTGTCAGGTGCGGTAGCTGAAAAGATGGGCCAGTCTATAAGGTCCAGAAACCTGAAGAAAAGTGGTTTTTCAGTGCAAGAAGGAGTTTGGTCAAAATCCTCTGTGGCTGAAGGAGAAGCAGTTATTGCAGATATTCCAGAAGCAGTAGAAGTAGAGCAAGCAGCAGCAAGTCAAGCAGAGCAAGAACCAGTTGAGTCAGCTGTGGGATGCCAATCCGAAGCTCAATTGGAAGAGGGTGCAGCTGGTGTGGCAGATTCCTTGCCCACCACCTTAGTCGCCTCTATTTTAAGAGAGGTATTGGACTCCATTCCCTCCATCTCAGTCTCTTCTAAGGCAGGTGGACCTGATGAAGAAGTTATGGCAGCAGGCCATACTGAAGTTCAGTCTGAATTAGTTGCAGATGTTGAGGTACAAGCAGGTACTCAACAAGATGTTGTCTTGGAAGAAGCTCCTGCTCAGGGGGAGCAAGAAAGTATTGAAGTCCCTGCTCCCATTCAGGGGGAGCATGCTGAGATTGAAAAGCCAGAAAATGAAGCTTTTTCTGAGAAAGCTGCACCTACTCAGGAAATTCCAACTCCAACCATGGTTGATGTTAGTGAAGGCCCAAGTACAACTATAAATCTTGAGGAGCCTGTCTCTCAGCAAGGTAAGCAGAAAAGAGTTGTTCACAGGAGGTCAAGGAAAGGCCATAGAAAAGTAAAGTTGAAGCATGTTATGGCCTTGTTAAAAGCCCAAGGAGAAATCTTGGCATCAGTTCAGTCTGGCATACAAGGAATTGTTTCAAATCAAGTTTCAACCTCCTCTGACGTATCCTCAATAAGAAATGCAATGAGGTATTTCAATAAAGAAATGTCCGATATGAAGAATTTGCTGGCTAATCTTTCCAGGTCTAGTGGTGTCCCTCCTGCACCTACTCAGAGCAGTCCAGCTGAAGTTCCTAGGCCACCAGTGCCTCCAGCAGAAGTCTCTCGGCCAACAGGGCCGCCAGTTCAAGGGTCAGGGCCATCAGGGCCATCAGTTGTAAGGTCACCCGGACCAGTGGCAGCCTCAGGGTCTTCAGGACCCTCTTCAGCAGTCAGAGAGAGTCAGGCCAAAGGGAAAGAGCCTGTGTCAGTCTCCATGGCCACTGATACTTCATCTCTTGCCACTCCAACCCTCTCCACACCTTCATCTCCTCCTACTGCACCTCCTGCTCCACCAACCATAAAACATCCCATGCCTCGCACCCAACCTTCCTCATCCTCTACTTCATCTCAACCCTCCTTCTCTCCTACTCCAGTTCACATCTCAGCTCCATCCTCATTAACTCCTAAACCTTCACCTATTAAAATTCAAACATCTCCTCTTCAACCAACCTCTTCCTTTAATCCTAAACATTTTTTCTATCCTCCTACTCCTCCTAATTCTGTTATCTTTCCTCCAGATAAGCCTCTGCCTCTTGGTATCTTTGACACCAATGTTCCAGACAATTTTGAAAGGAACACCCTCCTCACCATTCTTTCCACAGCCTCTCACATTCACAGGACTGACCCTCCAAGTCCTGCCTTGAAAAAGAGAAAAACCTCTTCATCTCTAAGCACTCCTTCTGTTCCTCTATATCCTCCTTTATGGTACTCTCTTACCCTTGATCCTAAGAGAAGACCTATCTACAAAGAATACCTCCAGAAATGCATTCTTTCTACCATTTATGGTATTCCTTTTCTCAACCTATCCGAACACCTGGACATTGTTCTTCCTTTTACTCAGATATCTCAAGCTTTCAAATCCAAAATCCTTGAGGGCACTGAGTTCAAGACTGAAGATCAGTGGGCCGTTATCAAAGGAAATAAAGCTCAGTATGCAAAATACCTGACTGCAAGGGCCGAATCCCTCTCTCTCAGAGCTCACCCACTCACCTTCTCTGAGTGGTTTATCTTCCAGCACAAGAACTCTTGGGGATCCTTCATTTTGAAGGAAATTCGCATTGCCAGAGCCTTTCAGCTGTACAGTGACTTCTGTTACTTGAACAAAATTCCAGAAGTTCAGTTTTGCCAGTTCAATTCGCAGATTACTGTGCTGAAATCAGAAACCCCTCTCAACCTTCCTCTTAAAGTAGACTTTGTCTCCTTCAAGGTTGATTTTCCAGTTCTTCTGCCGAAGCTGCACTCTTTAGTGTTTAATTCAGATGCTGGATCTCATGCTCTAGATATGTTTGCAAGGCAGCTGGGCCGGATGTCAGCCAAGCAGGGCCGATCTCCTTCCTTTTTGCGGTTCATCTTCAGAGAATATCACTCTGGCCGCATGTCTTCTCTGACCTTAGCTCCACTCATTTCTGAGTGTGAACGACTCACCTCATCAGAATGGGAGCTTCTCTATCGGGCCTCTTATCAGCAATTGGAAGCTATCAATCAAGATCTAGTTAGTCAGAGGAAGCCTGCTCTTTCTGCAGAAGCCTTTATGGATCTAAATTCCATCGCACCCATACCAGAGCTCTATGCTGTATGGGCATCTAGATATTCTGCTTTCTATGCCTTAAAGCAGGATCTGTTAAATCAACAAATTCACTATCCAATTTCCTTGGACAGATTTCTCCATAGGGCAAGTTTTGGCAAGAGTACTTACTTCAGATTCATTTTGGACAAAACTCAGTATGGAGAATTCTTAGAGCAGCAAAGGCAACTCTACATTCAGAGGAACATCCCTTCCCTGGGACCCTCCTTCTCAGTTGCCTTTGGCGTTTTTCTGCAAATTTTTGAGGATCTTGAGATCAAGGCATGGGCTGTTGTCTCACAGCATGCCTCCTTGTTATCTCCTCTGTATTATCTTTCTCCATCCTAATATAAATCTTTCTCTCTTCTTTGTCTCACCGCTTATCTTTTTGCTTAATGACAAAATGGGGGAGACAACTAACGCAATCTGAAAAACATTTCATTTTTTGTATGACGTTTAGTATATTTTGTCATCATCAAAAAGGGGGAGATTGATGACCAAACTGTCCCCATAATAAATATTTCCATTTATTTATATATTAATTTTGATGATTAACAAAATAACACTAATGGATTACTTGAGCCTCAAGTACAGGAAATAAAAGAAAAATGAAAGTTCAAGACAATCTGGTAAGTCTCATCAATTCTATCCAAGTCTTTGTATCGACTTCTTTGATAAGCAGAACGATTTCCTCTTTGACCGGAAAACTCAAAACAAATCGATATCGTAACGATTTCTTTAGACCTCGTAACGATTTCTTCAGAACTCGCAACGACTCTCTAGCCGTAACGATTTCTTTAGACCTCGTAACGATTTCTTCAGAACTCGCAACGACTCTCTAGCCGTAACGATTTCTTTAAGACTTCATAACGATTTCTTTGGAGTTCATAACGATTTCTTCACTGATCATAATGCCTTGCTTTGCATAACGATTTCGTGTAACGATTTTCTTACAACTCAATAGTCATAACGATTTCGTGTAACGATTTCCTTACAACTCAATAGTCATAACGATTTCGTGTAACGATTTCCTTACAACTCAATAGTCATAACGATTTCGTGTAACGATTTCCTTACAACTCGATAGTCATAACGATTTCTTGTAACGATTTCTTCAGAACTCGCAACGACCTGCTTGTTGTAACGACTTCATAAGTTATCACATCAACCTCCTTGCAGTTCATAACAACTTGCTATAATTCATAACGATTTCATAAGTCAGCAAGATTCTTTTTATCGAATTTCTTGATGCATCAGTATAATGCTTTTTAAATAGCGTTGAAAAGTCAAAGTCATATCTTGTCCGTTGACTGCTATGCATTAAATGCTCTCCGATCGTATCTCCCATGCATGCAGACAATATCTTCCATTTCTATGCTACTCTGTCTACGTACTTTTTCTTGGACAGAAAGGAGCTTTGCTATATACTGCAATATCTGTTCCATCTCAACTAACAATAGACAGCAGTCCTAGCTGTCTTCTATTTATTGATGATATGCTTACAGATATCTGACAAGACTCATCTGGACAACGTTGGACACAAGATACAAAGTTCTATGACATCTCTTTGACGTGTACACCAGGATAAAAGACTGACGATCAGAAGCTTCCTCAGTGACCAGTCTAACGTACACAAGGATAAGAGACAACGAACACTTCAACGTTCGAATTTGAATCAGCAGTTTAAATAGAAGACTCAAGACGGAAAAGAGTGTGGGTGTGCAACAGCGCTTGATTTTAGAAGAAGAAAGAAATCCATCTCTTAGAATCTTTAGAACTTTGAAGAAGAGCGAAGCCTCCACTCCAAACCTTGTTCTAAGCTCTTAGCTCTCTGTGCTCAAAAGGAATCTTCTCATTTGTAAGAGCCTGTGTGGTCCTTGGAGAGAAAAACCTTGTTAAATCTCTTTCTCTCTCGGGGGCTTAGGAGCTTCAGGTTGTAGCTGGTCAAGCTAGAATCTGAAGCCTGTTTTCACACCCTTTTTTCTGATTAGTTTGTGTTCCCTTCTGGACGAAGGAAGACCTGGTGGTATCCAGGGTGGTTGTTGTTCCCTTCTGGACGAAGGAAGACCTGGTGGTATCCAGGGTGGTTGTTGTTCCCTTCAGGCTGAAGGAAGACCAGTTGAGGCTGGGTGTAAGGATCCTTAAGGGGGATTGTACCCTTGATAGTAAAATCCTGAGGTATTGCTCAGGGACTGGACGTAGGTCTCCTGTGGAGAGGAGTTCCGAACCAGGATAAAATCCTTGTGTCTTGTGGATGTGTTTTGTGTGATTGTTGTCTTGTTTGCTCTAACTCTAACCTTGTTATTAAGTTGTGCAATCCTTTCAGTAAACAGGTTTTAATCAGAGATCGAAGTTTTAATAACCCATTCACCCCCCCTCTGGGCTAGCTAGCTGGGCAACAGCTGTACCCGCTGCGTCTCTATCTCTTCCTGCTGCGCCTGTAGCACATCCCATGTCGATATCCACTTTCTGTTCTTACAAGCCGAACACGGACATCGGATGTTACCCATCGGATCAACTGCTACTGATGTATTACTCAATGCAAACTCAATAAAACTGTCAACTCCGTCTTTAAACTCCTCGGTCACAACTCCATTCACTATTCCACGGTACATCTATGACTGATTCTCCGACATTTTTCCTACATATTAAATGTCATGTCCCGAGTTAAAATCCAACACACCCTCACATCATTCAAGTACCATACATACGTTATATGGAGAGTCCCAGAGCTAATGGGTGAAATAAAGCGTTGACGTAAAGATAAATGAAGAGTAAACATACATGAATATCAAATAAATTTGAGCACTATATAAATACTTAATGGTATTGAACATTAAAAACAACACAAACCGTGATGTCTTCATATTAGGCCACCACCACTTGATCGGCTCTTTATTCACCAGCTTCTCAGTAGATTTCCTAGGGAGTGAACTAACCACTGATATCCCTAAATATAGTTTGCCAAATACATCTCTTCGTACATAATGGGAAGACATAACTTTGAGAATGTCAAGTTCTTTGACACAATTATTTTTCACAAATTTACACCAGTCTTTTCCAATAAACATGTACATACTACCACACCAACTGCGTCGTAAGATTACATAATATTGCACTCCTTTTTCATCTTGAACAATAACAGATAATCCACTTTTATTTTCTAAACTTTGTCTTTCTTCTTTCCGAATAATCTTTATGATTTTCGTCATCTTCTCTTTCACCAAAAGTAAACCATCATGCAATCTTCGAATATCGAGCGGAAATATTTTACATTCAAACAAACAAGTACTTTGATACGTTGGACATTTGTTCTTCTTTGAGTCTAATTTCCAATCGCGAACTCTCATCACTAATTACAAAAAAAAAATCACTTTAACATTTTATTCATGAGTAATTTAAAATATGAAATTAAATCATAATATGGTAAATATGAAAAAATCTCTCAAATGGCTACAAATAAACATACGAATGTTGAATGATTAACTTGCAGTGTGAAATTTGTGAAAGTAAACAATATGTTTAACAAAGAAAGTCATTGCATTGTTTATTTTCATGTAAAGCGTAAAAAAATAACAGCGAGCAAGATAAATAAAAAATAACTTAATTTACCAAAAGCTTTGAATATAATTAAGAACATAGTCATATCATTAAGAACATTATAAGAGTATTCATGTCATTCCTTTTACATGTGGTTTAACTATTTTAGGTTACTAGTTCAATGACCATAGGGTGTAAATAAGTCTAATAGGAGGTATCATGCATAGAAAATAAGGAAAATCGAACCCTTTTCAAATGTCAACTGAATGAGTGGGTGCCAATCTCTTCAGAATTGGCGTCCATAGTGTGTGCCACCAATTTAAGCAGAATTGGCATCCACATAGTGGGTCGCAAAGTCAATCAAAATTGGCATTTTATATGGAGAATCACGATTTTGTGCAAAGCCCTATAATCATGCGTTCTAATTGGTTTTGGCCAAAACTCCCAACATGAAACTTATTGTAAACAAGATATAAAATATTTTTACATATTTTATTGAGAACATGGGTATGAGGCCCATGAAACCGAAGTCTGCTCCCCATGGTTTTAAGTTTTAATTCTTCAAAGTAATAAGCTGATTAATGTACATTAATCTGCTTTAATAAGTCAGATACAACAAATGTAAGTTATTTGGAATAAGAGTCTGATAACTTATTCTAATATTTTATGGGGGCTTTATTGTCCCTATGAAATAAGAATTTTGTACACAAAACAAAAACGTCAAAAATCTTGAGTTTTTCTATCTGACCTTATCTTATTTGACCATCAAAGGTCCCCTAGATGGTAAATTTGCAAGATAACTTAGCACATCTACAAAGTTTTTTATTTTTTTGTGGGTACCTAATGTGGAGGTGGGTTTTGAATTTAGGTCAGTATAAATATATGATAAAAAGATCTTAACTACTGAGCAACTCTTTGCATATCAAATTTACAAGACTTTACTTTGTAGAAAATTATATTGTTTATGCACATAGCATGTGATATTATACAATAAAAGGTAACTACTGAGAGGACCCTTTGAATGTCAAATCCACAAAACTTTAGTTTGTAGAAAATTATATTATTTATGCAAATAGCCTGTGAGACTATATGATAAAAGGGCTTTAACTACTGAGCCACTGTTTAAGTACCAAATCTACAAAATTTTAGTTTGTAAGCCTGTGAGACTTGGGAAGTGGGCCCAAATCCCCAAACATCTCCAAACGTAAGAAAATGGGCTTCCCTCTTGTAAATGGGTTTGGGCCGGAAAGCAGGCCCGGTGGATGCAAGGACTTGTCATGAGAGCCCATTAAGGACTTTTTAATATAAAACATACTGGAAAAAAATCTGTGAAATATCGTATTTGCCCACACAGAATTTTTAAAGTGAGGAGAACAATAAAAATAGAAAAAAAAACTTGGGATTTTTCATCTCAATTCTTGGTAATTTAAATGAAATCTACAATATTTGGTAACAAATACACACCACTAAAAGATTATATTTTTGTATTGTTTTAATATGTTGGTTGTTTATTCGTAAATTAAACTTTAAAAAAGAGATATTTTGAATGTGGCACGTTATGATTAAAAAAGTACTATTATAAAGTATAAATTCCTAGTTCAGTACAGATAGCAACTAGTTCTATGACCGTACTATAGAAATGTCATAGAATTTGAATAAACAGATTTTATAATTAATATAAGTTAAAATATTATATATTGAACACACAAAAAATTCAAATAATTTTAAATAGAGCTCTCTTATAAAATATTAAATAATTTATTTCTATTAAAAATAAAAATTGGGGATTTTTCATCTCAATTTTAGGCAATTTAAGTGAAATCTACAACATTAGATAACGAATACACATCACTAAGAGACTATAAATTTGTATTTTTTTATATGTTGGCTGTTTATTCATAAATTAAACATTAAAAAAAGAGATATTTCGAATGAGAGGCGCTATGATAAAAAAAAAATATTATAACTATAAATTAATAAAGTATAAACTCCTATTCACCTTCTCGAGCATAGATAGCAAATCTCTCTAAACTTGTTTGCAGAGGGGCAAGTCGGGGGGAAGAGATAGTGGGGAAGCTGGGAGAAGAAGACGACGATGAAGGCGCTGGTTTGTGGGTAGAATTGGGTGGTTGGACGTGAATTAGGAGCTGTGCGGCCCCTCTTGCGTTCGATCCATCGGAGGCGGGTGCAGCGGGGAAGAGGCGGAGAGGAGGGCAGAGGGGGGAGGGACAGAGTGAGGGGATGGCGGCGGCGGCAACGATCGCGGCACCGAGCTCGGCCAGCGGGCTGCTGGCGATGCTCAGCGAGCCGCACCCGGCGCTGAAGCTGCACGCCCTCGGCAACCTCAACTCGCTCATGCACCTTTTCTGGCCGGAGATCTCCACCAGCGTCCCCACCATGTCAGTGAAGACGTGCTCCTCCCCGCCGTCACCTTTTCTGGTAGGGGGGTTGACAGGGGGGGGAGGCACTGGGACGGGAGGGGAAGGGGGGGCCGACAGGGAGGGGGGGTCGCCTGGGGGGAGGGGGGTTGCTTGTTGGGGGAGGAGGGGCCTACAGGGGGGATGGGGGTCGCTTGTTGGGGGATGGGGGGAGGCAATGGTGGGGAAGGGAGGGGTGGCAGGGGTGGGGAATGGGACTGGAGGGGGAGGGGGAGGGGGGTCGCAGGGGTGGGGAAGGGGGGCTGGCCGGTTGGAGAAGGGAGGGGGAGGGGGGCGGCAGGGGAGGGGGGCTGGGACGCCGATGGCGGAGGTGGGGGGTCGCCGGTGGCGGGGGTGGGGAAGGGAGGGGGAGAGGGGCGCGAGGGTGTGTACATACCGGCGGGGAGGGACTTCCGGTGGCAGAGCACGGCGGCGGTGGCGGGGCCGGTCGGGGCGGAGGGCCGGCGGCGGCGCGGCAGGCGGCGAGCGGCGAGGGTCGCGGCGACGAGAGAGAGAGAGAGAGAGAGAGAGAGAGAGAGAGAGAGAGAGAGAGAGAGAGAGAGAGAGAGAGAGAGAGAGAGAGAGAGAGAGAGAGAGAGAGAGAGAGAGAGAGAGAGAGAGAGAGAGAGAGAGAGAGAGAGGAGAGAGGGAAAGAGGGGGGTTTCGCGGGACAAGGTATAGTAGATTTACCGACGGATATTCCGACGGAAATATGTCTGTCAGAATATCCGTCGGTATGTTTTCATTACCGACGGACATTTCCGACGGAAATATTTCCGTCGGAACGACCGACAGATATTCCGACTGACATATTGCCGTCGGAATATCCGACGGAATTACCGACGGAAAATAATCCGTCGAAAATGTCCGTCGGTAATCCCGCTTTTTCTTGTAGTGAATGTCGGTCATATATCTAGTCTCCATATTATTCCCTTCTATCCAAATAGCTGCAACTTGATCAGCAGTTGGTGCATTATATACTCGTTGATCTAATTCACAATCTTTTCTAATTGTGATTATTTTGTCATCCAATGGTGTCAAAGATATGAGATTTCTCAAAAAAGTAGAATATAGATTGATGTTGAGTATTGACATCAACTTCTCAATAATACTGATATTCAAAGTTGGAACATGTGAGACTCGATTTGAAACTTCATTTTCTGTGTCATAAAAATATAACTGAAGAAATCTAGCCTTGTTATCTGTGGGTGTCAATGATGGAAGATAATGATGAATTTATCCTTGCACTCTGAAAGTGTAGTTACCACTTTTCATATTTGTAAATCTGTTATCCAATTTCACACCCAATGATGTGAATGTAAATACACTGTTATATCTACGTATATAGTTCATAAAATCCCTTAATTCTTCGTCATCTGAAGTATACAATCTCAATAATTCTTGAGGGACAGAATTAATCTTTAAGAGAACTTCTCCATTGTAACAACAAAATGTTGGTGGTTCATATTCAAATTTTCTCGCTCCGCAATATGTGCATGTTGCAACTATTTTAACTGTATGATTTTCTAACATTTCATTTTTGTCTTTCTGTTTGTTTCCATACAATTATGAATATTTCTCTCTTCGATCTTCTTTTGTTTTTGTTACGACGAATGTCTTCAAAAAATATATAGATTTAGTTTTGAGATGTAATGGATCCTCAAAATGATAAGCATAATGGTAAAATAAAATTTTACCATCTTTTCTCTGTTGTTCTGCATTTTCAAAGTTGTACATCTCTTCTTCATTCATCATATACTTTTAATAATTCCACCAAAATAAGTAATTGCAATATATAAAGTGTAAGATAATTAGTTAGAGAATAATGATGCCTTAAATAATTAAGAAATACATTACTCTTAAATGTAGATAGTAAATGAATGAATAAGTGAAGCTTTGGTAAAGAAAATATAGCCATAGCCATTAGTGTATGTGGTGTTTGTAAAATAATACTTACATCAAACTGTTATGTAGACAAACCTCTTAACAAACAGAAGATAAGTGATTCCTCTCACGTTGTTGCGGTGTCCACGGATGTCTTATATAGTTAGAAGAAGTATTCTTTACATCATTTGTTGATTGATTTGAATTGAAAATATTAAAAAAAAGTAATATATGAATGAAGATCGAATAATACATTGGGCATGTAGTATGTGTGACTAAAATAATAAATCGAACATCACCTCTAAACAATTGTCGACGAAAAAAGTCAATATATAGAAAGAATCTAAGTATTTTAACAGTAGTTTGTATCTACGGGAAAAAAGATTTTAGTTTTAAAAATCTTGAGTTTTAGATTAGAAAAGTGAGTTGAAAATCTTAGAATTAAATCTTAAAACTAATTTGATCAAAAATAAATCTAAACTACGTTAAGCGACATTAAAAGAAAGAGAAATAGATGTAAAGAAGGGGAAGCGGGGAATGTAAGAAAATAACTAATAAACTAAGAGCTAGACAAAGAAAATTTAAAATACTAAAACACTTTGCATAAAAACAACCAAATTAAAATAAACTTAAAGAGATGAGAACTTATGAGAGGAAGTAGAAAGAGGAGGATAGAATATAGAGGGTGAGAGGAGAATAAAAGTACCACTCAATTTTATTTAAATAATCGAAATTATACATAAAAAAATTGGACTATGATTAAAGAGAGATAATGAGAGAGACAAAAAAGTGAGAGAGAGAGAAAGAAGAGAGAGGATGCACTGTAGTTAAGAATTGCGGACAGTGCGATGAAGAAGAAGATGACGACGTCGACGATGTAGGCTCCGACGCAACAGTGCAGCAAACAGGTGCAAGGTAGCTATAGCGGTGGGATAAGGAAGACGACGCCGGCGATGCAGGTGGGAGACGAGGCGACCCACTCGATCTCTCACATTGCATGCAAACGCATGCAAGGAAGGCGGCTGGCCTGGCAGGCGACGCCTGGGCGTGGCATGCGCGTGGGTGTGCCTGTGCGCTGGCTGCAGTGTAGCGGCGAGCAGCCGGCCAGGGCTTTATGCAGATGCGACTGTCGTCCCAGCGGGGCGACGTGGGTGCCTGGTGAGCAGGGGCCACTTGCGGGCGACGCACGACAGAGGCGAAGCGTGCACACATATTGCTGTTGCTTGTGTGCTTGAAAGAGAGAGAGAGAAGAGGAAGAAGAAAGAAAGAGAGGAAGAAGAGAAAGAGAGAGATATCGAAGTGAGAACGAGAGGAAAGAGGGGTGGCTGAGCGAAGAGAAAAAACATCATGCAACAGTAGGCTATTACAATCAAAATTGAAGCACCAACGTTATATTGTAAGGTGCGCCCATGCATATATGTACGTAGGCATCCAGTCTGCCGTACATGCAGTACTGCACAGGAACCAGTAGGTAGCTAAGCAAAAGAGAGGAACTTATCATTTCCATCTCTAAAACCTCTGCTGGTAACCCGAGAGAGAGAGAGAGAGAGAGAGAGAGAGAAGGCCTGTGGTGCTTAATGCTGGGGGGAGGGGATTAGCTACATTAGTTATACTATAGTAGTTTAGTTATATTATAAATGTAGTTATTTATGTTACTTTAATATATAGTATATAGTTATATAGTTACTATAAAAAATACAATAAAAAAAATAGAAAATAAATATATTAAAAACATAAAAGTATACGTTATAATATTAGTAAATAGATAAAATATAATAAAATAAATAATTATAAATTTATAAGTTACATTTTCTATTTAGTGATACATATATATATATATATATTACATTTCTTATGCATACACATAATAATTTTGAATTTATGAATGTATTATACTTAAATAGTGAATGTACATATAAGAAAATTTATTTTTTTAAAATACTATAATAGGATTGAATTATAGTTGGTAATGACGATTACGTAGTTCTTATATATATATTTTATCTAAATATGAGGATCGTATCTATAATAACGTCAAATATCATGTTATTCAAATTATTTAGTAAAATTGAATTATAAGTTATATGAAATCACACAAATTACAAAAGACTTAAATTTGAGAGAGAGAGAGAGAGAGAGAGAGAGAAATATAATAACAATATCATAAATTGTTCAGAATAGAAGATAATTTATAATAATTCTCATTGTCACGCAATCTCAGAATTATTTTCATCGTGTTGCAAATCCTCAGTCTTTCGAGATGTCTTCATGTCGGGCCACCACTACTTCATTGATTGTTGATTCGTATTCTTTACTTCAAATGTCTTCTTTTTTGAAGTATGAATGTAGATGCCTAAGTATAAATTTCTCAATCCATCCCTTTGCATATAACGAGATGACATTACTTTGAGAATATCCCCCTCCTTAATACAATTTATTTTCACAAATTTTGACCCCCAAATCCACTAAACATGTACATATTACCTCTCCAACTACCACGCAACAAAATATAATATCTTCTCCCTCTTCATCTTGGACAACAATAGTCAATCATTTATCACATTCTAATTTTTTTTTGCTCCTCTTCACTTAACATCCTTGTAATTTTATCTATTTTTTTGTTGATCAAAAGTAAACCTTCTTCCAGCCTATGGATGTCAAGAAGAAAGATCTTTCGTTCGAAAATACATGTAGCTTGGTACACATAAGATTGTCTCCTCTTAGTATAAACAGAGTAATTGTGCTCATCCATCACGACGAAAAAAAAACAAAGACAATAAACATGAGATGTAAAAATTTTTTTTTTCAAATGAATAATGATTTTAGAGAAAAAATAATATTTATACTTTAAAGTAAAATCAAATAAAAATTTTAAAATATCTAAAATTTAAATTTTTTATACAAAATATTTAAATCATCACATTTGATTATTGTGTAAATTCCATGGACTCTGTGGGTATCACTGTCAATAGAAAAAAAGAGAAAGCATTGCGACGCATGAGCCACCCCACCCCACGTTCGTCGTGATCCCACACACTGCAGTACGGTCCACTCTCTCCTTCGAGTTGTCTTTTCACAAGAGTTATGAGCTTGAGTTGTCTTTTCTCTAGCCATCTGCTGCCATTGCACCAGAAACGATGCCACCTCCAACTCTTTTCTCTGCTCTTGTCTTCTTCATCCTTGCGAAAAACAACCAAAATCCAGAAATCTTTTCCACTGGTCTCTCTGTGCCTACCCATGTCTTCTTGCAAATGCCTTAGCAGTACGGTGTTGCCTGCGCATCGACCGTTGTAGATCGCATCTCGCTGAAGAGACAGCGGCGAGGCAGGAAGGAGAAGAAGCTGCAGTGATGGTGGGGAGCAGTAAGGACACAGAAGCGAGGTGAAAGCGAGAGGCTGCATGCAAGATCACCCTTACTGCTGCCGTCAGTACCATGATCATCCTTACATGAGCAGAAGGCTCGGCGGCAGCAGTAAGGATGCAGAGTTCCTGGTGGCGAATGCCTCGGAGTTCCTGGTGATCACTAGGTACGACATCGACGACATCAAGCTCGCGAAGAAGGCGTGGGTCCTCCCCGACCAGGCCTACACCGTCTTCGACATCTCCCCCGTCAACTACACCTTCGAGGTGCAGGCCATGAGCAGCTAGAAGCTCACCGTCCTCCTCCCCGCCATCTTCACCATCGGCCCCCTCATCGATGACCGCAACAGCCTCCTCCGCTACTCCAAGCTCATCTCGCCGCACGACAAGCTCTCCAACCACATTAAGGAGCTCGTCAAGGGGGTCATCGAGGGCGAGACCCACGTCCTCGCCGCCTCCATGACCATGGAGGAGATCTTCCGCGGCACCAAGTCCTTCAAGGAAGAGGTCTTCAAGAAGGTCTAGCTTGAGCTCAATTAGTTCGGCCTCCTCATCTACAACGCCAACATGAAGCAGCTGGTGGACGTGGTCGGGCACGAGTACTTCTTCTACCTGCAGGGGTAGAAGACCCAGCAGGAGGCAGCAAACTAGGCCAAAGTGAACGTGGCGGTGTCCCGGATGAAGGGGGAGATCGGGTCGAAGAAACGGGAGGGGTAGACGCTTGCACAACGTAGCCAAGATCACCAGCTCCACGTCCACATCCGACACCTCTGCCTTCCTCATGTTCTAGAACACCTTCACCTCCGCCTTCACCTCCGCCTTCACCTTCGCCTCCTCCTTCTTCCCCTTCCCCTGCCGCTGCGTCGAGTAGATCCTCGTCTCCATGTCGATCTTGGCCACATTCTGCAGCATCTGCCCCTCTCCGCAGGTAGCATCATCGAGGTAGGCGCCGCCGCTGTCCCCTCCACTCCGACCCTCTCCCTCTCCACCCTCACCAATACTGCTTTTGTCGTGTGCCATCACTCACAAACACCCCCACCAAAACCACTTGCTTCTGGCATGGATGTCAGCTCCCGTGCTGCCGCAGTCGGACTCCACCGCGCCCAGTGGCGCCGCCTCTTACTCCCCGTCCGTGAGTTTCTCACTCTCTCCTTCCTCCGACACTCACTCCACGGCCGATGCAACGGGGGCGGCGAAGAAGCTGGGGCACTTCCCACCAGGCGGCGACCTTGGCACAGCTCTTCTTCCTCTCAGCAAGTTTCATACATATATATGTTAAATTAATAAAAGAATAACAGAGTCTTTCTATGCTTTATAATTTCTGTCAGATTAAAATGCAAGAGAATGCAAGAGAGGAAACATTTGTTTTAAATTAAATTTCACGACCTTGTTTCACATTATAAGAGATAAAAGGATGAATTACCTTAGAAGACTTCCCTTGCTCTTCAGACCACTTCTTTCTTTGCTCTAGCGATGAACCAAGAACTAATGATCTGTTCTATAATTTCTGTCAGATTAAAATGCAACAGACGAAGCATTTGTGTTAAATAAAATTTCAGAAGACCATGTTTCACATTATAAAAAATTAATACAATACATAGAGAGATACAAGGATGGATTACCTTAGAACTTGTGTCTTTTCTTGTTCTTTGCTCTTTAGACCTCTGCTTTCTTGGCTCTACCGATGAACCAAGTCATTCACGGTCTTGACCATTTTATTTTACTTTAAGTTTCCATCCTTTAACTATTCATTTCAAATTTTACGTTTTCCTTAATTCTCTGGTTTCAATTCCATGTATGTAATCAAAGTAGAGAGTTAACACAGCATAGAGTTAACACTGCAGAGATATACGTTTCGCTCAACATTAACAGTGTAGAGCAAATCTTACGTTTTCTTCCTTTCTATCTTCAATTCCATTTCCTTTGTTTAACTCTAAATTTTTCTTTATCTCTCTTATCTTCAATTCCATTTCCTTCGTTTAACTCTAAATTTCAAATCTTACCGGTCCTTAACTCTCTGGTTTCAACTCTATGTAATCAAAGTAGAGATATATTTTCTATAATTTCATGTAATGAGGCGAACTGATCTTACGTTTTCTATAATTCCACATAATGAGGCGAACCGGGATCTTACATTTTCAAAAGATTAACCGGACGAAAATTCTAAGTGTCTCTTCTTATATATAATTATAGATTTGTCTTGATCCATCCATTTTAAACTTAAATTAGGTTCAGAGTAATGTTTACCATTGAGAAGGCTATCAACTCCATCAATCTTGATCTTTATTTTATTGTCCTCCTCACATGGGTTGATAGATGGTAGGCGGTAGTGATCAATGGACAAGTGATAGCGGTAGACGACGATCGTCGAAGATCGACGGTGACGATTGAGTTTCAAATATAAAATTTAAACTTTAGAATATAAATTTTAAAATTTAAAATATAAATTTTAGATTTTAAAATATAAAATTTAGATTTTAAAATATTATCTTTAGAATTTAAAAATATTGAGTGATTTTTAAAAATAATTTAAGTTCCAAATATAAAGTTTAGACTCTAAAATATAAATTTTAAACTCTAAAATCTTATCTTTAAGATTTAAAAATATGGAGTGAATTTTTAATAGTAATTTAGGCTTCGAAATATAAATCTTGACTCTAAAAATATAAATTTAGACTCTAAAATAATAATTTTAGATCCAGCCACCGATCGTCATCGTTGACTGCCACCCACTGCCTGCTACTCCCTCTATCTTATTGCTCACATGGCAACTTGTGTGGCACCATGTTGAGCACCGCACAGATTGCCATCCTACAGTAAATATATTTATTGTACTTAAATAAATACAGTAAATCTTTCCCCCTCATTATTATTGTCACCGTCTACCGTCATCCTATCACGATTTGTCTCGCCGACTAGAATATCCACCGATCACCAATCTAATTGATGCTTGTTACTTGCCCTTCTGATAATAATAAATATTATCAGATTTAAATTATAAAATTAAATACAGAGTTGAAAAGAAAAATAATATAGAGTTAACACATCATAGAGTTAACACTGCAGAGATATACGTTTCGCTCAACATTAACAGTGACAGTGTAGAGCAAATCTTACGTTTTCTTCTTTTCTATCTTCAATTCCATTTCCTTTGTTTAACTCTAAATTTTTCTTTATCTCTCTTATCTTCAATTCCATTTCTTTCGTTTAACTCTAAATTTCAAATCTTACCGGTCCTTAACTCTCTGGTTTCAACTCCATGTAATCAAAGTAGAGATATATTTTCTATAATTCCATGTAATGAGGCGAACTGATCTTACGTTTTCTATAATTCCACATAATGAGGCGAACCGGGATCTTACGTTTTCAAAGGATGAATTGGACGAAAATTCTAAATGTCTCTTCTTATATATAATTATAGATTTGTCTTGATCCATCCATTTTAAACTTAAATTAGGTTCGGAGTAATGTTTACCATTGAGAAGGCTATCAACTCCATCAATCTTGATCTTTATTTTATTGTCCTCCTCACATGGGTTGATAGATGGTAGGCGGTAGTGATCAATGGATAAGTGATAGCGGTAGACGACGATCGTCGAAGATCGACGGTGACGATTGAGTTTTAAATATAAATTTTAAACTTTAGAATATAAATTTTAAATTTTAAAATATAAATTTTAGATTTTAAAATATTATCTTTAGAAATTAAAAATATTGAGTGATTTTTAAAAATAATTTAAGTTCCAAATATAAAGTTTAGACTCTAAAATATAAATTTTAAACTCTAAAATCTTATCTTTAAGATTTAAAAATATGGAGTGAATTTTTAATAGTAATTTAGGCTTCGAAATATAAATCTTGACTCTAAAAAATATAAATTTAGACTCTAAAATAATAATTTTAGATCCAGCCACCGATCGTCATCGTTGACTGTCACCCCCTGCCTGCTACTCCCTGTATCTTATTGCTCACATGGCAACTTGTGTGGCACCATGCTGAGCACCACACAGATTGCCATCCTACAGTAAATATATTTATTGTACTTAAATAAATACAGTAAATCTTTCCCCCTCATTATTATTGTCACCGTCTACCGTCATCCTATCACGATTTGTCTCGCCGACTAGAATATCCACCGATCACCAATCTAATTGATGCTTGTTACTTGCCCTTCTGAATAATAAATATTATCAGATTTAAATTATAAAATTAAATACATAGTTGAAAAGAAAAATAATAAACACCATGACTTAATGAATATGACTTTTATTAGAAATGACAAAATACTTAAGATGTGGGTTCTCAACAGGAATATTTATTGCACTTACTACACACTCTTCTCCTCTTGATCCAACCATGTAAAAACTTTTGAGAGGGGACTAACCTCCATGCCGCCAAAGTAATGGTGAAGCATGGGCCACGTCAGCTGACATGAACCGGAGTCATTGGCCCATCAAGGGATTGGCCCATGGAGGGTCCTCAACTCGTTTCAAGTCATTGCAAAGTTTATTAGATTGAATCATCGGATTTAAATTATTAAGGTTATGAGTAGAGAAGGCTTCATTACTATGAACACGATTATATATTGATCATCATTTAATGGTGAGACTATTCTTTATTCTGACTTAGTTTTAGTAGGGCAAAACCTTCTACTCTATTTTGAGCATGAAATCTTTATTTCCTCGAGTTAAAGTAAATATTGCCTCAATTAAGCTACACACTAATATTTATAAAAAAAAATTGGACAGAACAGTTGAGGGCAGTTAACATATATATACACTGCTCCATCTTTCGTCACATTTTTGCTTACACCACATCCAAACGTCGAGTCAAATATTTTTCATTAAGATGCCCCTAACTCATTTTTTTAATCTATATATTCAACAAGCTACTCAATCAACAAACAATGAATGCAAATGTATATTGATCACAATCTCGGCAAATAGATTTCAAGATATCTATTAAGTTATCAGCCATGACTTGGTAAATTTTACTGAGTCTTTTAATATGAGATTTATTTGACTGTAACCTTCCCACTCTATATATGCAATAAAAAATTACAGAAGTTCTGATCAACAAAAGTGAAGAAAACTATCGAATCCTTACTGAACTCACATTGCTACATTGATGTCGCCTCAATCTTTTTGAATAAACAACCAAGGAATTGGTTCTTAAACCATCTTTCGACATCAGCTAATTGGAAGAGGACTTCATGGAAGCTGGAGGTATCAAGAGATGCTCCATGCAGAAATTTGGATGCTCTCCGGCAGCCTTAACACGGCATTCATCGTGTTGTGCCTCGATTCCAAGGAACTCTGTTCCATGAGTCCATCCACATCTGAGTAGGCCCCTTCCACGGCAATTTGTGACATAAACTTCTGAGGGCAGCGAGCATGCGACTGTGACAGAAAAGACAGTTGGGAAGGAGAGAGAGCTACTGATCGGCTAGGCACGAATCTAGCTGGCCGACATCATAAGCTTCTCCCTTAAGACCGCAACTCTCGATCGGGGCAAACGTTTGGATCAGATCAGCCAACTTGCAGTTGCGGATGATCCAATTGGCAGAATAAATTCTTCTCCTGAGATCGACTTACCTACTGAGATCGTATGGCCTGATATGTCCTCTTGTTCTTATAATATAATAGGATGTTTGGAAATATTTTTTTTTTAAAAAAATTATTTTTACTTAAAAAATTATTTAAAGTCTCCAAAATCAAATCTTAAATATTCTTTTTCTCTTGTAAGTATCCTTCTATTTTCAGTTGATGGAGAAATGTAGCACAATGGATTGGGATTCATGGCGAGACATATAGAATACCAGTACACGAAGAAAAATACTTATTATCCGGGTGTCCCGTAATCACGAGACATATAGAATACCATTACATGAAGAAAAATGCTTATTTTTCAGATTCTCGAGTGCCCAATAACAAGTGTTACTCGGGCTTCCGAATAACTAGCACTTTTCTTACAGGAAACAAAAAAATGTCTTTTATGTAGAGCCCACATCCTATTATCGCTCCTCATTAAATGTACATAATGTATAAACAGATTATCGACTATGGACGTATAGCAAATATTATTAATCTTTTGGCATCCACCTTAATAGTAAAATGGTGTACCCAATGCATGAAACTCCCACTAATGTGGGGTCTCGAGAAGGAACAATGTACACAGTTTAACCCCGACAAGTTAGCTTCAATTTGGCAATGGGTTGGGGTTAGAGATAACTCCAACCCATGACTAAAGTTATACATGGTTAACTCATTTTTTAGTTTATTTTTTTTGTGTGTTAACCCAGTTTAACTACAGTGAATCAATCCACTTTCTTTTGGAATTACTTTGACAAGATAAAGTGA
Organism: Colocasia esculenta; assembly: GCA_014218235.1. Lineage (NCBI taxonomy): Eukaryota > Viridiplantae > Streptophyta > Magnoliopsida > Alismatales > Araceae > Colocasia > Colocasia esculenta. The sequence goes on along the minus strand of CM024755.1, from coordinate 10,417,172 downwards.
GTTAACCCACTTTTATATCAAAAAGTGACTTGAAAAAAAAAAACAATTAATGTTGTGTTGAAAAAAGAGAAAGTAATAATTAATGTTGTGTACCGTCAAGACAAAAAGATAATTAACTCACTTGAGTTAACTCCAATCCACCTCTAGAGATGGGATAAAAAATTATGAGTTAACTCACATTTGACCCACTTTTAATCTAACCCACCACTTGAGTTAACTTTTTTTTTGTTATCAAATTATATTTTGAATTAACTCTGAGTTAACTCGTTACCAAACCGAGAGTTGTTTTAGATTTCAAACTCATCACCACCTCCAGGTCACACAATGTTACTCCTAGGCCTGCCCTTCATCTGCCTTTGTAGTCTGAGTGCTTAAATTATTCTAAGTAATAGTTGTTGCCAACTTAAGGGTGTATTTTTTTTTTAATTCTTCCCTAATTAATCTCACATGGAATTGATTTGACTTGAAAGAAATGTGCATTGCATACTTCTTTATGACATACCACATCAACCTATCTACGGAATTTAATTCCTTGTTTAGTGCAAATATTAATTTACAGTAAACATATTAGTGATTATAATATTACTTACATGTTAACTTAATTAGAGACTGAAAATTTTCATCTCGTATAGACCAGTTATACAGCGAAGATTTCTGCACATATATTCGTGAGATCCAGCAGAACAATACTCGTGGCTCCTTACACAAAGTTTACAGCCCCGCGGCTGCTGCGTAGGGAACTAACGAAAGATTATTCTAAAGAATTAACCTGCATTAACACTATTAGAAACATGTTTACATGCCCATACATAAAAACGTCACGTTCACGTGTTATACTATGTAAGTTAACTAACTCTTCCCAATGCTTTCTTACTTATCTAGAACACAGAACGTCCACGTAGTAATATAATGACACCATAACATTTTTTTGTTAAAAGGATGATGTAATCCTATTAGCTTCTCGTCAATAAAACATATGATATAGTATTGTGAAAAAAATGTTGAGTGACAAAGGAGCATGTGAACCCGCTAGGATTTCTCATCTCTCCTGATCTAATCTCATATCACATGGAAAAAAATTTGATCATGGGAGGGTGCGAAAGCTAAGATCACAGTGGCAGTGGAATGGGCAACTGTGATTGAGGGTAAGATAAGGAAAACTGGGTGCAAAAGGAGGAAGAATTGCAATGAAGATTGAGTAAAAGGATTTACGGAATTCAGAGGACTCCTTTAGACAGGATGAATATATCCAGGTCGATCATGGTGTATGAGAGCGTCAACGGCTGGTCATAGGAGAAAAGGATAAGACCGGCAACAGCTGGAGGATCTTTTCCATAATATAAACTGGAGAACATTTATATCATGCGGGAAAGAAAGCTGTGGAACTCCTACCCCTTATAGTGATCAAATTTTTAAAGAATGCCAAGTTAAATTGATTTTTTATGTCTGAGCACCCATAATTTCCTCCAGTAATCCACAAAAGAACAGAAAAACAAAAACCTCCTTTTCCTCATCTGCATTGTTATTCAGCATCCAAGTCAGTCGTCAGGTCATACATGCATAGAGAAACAACTTTCAAATAAACATGTATTCCGGAACCAAATATCACAGCTAAAGAAGTTAATAATGGTCACAAACTTGAAGGTCAAATAAGAACAACAGAAAACTACAACTCACACAAGGAATTTGAATTTGCTGCATTTTTACATGGACATGTATATCATCTACATGTAAATGTTACCTAAAGCTAGCTTTTATCTGGGGCATTCATGCACAATATCTGCTTTTTAATCATTTATAATCTGAACTTACATGAATTCCATGGGGTCATGACCTCCAAGATGCTGCCCATTTGAAGGTGGATGGGACATATGGGGCTGCTGCAGGTGATGTGTCTCAGGATTATGTAACTGCTGCGGTTGAGTGAAGTAATGCGGGACTTGTTGCATTAGCCCTCTCGAGATAGCATTTCCGTTGACAGAGGGAATTTGTCCTGTTGCCAACTTGAGCCTCTGTAGCTCCTCTCTTAATGCCTCATTGATAGCTGTCCATGCAACACAAACACACCATTCATCAGCATTAGATAGATTCGCCATTTGACATTAGGAAATTATGAGATAGGGGATTGCATATGAAATCCATGAGATCCCATTAGGGACTTATTTCATTGTGCTTGCGGGATATGAAATCCATGTTACTGCACAGACTACTAAAAAAGAGAACAATTTTAAGACATCTAGCACTTTCAACAGGGGAAAGAGAACTAGTGAGTTGATCCCCTCAGATGTCCATGAACTCATTCATGGTCATAAACATCTCGATATGAGAAGCAGCATGTGGTAAAATTCATCAGCATCATGATATGAGAAGCAGCATGTGGTAAAAGCAAGAGTCAGCACGGATGACTAATCCACCAACTTGGCTATTAAGATGCTCAGGAGTCATCTTCAAATCTTATACGTAGGAAAAGTATTTTATGGAACCTCCCCAACTTTTCCCATCTCATTAAGCGGTAAGATATTGACATATGGATTGTGCACAATTTATGACATATTGACATCATCTGAAAACAATGGATGATGCTAAAACTAGAAGATGCTTGATGGAAGCCCAAACTCACGGCATTAGACATACCATCACGAAGATGAGCCTGCTGTTCCATAGCCTGCAATCGCAACTTCAGTTCCCTATTCTCAGCAGTCAAACCTGTAGTATCCCTCTGTGTACATACGATAGTAAAATTCCCATAAATTTTGGAACAAAAGTGCCTTTGGATATATATGTACACACGCACACACACACGCACACACAGAAGAAAAACACTGAAATTTGTTATACTTTTAGTTTTTGACCAGGTAGGCAATTATGTCCAGTGTTGCACTAGAAAGGTATCTGCTTGAATTATTTTGTTTTTCTTCTCTCAAGTCCCTATCATAGTGGTAGGGGACAACTTACATAAACAACATAAATCAGCCCCAAACAGGTTTGGACCTGAGCTCTCCCCGATTTCTGCTTGAAACAATGACTTCACTCAACAAGAAGGTGAAGGAATCCAAAGGTGCACATGAGAGGAAGGATGAGTGATCAGAGGAACGGGAAGTGCGGTCTCCAAGAAAGAAACACTATATATGGACAATTGCTAAGTGAGCTTAATAACCACATATTCCCCTGTACATATTTAAGTCCAGATAAAAACTTAGCTCAAGTCCATTATTGGGCACCTAATCTAGAAAGGAATTTAGTGATAAATCTAGTCAAAGGATCAAGGGCTATTTACACTATACTATCATTCACATACATCTATCAATGAAATGGCAGATGGTTTAACATGGTGATTGTCATAAACAAAAATGCAAACAAATAAAAGAGATGCTGACATGGAATGTTAAGACAGGAGATCCGACCAAAGAAAAAAGGCAATAATTCACATAGACTTCGATGACAGAATCAAGATCAAGAGATAGTCCAATTATTAAAAAAGAGAATAATTGCTCCAAACCTGTTTTGTAAGCATTTCCCCATTAAAAGAAGATCTGGATGAAAGCCAGAAATGATATTTAGCCCATAGGGGCAAACCATAAGCACTTTCATTGCAGGATTAATTTAACCCTAGATTTCGGGGCACACACATCGACAGCATAACTCCATGAAGTGTGGAGGCAATTTATCGCTCATACAGGAGATAAGATACTCCTAATCTGAGGTCCAAAGATCATCTTTCTTCCTTTTGCGTTTTGTGAGTTTTAGGGAATCCCACCGTCCTGGAAGGGTGAGATATTTTGCAGAGGAGTTTTTTGGGAGGGCATTAATACTAACCCATATATCCGCGATACTAACCCATATATCCGTTTCTTTTTTAAAACTTTAATACAACAATAGCATTACCACTTTCAAATTTTTTCATGCAGAAGCAGAACTTGGGATTTTGGGAGGAGAGGATCTTTAAGAGAGAAACCAATATACCAGGAATGGTAGCAAGCAGCAACCTTCATTTGTAAGTTGAGTAAGCTTTTATGTAATGTGAACAACACTCATTCACCCTTTTCGGCCATTTCGGGGGATTAGTGAACAGTTCCTCACCTTTTTTTCTTTCTTTTAGAACAGTTCCTCACCTAGTCGGTCTTGGGGCTTCTTTTGTATAAAGGGATGTTTTGAGAGCTCACCGGTATAACACGCCTGCGTTCCCCTTTTATTTCTGATCTAATAACTTGGCTCAAAAGAAAAGTGCAACCGTCTTGAAAAAGAAAAAGGAAAAAAGAAACTAACTTTTCAGCTTATACCTGTAGCATAGTGAGTTGTGCAGAAAGGGTGGTGGCCTCTGTCTGAAGGGTTTGAACCTTCCGTTCCAGTTCACCTGTGTAACGAATTTTTCTCTCCTTTGAGCGTGCTGCAGACTGCCTGTTTGCAAGAATCCTGCAGCAGCATAAACCAAAAGATTGACTCATGAAGGCTCATTAGGAAAATTTTTTTTTCCCAAATGCAAAGTTAATAGACATGCAACAGTGGGGCTAACTCTGCACCCGCATGGTCAAACACTAACAACCAAACGTTCAGCTTACTTTGAGAACATGTTAATCATCCGAACGATAAGTCACGGGATTACGCAAACAAATAATAGAATGGTAAATGGAACTGAAGTTATATATAAATATATGCATATATGAAGAGGAAAAGAGATGATAAAATGATGAACCAACAAGTTAAATTCATCAAAATTCGACACCAGATAAGGCTTGCGGCGTCAAAACATTACATCTTTCAGCGAAGAGAAAGTAATGCGCAGAAGAAATCCGAGTATTAATGAAATGACCCCAAAAAACAAGAACTCGTGAAAGAGCGGTGGGGAAAAATGGACGAGAATTGGAATAAACAAGGGACGGGCCTTTTAGCTCTCTTCGGATCTATCAGTGATAGCTCCGCCAGCTTATCCGGCGGCATGGCCTTCTTCGCGTAGTCCATCTGTGGCGTGGACTCCGCCTCGAACGGTGACATGGATCCGTCCAATGAGTTGCTCCTCGCATGGTGCGCCCTCATGCTCTTGCCGCCATCATGCGCCCCGCCCGCCCCACTAACCGGCCCGGCGGAGAATCCCAGCTCCTCAAAGAACGCGGCGTCCACCGACAGGCTCCTCAAGTGGCTCCCAGCCCCCGGCGGCCTCGCCGCCTTCCCCTTCTCCTCCGACGCCGACAGATCCTCCGATCTGGCGGAATCGGCGCCGGGGAGCGGCGCGAACCCACTGCTGGAGGACCCGTTATCGTCGGACAGCGACGGGAACTCGATGTCAGCGATCCCGAAGTCCGGATCGGAATCAAACGGGAACTCATCCGGGATCCGCAGGAAGATCTCCGAGTGCGCCCGCCGGTGGCCGGGGCGCGGCGGATGAGATGGCGCCGCCGGCGCCGGATCGGCGACGGCGACCGCGGTGGAGGAGGAGGTGACCGCGGAAGGGTAGCGGCCGAAGCGGGGGTTGGAAGGGAGCATGCTTGGATCCATGGCGGAGGGAGGCGGGAGGGAGGGGAACGAGACGGCAGTGGGTGATGGCGCTGGTGATGGGGATTATTTGGGGTCGACGACGACGACGTCGTCATTTGGGGGCCGAAGAAAGCACAAAAAAAGGCAAGAAAAAGAAAATAAAATAAAATAGACAACGGGGGATGGGGTGGGCATTTCAAACTCGCCATCGCCCTGCCTTTTTTTGTCTGCGAAAACAACGTGTGTCCCGGAGACGTTGGTCCCCGCGGACCACGTTACGTAAACGGGACCAGCACCCTCAGCGCATTGGGATTGGATCACGCACACGCGAGATCGCCGGAGCAGGCTAGAAACCACGGGCACGGAACTCCATGCGAACGTAGAATTAGCTGTAGCGCCACGTGGGAAGCGGTGGACGCGGGTGTGCGGCCCCACAGATGCATCCCCTTACGCCGTCTCACCCTTTTTTATGATGAGTGAGGCGGCGAATCAGAGCGTAGATGATGCGGCGAAGTCCGTGTGGGGACCACGCCAGCCGGGCCCCACTTGGACCTTTGGCGGGCGCGGCTGGTTAAGGACGGAGATTGGTGACCCACCGCCGAGCGGCTCTGCACGTGCCACGGTGACAGCCACCAGAGAAGGTTCAGCAAATGAAACCTCTAGTTGCCGGTGCTGGAAAAAGAGGATAGAGGTGTCCTACGATCGAATTGGAACTTATTTCTGTGAGACGTGTACGAGTCGTAGTATCGGTTTATTTTATATTAAATTTAATAAGAAAAAGTATTAAAGAATAAATAAATAGTAAATATATCAAGTCGTACTAGAGTATTAACGTTTTTCAAGTACAAATATAATACGATTTGAACTGCACTGATAAAATATGACTCGACAAATTATGTTGCGAACAAATGGTTTTTTCATTAAGTTAAATTTTCTAAAACATAAATTCTAGTTTAAAGTTATCATTGGCAGATACAAAGAAAGTATATTACCTAACCACACTGTCAAGTACATAAAAATTATATACTTAATATGTTTAGATTTGTAATCGTCTACCTATAAGCAAAAAACCATCTAGCGTAAAAAATACAACCAAATAATTGTTTTGTACATGCTTGCATAATTTTTTTTTGTCAGAAAAAATCTTTTCATAGAAACAAATTATGTCGACTTTCACATGTGAGAAATATTTTATATTTGACTGTGGTGCTCAATCATCCATATTTGTAAATACAAATGAATGTGAGTCTTATTGTCATATATTGATAACAAATCTTTTTTTTGTGTTTGTGGTCGAGTGTCGAGTGCATTTCACAGTCGAATATAAAGTATTATATATATATATGATTAATAATTTTATTTATATAAATATATATTAAATGCCAATCTTTAAGTTTAATATAAACAATCATGTAGACCACGCAGTGAGAGTTAAATTAGTTCGAACGTCACCACAAACCTGGCAGTGCGTAGTGCGTACGCTGGAGCGGTGTCTTCCACATGCACCGTCGTGCCTTTTCACTTTCGGGGAAAGATAACAATAAAAAAACGTTTTTATATATCCCCCCTGAAGTTTGTTGTTATTCTAAATATCACCATCAATTTGAATATTTATTGAAAATCTCTTGAAATCTTATAGGGTTCATAAATAGTTAGTTGCCATCCAAAAAAGACATCAAAATGACAACATTCTGTTTTGGGTCTTCGCTAAATTTTTAGAATAGTATACCCTTTGAAATAGAAAAAATGTGTTTTTTAGAGATTTTTGTACATATACCGTCTCTACATATCAATATATATATCTAATCTAAACATATTATCATAAATTCCATTTATTTACGTAAAATGACGAGATTATATTATCATCTTAACTCCCGTTAGAGTTAGAGTTAAACGACGCAATGACTAACTACCCTATTACTAACCCCACTAAAAGAAAATAAGAATGAATCTGAGATCGAAAAAATCTGTCTCAAATTTAAGATTGAAAATAGAGTCAATCTCTATTCGGTCATAATTTGATCTCTAATTTCTTTAGTAACCGATTAGAGACCGATCTGATCGGTCTCTATTTGTGCCATTTATTGTAGTGTCCAACCCCCCACTCTTGCACCCACCTCTTGCTCGCGCATGCTAGGGATGACCACCTAGAAATCCCCCACCACGTCGAGCTCCGAGTGACGAGCTCAGTGATCTCCCACATTGTGCCCTCTTCCATTCATGATAGCCCTAGGGCGGCCTTGCAGATAAATAAGCACATGAACGATGACATCGTCCTGCTCATGTCGACGATGGAGCTTGGAGAGGAGGATAGCTTGAAGATCTTCCGCGACGCATGCCACCTTCGCCTCCCTCATCGGCCAAAGCTTCTACACTTGATGAGAGCTGAGGAGGCAGACAACAACGATCTTCCTAGTTTGCCTCCAGTAATGGCTGTAAGGCACAAACATGAGGGGCTTGCCCCAGGGATGACCCCTCACTATAGCCTTTGAGTGGGGCCTACTACAAATGCGATGGTCTTGGGCCTTCAAGACCTCTTCGGTGGATGCAGCCAGGGGGTCGTACTTCCATGATAGGGGCATTGAGGGAGTGATGGGGGAGGGATACTAGCCACACAGAAGTTGTCGATGATGGGGATCCTTGGGGGAGATGGCGAGGAAGAAGAAGAAGAGATGCTACTACTGAAGCGGAGGAGCAGAATAGTGGAGAGCAAAAGGAAGAAGAAAACAACGATGGAGATCGGCTGGACAAGGAGCACAAATACGAGGTTGAAGACTACCATGTGGTCTTGTCCTCCTCACGTAGCCATCGTTGCTGTCTTGCAGGTACCACTCCTGCGATTACAAGGGTTCGAAGTTTGAACCCATCTGCATGAGCCTTTCGCCACGATTGCCACAACAGCCTTCCTCCATGGGCTTCCGCCGCACTTGCTCAACGAGGAGGGGAGCGTCGCTGCTGCGCGAGTCGGGAAGTTGAGCTCCTTCCGTGGACTCAAGGCCCACAACAACATCACCTCCCTGGGCTGTCGGAGTGTGCCAATCAGTCGTTCGCCAGGTTTGGCAGAGGTGTCCTGCGGAGTGTGCATGGTGTTCTTTAGCTGGTCCGATGATGGCATGGGGGATGCTGCCTCTTGGGCATGAGAGGGAGCATCTCCTCCTCATTTTGGGCAGCAATGGCTTTCCGACAGAGTTGTTGCGAGCGGCCTTGTTGAGGGGGAAATGGCAAGCACATCTTCTGCAACCTACAACTGAGCGACAGAGATCTTTCAGATCACGACGATCATCAACGGGCACAAATGCATACGTGAGGCCACCACCGAGCGCAGTGCCAATGAAGATGCAAGAGGAGGAGGATATGGCGACGAACTTGATAGGTGGCGATAGAGCTAACAATATATGTGCAAAAAATGAACATTTAGAGGCAGGAGCGGACCTACCTTATATCCAGTGGGGTCCTGTGACCCCACTGGATAAAAAAATTTGCATTAGGAGTACAAATTTTCACCATGGGTGATCCCACTAAATTTACGTGGGTGCACCATTAGGACCCCACTGAAACAATGTTCTGGATCCGCCACTGTTTAGAGGGGTATATATATATACAAGTTTCAAGGGCATTTCAGCGTTCTATAGGTCCAAATGTTCTTTATCAGAATATTCAGATGAGAGATAACCATGAGGGTATAATCTCGTGATAATATGTTTAGATTAAAAATACATGAAAAATTTGATATTTAAAAAGATATATATATATATATATAAATATAAAACTAACCAATTGAAAAGAGCTATGGAGGTTCAGTGAGAGAGAGTGAGACTGGCGGAGAGGTGGTTCCCATGCGTGTAGAGAAGGAGAGATGCTATGGTGGGCGCTTGGGGCCCCCTTTTGTTGTCAATTGTGGGAGAGAGCTTGGGGGGTGCCTAATGGGCCATCTGGAACCAGATGAGAGGGATACTGTGGTGGGGGTGGTGTTGGGGCACCAATGGCCCCCTCCCCTCATCGGGTTGAGAGAGAGAGAGAGAGAGGCTAGAACTAGAAGGGTTACCCAACTCAGTCTCTCGATCTCTACACAATTGGATAAGGAGGAGAAAATTGACATTTTTTGTGTAGAGTTAATTTTAACCTAAAGTAATTTCATTATCTTTAAGGGAATTAGATTGTAGAGAGATTTTTTTTTTCGGAACGATCAGAGATTTTCAGAAATATGAATATTATAAAAAAATATTTAAAATATCGAAAGATTTCACATACTAATATGTAAAAAAAACTAAAAAATTGAAATTGTGCATCGTGAGAAGGGTGGGGGAGGGGGGGGGGGGGAGGACAAAGAGAAGAACTTATTACATTTTGTGTACTTGATATATTGCCGGCAAGTGATGCTTGCTGTCGATGATCGGCAGAGGATGACAACCGACGGCCACCTTTAATACAAAGTCACAAATTTTTAATTTACATTCATTATTTTGAAGTTTAAAATAATTATAAAAAATTCAATCAATAGTTTTAAACTCTAATGGAAGTATTTTGAGTCCCATGGTAATATCACAAGTCTAAATTATAATTAGAAAAGTCTACTCCATAATTTTAAATCCTAAAACATATATTTTTAGGATTTACAAATTATTAAAAGTTCAATCTATATTTTTAAATCTTAAGAATAATATTTTAAAGTCTAAAATTTTTATTTTTAGTCTAAATTGTTAATTTTTAAAGGGTAAATTAATTAGAAGTCCCTGACTATAATATGGAGGTCCTTATTGTAATAAGACTTAACGTATACTGTAACATGTGATAACACTAACTGTAATGAGTTACAGCTCTGTTAGGGACTAACAAATAAGTCAAAAATCTGATAGGGACTCCTAATTAATTTGTCCATTTCTAAACTTACTAAGTTGTCATAGATCCACCATCATTGCTCGCTGTTGTTCGCCACTGTTCATTACTATCGATTATCTCTATTGTGCAACGTCCATTTGCTCGCGAGTGTTGTAAAAACAGTGGAAATATGGCATAAAGCATGGTAATTCATCATCACTTATATCCATGCAAATCACATGGAATCCATAATAAGAAGTAACATGTTCATGGGCACACTCCGTAAATAGAAATATATGATGAGATTATGGATAATAAGCATGACGATTACATAATAATAAAAAATCGAAACGAGACTGTGGAGGTGTTCCATAATGGAACTCGTCTTAGAGAAAGTATCGCCCCCACTATACGGTGCGATTGGGGTCCGACGACCTTCTCCCAGGGTACAACCACGAAACACGGAATCGGTCTCGCACAAGATCGACTCCGTAAGGCGAAAGCTACACGAGAAACCTAATCCTCTTCAATAGAAAGTAAGGGCAGAAAGCTTGCATCGATTATCGGAGAGAGCGTCCGACGATTGTTCTGGCAGTCCGAACACCGGAGAGCGACTGCGCACCCGAACGAAAGAGCGGTTGACGGCAACCTCTCCGGTGAGCAGTCCGGTGCGGAAGAGGGAGCGAGAGAGAGAGCATCAGCGTTAAAAGCGTAGACAATGGAACCGGCCCAAATAGGCCCAATCTCTCTAAGAAAAGAGAAAAACACAAAAATAAGAAACAAAAGGGTACCAAAGCAAGTCGACAGGACCACGCCATCACACGCGCACGCCCGCCCAGCCTCGCCCGGCCCGACGGCGCGCGTGTGTGATATAGTCTAGCATACCCCCATCTTTGTCTATAAGACATAGTCTCATGAACACTTGGAGTTATGAAGCTCTACATCTCCTTAGAGATTTCTCATGTGGGATTAAGGTGCCGTTTGGAATGGAGTCAGAAAAAATTTTGAAACTCCAAATCTTTGATAGGATGTGTGGCGTTTCCAAATATGTCACCCTTGGCTCCGGTTTACGTGTGTAGTGATTTTTCCATTTTAGATAGAGATAGAGAGAGGCGAGCTGGCGCGGGGAAGTGGCGAGACCCCCGCTTTCGAAAAAATTCCGGAAAACAGGTGAGAGGCAGAGAGAAGAGTCATATTTTGGGAATTTTTTTCATTTTTTTTTAAATTTTTGCACACCTCGTCGCCCACGCCATGAGGCACATAAGGGACAAAACTTGCACATCTTTTTATGCACCTTTTTATTTTATCAAACATTGTGTTTCTTTTCCTTTTCTTAAATTGCCCATCCTCAAATCCTTTTTTACCCAACAGCGAGTCCATACAGTATCCATCATAATGTCATACAAACTGTCATGTCACTACATAAATGTGATTAAATACACTCGTGCAAATGAATTAAATATTTCTCTCTTAAAAAGCATCACAGGGCTTAGACACCTTTTATAAAGAATTAAAAATACATGCTCTTTTTAGGGTAGAAATGGACATTACGAATTATATTCACAATCATCTAATTTAGAATTAAAAATCCCTACTCTTTTCAGGCGCATTGGAATAGAAATGGGCATTATGAATTATGCTCACAATCACCTAATTTTATATACTTTTTTTAAATATAAATCTTTAACGATGTCAATCTATGTTAAAAATTTCCATCAACTTTCAATAGATTATATCTCATTGAAAACGTATTTAGTTTGATGCCCTAATTTTCTGTTGAAAAGATAAGTTGCAGTGGCCGCTTCTACCCCTTTTCACAAAGTGAAGTTTTGAAGTTTTTTCGCCTCCGTCCTCTTATTTGTCTATTGCCGTTCTTTCCCTCAAAATCTCCAAAGCATAGGGTGCATTCCTATAAGATTATATGACAGGCGCGTATAAAGTATTTCTTACCTTATGGATCCTGTGGGCATCTCTGAAGAATTTTTTTTTTCTCGGAAGATTACTAACTACACCATGCTAACTTACAATCAAAATTTTTTTTTCTTTCTAAAAGGTTCATTTAGAGTTCTTCTTCCAATAAATTAAATTTGAACCTTAAACCTATTAACTTAAGGCACCGTTTGCCTCCACTTTTGAAAAAGTAGAAATCGGTAAAATCTAACTTTGCCCCTTTGGTGACGTATGCATCTGATTTCTCCTCGTTGTTCGCATCTTTTTTGATGCAGACGACCAGGTGTGCCATGCCATGCGAATAAAATGGTAAAGAAATCAGAAAATTGTGCAGCCCGCCTTCTTGAGTCTTTCTCTCTCTCTCCATCTCAAAATTTTTTAAAAGCGGATGTGCATCCGCTTTCTCACATTTGCTGTGTTCTCTCACTCTCTCTCCTCCAGGTGATTCTACAGTGCTCCAAAGCCTAGGCAGGGGTGAGCTCATTTGGATGCACGTCGGGTCTTTTCACAGATTTCTATTTTCAAATTTTTTTCAAGATTGGTTCCAAACGATGCCTTAGTGTCGGTGAAAACCTTGGACCTCCGAAGTTAGAAAAATCCCTTGGTCATATTTGAACCCCACACCCTAAAAGTTACTTTAGGGGTACGGGGTTCTGACAAGGGACCAATGTCGAGTTAGGTTAGGTAACTTTTTTATCTGTCAAGTGAGTAAAAAGTAAGGTAAATTAATTAGAAGTTCTTATCAAATATTTAATTTATTTTTTAATTTTTGATAAAATTATAACTTATTACAGTAAGTGTTATCTTCTATTACAATATACGGTAAGTACTGCTACAGCAAGAACCTCCCATATTACAGTTAGAGATTATTCATTAATTTCTCTCAAAATTAATACTCACACAATAAGATGCATCAACTCCCAAGGCACCAATATCTTCCGGCTGATGCAAGCCATGTTCTAAACAGTTTGACTGATGAATTAAAAAGCGTTTGGAGGAATGTTTCGTATTCCTAAATCTATAAATAGGAAATCCATCCTCTCATTGTGGGCTACGTATGAACATTTCCTATCCATATCTACGTGCATAGAAGGAATTAACGAGATATGGCGATATGGACCGGCCCACTTCAGTTGATGGACCAGGCCCATCAACCAATTTGATTCTTCTGAAGGGATATTTGGATCGATTAGAGGGACCACTCTGTCCACAGATAAGCTAACATGGACCCGGCCCAAAGAGCTGTGCCGCCTGTGCCTATTAAGAAAAGGGCAGGAAATGGGCTAAGCAGAAACGTTCAAAATAACAGATTTTTCTAGTAATATCTAGTAATGTACGACACACAAACAAAGTGTTTGTGATGTCTAAATGTGAATTCCATCATAGTTAAGTTGAGGAAAGAAAAAGATTCGCCAATTCATTGAAGCGAAGGCCACAGGAAGTAACGTACGATAATTACTACTAACATATAATTGATTTATTGTGTGAAATAATTGATTTCATAATACTAGATTTCCCTCCGGGAGAGAAACTTTATATATATATGAGGACCCGGTTGGGTCAATCGGTTAGAACTCTTGCTTAAAAGTAAGAGGTCTCGAGTTCGATTCCTGGGGGGCTTACCTGATCTATATGCAATCCTCGAGGTGTGTAGATCCGGAGTTTTTTTCGGTCAAGTGGGGTAAAGGCAATACAGATACACGGAAAGTAGGAGCTGTCAAGTCTTGACTTTGGAGTTCACGAACACCAATTCTTGAGCCCACAAAACCACACGGGGCGGGGGTTCTTCGTTATCAAAAAAAAAAAGAGAGAGAGAAACTTTATATGACATGATTAGGCAAGGTAGAAAGACGCACAAATTTAAGTGCAAAAACCTATATCGACGGAGCCCCCTTCACACTGCCTATTCACTATTTTTCTCTTTTTCTTTTTTCTTTTGAGAAAAAGGAAACGGTGTTACAAAGGTTTGGTGGCATCGCCCAAGTTTTCTCTTCTTATTTCCATTATATATACATAGCTCATATAAGAAGGAAAAAGAAGAGAGAGAAGAATAAAGAAAAATTTACCCATAACACCTTCAGACGGACATGACAAGATTGCCTGAGCTCAGGGGCACACCACACTGAAAACATATGCTTCTTCTTTTTATCTTTTTTTTTATAAGACAAATACTCATAAATTACACCACAACTTTCAAAGAAATGACATCTATATATTCAACTTCAAAATCTAAACATTGAGATTGAAGGGCCCAAGATATATAAGCAAATAAAATTCACATAATTTTTTCAATATGACACTATATTATTCGATGCTCTAATATTCTCTCTCACGGTTAAGATGGGCCGTGAAAATTAGATTAGACAGTAGGTGGTGCAAAACACCATAATAGGTTCTGGTCATGTTCTAATATCATTTTACAAATATCAAAATCTAGATATTAAAGTTAAAGGGCTCAGGATATATAAGTACAGAATACCTACATGATTTTTTCGATATAACACTATACCATTCGATGCTCCAACATATATTACCACAAATCTACTTGGTTGAAGCAGTAGTAACATCTAGGTACAAATATTTACCAGCGGATTAATCTCAGGAAATTAATTAATCCAGGATTGTAATTTCTGTTTTATCCGGAAAGGAGTGGCCAATATATATATAAATATATATATAATCTTGGGCAACCCATGGTGCACAAGTTCAGAATTGCATTTGAAAAAAAGGGAACAGGGCAATATATAGACTAGTGAACGAGTCCATGCTAAAATAAACAAATTCTCCAAAAACTCTGATCGCTTGACAGGAGTCCAGCACGTTTGTTATGCGAGGAGGAAGAGTCTATATATGATGGCAACCAAAGAGTAGATTTGTCAGCCGTCGTCGCAACGTCTGTCACAAATGAGTCCGTCAAAAAAAAAAAAAAAAGAGCCATCGTTAAAAATTCATCCCAAATAATGGCGATAGATATTTGCGACAGCCACAATTGATCTGTTATTTGCGATGCTGTTAACTGTTGCAAAAAAAATTCTGATTTTTAATTTAAAAAATATAATATTATGATTAAAAATAAAATTTTACGACAACTTAGGGCATCAAAATAGATGGCATCTGTCGCAAATAGTTTTCCACTGTTGCAAAAGATGTGTTTGCAACGTTTCAATCCGTCGCAACAGTTCTATTTGCGATGGATTCTTCTCGTCACGCACAAATATGTTTTTTGCGATATTGAATAGCTATCGCAAGTAATATATTTGCGAAGGTTTCTTGCATCACAAAATATAACTTGTGACGTTTTTTATCTTAATTAAGAGACTTTGACTGTAATAGAGAAGTCTTTGTTATAACATGACTCAACATATATTGTAACATGAGATAACTGTAATGAATTATAATTCTGTGAGGGATTAGAAAACAAGTCAAATATTTGATACAGATTTTTAATTAATTTATCTTATAATTAAATTATGAAAAAATAATTAATAATCTTATCAGAGAGAGTGACTTATTTCTTAATCCCTGTTAGAATATCAAAATCGTAGAGTCTTTACTTTTTCATGTGATTTAATTTCTAGTTTCTACTTTTAATTTTTCAACATTCATGAGTTTCGAGAGATGATTTTTATCTTTTTGGCGTCAGTCTCTTTTTTAAATTTCATCCTTTTGATGTCAGTCTCTTTTTATATAGTAATGTAATTGAGTTACAATATATGTGATACTCAGTTACAATATAGATTATGAGTTACAGTATACATGATATTTAGTTATAACATATGTTATGTTCAGTTACAGCATACGTTATGTTGAGTTATAATATACGTGATATTCAATTACAACATACATTACATTGAGTTATAATATACGTACGATACGTTAAGTTACAATATTGAGTTATAATATATGTTATATTCAATTATAATATTGGGTAATAATATATGTTATACTAAATTAAATACACGTGTATATGTTATGTTGAGTTACAATATGTAGTGTATATGTTCTGTTGAAGATCTTAATTAATCTCATCACATGTAAATTTTTTTTTTTCTATTTCTATGACATGCGAGGTTAATTGGGGCCAAAGGACATGCCGACATTTTACAACTCCTAGTAGTACTCTATAGTAGAGCCTTCTCCGTTAGTCACCTAGATGTACCATACAATAAGAATGAATACTAATGCATATAGTTGACTTACATGTGTGATATATATATATATATATATATATATATATATATATATATATATAGATAGAGAGAGAGAGAGAGAGAGAGAGAGAGAGAGAGAGAGAGAGAGATAAGACTTTCTAAGACGTTGAGAGCAAGTTAATCCGTCGTATACAATCAATACATTTTCACAATATGTGGGATACAGGTGATGAGATTAACATTTTAGAAATATACAATAGAATATAATATATTTTTAGATAAAATATAAACATATAAATATTTATTTTGCTACGAACACGCAAATAATTCTTTTGCGACGGTTAGGGAGCAATCACAAAAGAATTATTTGTGATCGTTTCTAACCCTTAATCGCAATAAATGTGTTTGCGACGGTGAGCACCATCGCAAAAGATTTAATTAGTTGCAACAACACTATTAAAGTCGTCTTAAAAGGTCTTTTAGACTTGATTCTTTACATGAAACTCGATACTTCTTTTGCGACGGAAGCTGTCACAAATAATCCTTTTGTATCTCATTTTTTATATATTTAATATGAATTCCTAACACGGTATTTACTATAGCTAAGCTAATTAAGTTGTCATAAAAATATGGGGTATTTGCGACGTCGTCACAAATATTTAGTTGTTATAAAGTATTTTAATTTAATCATAACATTTGTAACGTCGTGGGCTGTTATAAAGTATTTTAATTTAATCATAACATTTGTAACGACTCCATGACGATGTCCCACAACATGGAATATTTACTAGGGGCTGTCAAGTCGGGTATACGGAAAGTAGGAGCTGTCAAGTCTTGATCTTAGAGTTCACGAACACCAATCATTAAAATCACAAAACCACGCGGGGCGGAATTTCGTCGTTATCAAAAAAAAAAAAAAAAATACTAGGGGCGACTCTTATTACAGTATTCTTTCCGGTTGGAACTGGCTTGTTCTCTGTCCAACTGAAAGAACCGTCCTAATGGAAGAAGGATTCTGCCATTGTGGACTGCATTTTCTTGGTGTTCTCCTTCGATTACTGGGCTTACTCATTATCGGGCTTTAGTTTCTGGGCTTGTTTTTTTTATTGGGTCCCCATTTGATCATAACACATTTGTTGTGCATGGGCCAGCAGCCACACCTTTCTATATATCAACCGATATTTGTGTTGCAAAGTTGGTGCGTCCTCTTGGGAGTTATCTTGGTAGGAGGTGTACGGGTTATATTCCCGGATTAACATGGGTTAATTTGACATAAAACTTTGTTTACAATATCTATCTGAAGAAATTTATCTTGTAGTTGGTGGAGATTTCCTTTTTTTCTTCTTTGTTTTCCTTGGGGGGTGGGGGGGGGGGGGGGTTATAAGTGAATCTAAATTAAAAGGCAATTAAAATTGATGTACAGTACTGTACTCAAATATGAACATTATTGATGATCAATCTTTAACAACTATTCAGAGCTTCGGTTTCAAGAAGTATTTGTAAGATCTCATTGAACTCTTTCGAGGATTAGTATTGTTATTCGAGTTTCAGATAAAGTTGCTCGTGTCGCGTGGATCGATCTATTGTATTCTCTGTGATACGGTACGATATGGTATGATCATTATTGTATTGATCGATTGACTGATAATCTCAAGTTGATCGATCGATTTTCATCTCTCTTTGAAGGCCAAATAGATCATGAGATTTGGTCGTCACCCTGTTAAAAATCGGTCGACCGATAAAAAGAAATCGGTCGGCTGATTTTGGACTTTGACATGCTGGACATCTGAGGGTGCTCATTAGAAGAATGAGTTGACCGATAAGAAGAAATCGATCGACTGATTTTGCCGTACTATACCGATGGTGTTGGGACTCGCGAACGTCTTAGCACATTACGGCACGACCATGTCGCTGCGATACACAACAGCATGGCAAATCTTGGTTTCAGCAGTATGTTGAGTTGCACCAAATTTCACCTCCTTGCACATTTGGATCTACTTGTTTCAAAAGAGAAGATAGGAAAGAGAGTTTTCCATATGCTTGTGACTTAATTTTCAGTGACATTCACTTAATCCATCTGGGGGAGGCGAGACATATCCTTCCTTATACAGGAGACCTTTCTCTTTCTACTTTTTTTTTTCTATTCTACCATCCAGATGAAACTTAAGCCTAACTGGAGTAATCAAATGTATTGTCATCAACAAATGTGTTTGTTTGTTTGATGTTGTCGTCCAAATTCTACGATCCCACTTGTTGCACCATCTACTTCCACTACGTAATGTACATTTTATCTTGCAGGCTTAATGAATATAATTAACGTCGTATGGGAGATGCCCAACAATGAGCAATCCATGACATTACAGCTGGTTTTAGTTTTGACAAGCACATAGTGGGACACTGCTAAAAAGGGACGAAGCACATGACAGATGGCATGTTTCGTCACCAATACAAAATAAGTCCTTAATTCTGATAAGGCCCTGCACCAGCCTAAGGACACCTTATTAGGTCCAGCCCAGTTCACCCACTTGAGGCAAAGGAGGTGAAAAGGAGAAGGGGGTTCTCTAAGGGGGAGCTTAATATGATATTGAAAATCACACTCCTTTGCATCCAAGGGTCATCTTCAAAAGAAGATCAACGGTCGCAGATAAGAGCTAAGAGCAGTGACAGAGTCAGAAATATTTAAAAGGAGGTAATTAATAAGATTAATTGTTCATAGATACTCAAAATAAGGGAGGTAATTAATAAAGTTAAAAAAAAATTTAGGGAGGTAATTAATAAAGTTAAAAAAAATTTCACATACTCATCAATTTAATTCACTCAAAAATTGGGTGGGGGGGGGGGAACAATTGACCCCCCTGGCTCCGCCACTGACTAAGAGAGTAGATGCCAACATTAAGCATAGTCCCACCAAACAAATTCTCTCTCTCTCTCTCTCTCTCTCTTATCAAGTCCTTCCCTACAATGACTTGATTGTCAGATGGTCGTTTCGAAGACTTTCATTCTCAGAATGGACTATCTCGCATGTCAAGAGAATAGCAAAGAGCGGGTCAAATACTTATTTCTTCTCCTCATCTTCCCCACCCAAGATCTAGACTCAAATCTATTAGAGTCGTCTCTATATATCAAAGATTTGAGAGCTAGATGGGTAGACCATATCAAAATGAAAAGAAAAGTTTAACTCCGAGCTAAATATGAATATTTAACGGACCCTTGAAATATAGCTTTATATAAGAAGGGGGCAGAAAAGAGGGTAATTAATAAAGCCGGGCAGCAGACAAACCATGGCGCTTTTGGAGGCCTATAATGGAGTTCTTTGTTGCCTGACTGTCTCCACGAACCATCACAAGGGCCGAATCCGATTGGACCTCTCAGTTACCTTCACGCAACTGCTAGAGATGAAAAGCTTTTTCAAAAGCCTATCAAAGCTGCATGCGCTGACACAGGACCCATTACAGCAGACTGGAAATGCTCAGCTTAGTTTCCACAGTGCTCATTATTTCTAGCTAGGCACCGCGCTATTCTTCACTTGACATCATAATGGTACAAACTTTTCTGAGAAAGAGAAAGAGAAAGAGATAAGAATATTCTTTGCCTTTAACCTTTTAATCTAACCAAAGGGCAGTCAAATCTGCATGAGTGAGAAGGGAATATTGCAGCCACCATGCATGTTTCAATCACCATCAGTCTTGTATTGTCCTTCAACTTTGCCACTCATCATGTGATGATCAGTTATAGTAGGCCAATGCCATGCATTTCCCTCCAACAGCTGCAAGTTAAGATAGATGCATGGACCTCATTGTTTAGTACAATTAATCCGGAAAACTAATTAATTAAGCATAGGAATAATTTCATATATACCCGACTATTTTTTAAAAAAATTCCAAATATACAGCAGACGGAAGTACATGTACCTCTTGAAATAGACGTACGGTACGAAAGATTATGGGGGAAACTATAACCAGGGATTTTTGTCTTGGCCTCTCTCTGGGGCAAGATTTTAGGGTTTGGTTAGGAATAGAGAGAAACCAGACATAAGATAATGGCAGGATATATGCTCTTTGTACGTACGTGCATAATACAGCAAATAAGTAGTTAACTTTTCTATTAATTTGATAGTTGCAATGTAAATTGTGTCCTTCAATGATCCTTTCACTGCCCTACAAGAGAGACTCGCATTAACAAGGGTGGGATTAATGTAGGAAACGTTATTCCACCATGTAAATAGAGACGGACGCAAGAAATTTTATCTAGTGAAGTTACTCTCTGATAAGAGTGACTCGTTGGTCATCTAGTAAAATTATTTATTTTAAAAAAAAAATTATCAATTGATCGACCAAAGAAATATTTCAAAATTTTTCTTAATTTAGTGAGATCAGGGAACCTCACTCATGACTTAAATCCGTCCATGCATGTAGGTCAGGGAGAAAGAGACTCTTGTATACTTTTAATTTGGTCATGACCAATGTCTCTTTATTTATCGACCTCACGTCGCTGTTGCAATTTATACAACATTCACAATACCTGACAAATTCGTCTTCACGAGTTGACCATGTATGAGAAAGATCATTGTTCGCTTGGCCTCTTATGTACTATAACCAGGTGGCAAAATTTGACCTTTAAGAGAAGATTGGCTGCTTGACCTCTTACATATGGCAACGACCCACGTCATGGTCTTAGCTCGTGGATCACCTTCCAATCTCATTAGTATTAGATTAGATTAATGTGATAGAAGCATATTTTATCTTATCATGGAAAAATAAATTATAACAAAAGATAATTGCTTTTGAATTAATAATGCCGGAATGGTGGACGAAAGTATAAAAAGATATTTGTTTCAACGTACATACATAGAAATTGATATCTAGGTCTTCCTAATCTGATTTCTAAGTTTACACCAGTGAAAACATTAGTAAACATCAAGTAAGACTAAATATTGCTGCCCACTTGGGTTTGCTACATCCTATAGGGATATGTAGCGGATGTTTTTATTTTTAAAGTCTGTTTGGATGCATATCATAAATATATTTAGATCTATCAAATATAAAATCATTTTAAATTATACTTTTAGAGAACACGAATAGGTTTATCATAAACATGTTTATCGTGTTTATTGTAAATACTTTTTCTATTAACTCATGTTTGGAGTTTTTTCTTAAATACAAGTCTATGTCAAACTTTGGTTACAAGAAGAGTCTTCACCATAAACCAACTCATAATAAGTGTATATATGGACAATGTGTTTATAGAAGAATATTGACTTTAATTATGATAAACTCAAGTGAATTTATGATAATATCTTTTTTAATTGTTCAAACTAAGGTTACACTATAAAAGTAGTTTAAAACATATTTATAATGTGCATCTAAACAACCCCTTAGTTTGGAGACTTAAAAATGAGATGATCAAAAATTAACTTGAGTTTCTTGTAAACTCAATGCGTTTTCCATATAGTGAAAACTCTTCCTATAAACATGGCATGCCATAAATTCATCAAACATGAGTTAATGTAAACTACGTTTGTGGTAAACAAGTTTATCATAAACATGTTTTGATAAACTTATGCATGCTTTCACAGGTCATATCCAATTAAACAGACCCTTAATATGCCAAATTTACAGTCAACTTAAATTGCATACAATCTCTACTATTATTGGACTACTAAAAAAATTCGAATAAAGTATAAACGTGTACCTTGGCGGTCAAAGGTGGACATGGAAAGAGAGAGAGAGAGAGAGAGAAAAAACACTGCTTAACCATCTAAGGCGTGGTCCAGTTTCATTCTTAAAGCAAATTAGCAGTCAAAGATGGTTTATCGATGAGGAGGAGTGTGGAGTAGTGATACGGTGATAATTCACACGGCCAACGATCCTTCCATTACCACCATATCGTACACTCTCCAACCCCTGCACTTGCGTTGACGGAGGACAGCTGCCCTGACCACTAGCTCTGACATAAAAACTGTGTGCTTGTTGGGGGCGGGGGAGGAGCTGGAACTCCATTAGAGTTACTACTTTCCGTTAGGTCAATGTTCGTTCTTGCATCTGGTCGGAACACTCTTAAGAGGGGCAATGGCAGGCAACTCTCCGTCACACCCCACACACACATACACACACACACACACACTCTCTCTCTCTCTCTCTCTCTCGTGTGTGTGTTGTGTGAGTCGGACGAGGAAGCCATGATGGTGTTGGCAGCAGGGTGTGGGTTCGTGGGGAGCAAGGGCTCATGTGTGTTATCTTGTTTCTCTGGTGCGTCCGTGGGACCTTGGCTGCACGAGCTGCATTAATCCACTCCCACACCTGTGCTGTCCACGTGCAACTTTGTATAGATGGACGTGGTGCGCAAGCAGTTGCACACTTGCATGTTGGAGAAATGTGGAGTTCGATCTTTATCTTGGTAAGTTTAGCCCGCGGACTTGTCAGGCCAACCCGGCCCATTGACAGTCCTAACTGTCTCACATCTATTACCATGCAATGACCCACTTGGGGGAATGCATGTTCACTGGAATTCCAGCGGATCAACAAGATAGTTAGCTTCCACATGCACCAGTTTTTGCAGTAATGTTGGTCTAGCAGTGCTGATCAGACGTCCTTTATGTCGGACTCTGACTGCAAGAACTGCTAGTCCAGCAGCGCCAGTCTTTGTTGTTAATTAGTTCATCCACCAGCTGACTAGTTAAAAACAGAGGACATTTCGCTGTGTATATATGCATGAATTGAGAAGTAAACCATGAAGAGCAATATTACAAAATAGGAACATGTACAACCTGCTGCTCTTGAAATCTAGCTTTCAGAGCATCAATTTCCCATCGACAGGTATGAATAATGGCTGGATATAACGGGGAGGAGGAGACTTTCGAGCTGATCTACAAGTCAATATGTGACTCTTGGATCTCCAAGAAGTCAGGCTCTGTGAGCTGGTGGATTAAATTAGATATAGGGGGCCAGGTTTCTAGATTCATGGGTGACAAGCTAATTAAACATTAAAATATACAGCTTCGTCTCCCTGCCACCGCCTAATCCCAAGCAAGCCCTTCATCGTATATGGGTGCATTAATTAGTGCTTGATAACATTCGTTCTGGCGTTGCACAAATTAAGCGTAAGCAAGAGCATATATCGCCATGCTTATCATCTGGAGGATAATTAACAGGAAGACAAGACACGTAACGATCACGAATGTTGAGATGGTGACGAAACAAAGCTAATCCAACCGGACAGTCTTCAATGGGAGGAATGTGCATATGCCTAAAGAGGATGACAACCACGGCTCTCAATGGGCATGCAGAGCGGCACTACCATATCATGAATTAATGTCTAGAAGGAAGGGGTAATAATATTTAACGTAACCAGGCAGACAGACATGATTGGGATAATATCTCATGCACCCCCCACTTCCTAGCTTCAGATAATAAACACGCTAATTGGTGGGTGGCCGCCGTGTGGAGTGAATACTCCTTCCCCATTTGCAAATCCCCAGATGCTGCTGCATGCCCCACTCATACTTTCGGCTCTCACTAACAGTAAGTGCTGGCCTATTCAGCAATCCATGAAGCTTGCTCCATAATGGTTTTGACAGGCAGTACTTGTCCTTAAGATCTGCTTTAATTAGATTTAGCATAGCAGAAATAATAACAACAATGTTTGGTTAAATACTTCAATATAGATTTGATACAGGTAGTCTGACTTCCTTTTGACCATTCAAGATATTATATATGTTAAATCTTTTGTTTGCTCTCTAGTCGCAGGTGCATGGTGAAGGTGACCTGAGGACTTTTTGGGTCGACGTCCGAACCGATGAAACCCCTGAAAACAAGTTCCTTTGTAAACCAACTGATCATGACCAATAACTCTTGGGACTGTGTTTCTTTATACAAAAAAATTTGAAGTATTTACATCGTTCTAACTTCTGATGCGTGTGAACTTAAGATGCTACACGTATGGAAGGAGAAACAGAAGAAACCAGGGTAAGATCTTGTTGTTCCTCTTTTATTCCCTTTCTAGTTTCCATATATGTTACGGTTGAAAAGTACTGCAATATTTTTGAACCTATCTTCTTGGGAAACTTTCTTTTCTTGCCCATGATTGCAAGCCGTGGACGCTTCCTGCTTGCCCTTCTATATTCTTTTTCCTTGTTGTACATGTTACGGCCTTTGCACACTTGTTGAGGATTCCATTTCCTCTTACTCTTTCATCTTTTCCGAACATGAAGATCACCACTCAAATTAAAATGTAAAGTACAAATATATATAGGTGGAGAAAATAACGGAAAGCGAATAAAGAAGGTTAGTGTGAAGCGCAGGGGAAGGACCTCCCCCCCCCCCTTTATTTTCCTTTTTTTTTTGGCTATGATGGATGCATTTAATTTATATATCTGCAAATTATTCCTTACCAACATGCTTATGTTCATAGCAAATGAGCCCAAGCCTTTGTCTTCTATATATGTGGTACATTAAATGATGATTTAGATGGCAAACTTTCTAATTATTACCTATCAGGACATGCGTATATCTCTCTATCGAAGTAGAAGATATACGAAGACTCTTATTCTTCAACTGTGACTACTCTGGCCAACTAGGGTGATTCCATCATAAAAATATGAGAACATCTTGGTGCAAACTCTGATAAGGAGCTCGCAACAAACTAATTCCCGGGGGTGGACACAATCCCAAGGGAGAGCCCACCCTAATGACATCACCCTCTCCAACGAAAAAGTGAGTTTGTTGCAAACCTATATGTTGATGGTTTGCAACAAATATTTCTTTAAAAATATTTAGTGCACACTAAGATGTGTACTACGATAAATATATCTACTAAAATGGTACCACATGGATAAAAGATTAAAAAAAAAGTAGAGGCGAGGGAAATATTAAAAACTTCTTTTTCATATGGCACAATACTAGTAGATGTACCTAATTAATTTAATACCTATTTTTAGTGTGTACTCAATATTCCTCGTTCCACACCAACCGTGCCATGCATGACTGCCTCCAATGTCAATTAAAAGAAAACAAAATTTTGTTGTCTCTAGCTACTTAATCTCTGCTATATATATTAATGCAAGAGCTTAGAAACTTTAGTCGATGACGTCCCTAATGAAGCCACATGCCTCTGAGGGAAATAGGATCGAGAATGGAAGACAAGAACCTGAAAGTACACTATTACTTAATTCAATGGGATCATAAAGTATTGCTGTTGGTCATGTTGGGGTTACGTACTTTCTTAAACGAACCCAAAATATGTAAGCATAGGATTGGATCATTCCGGCCCTCCTTTCCTAAAAAGCCATTTTTTTTGGGTTTCGAAGTGCATCTAACTTTATTTCCTGTCCTCAAAGAACCTATGGAATGATGAGTACAGGCTTTGTAATTAGTCCATATATATATTAAATGATCAATGTACGTACGTAGATATATATCTCTGTTAGTCATTAATTAAGCTCTTGTTGCAAGATCTATATCTTTCGTACAATTGTTAATGAAAAGATCAGATAACCAACTTTGATCATCTATTAATTTCAGCCATAAAATCCAATATTCCCGCGCCCTGATCCTACGTACATACACCACCAAAGCATTTCCAGATCTACACCAAGCAACACTAACATGATCTTTCTTCCAAGTGGAAAGGGTGTCAAAGCAGCGGCCGACATACCCAAATTGCACTCTCAAAGGAATGGCTAGCTAGCTACACGGTCTCCGACCTCTTTAAAATGAAGAGAGGACGCCATGACAGGACTGCCTGCTTCTTTTCCCTTTTATTCTACTTTAAACCAGGTGGATTCATCACCATCCACCAAGGGTACTGCACCAATCCGCCCTATAAATCTCCCCTTCTTCGCCCACATGGCGTGTGCTTCCCACACTCCTCTCTCTCTTCTCCTTACCACCACCTATTTCTTACATCTTTTGCTTCACATAGCTTTGGTGGTCTCTCTGCATGGCCCGTAACGAGACCAAGTTCACAATTGATGGTGTCGCCAACCCGGACGTCCAGAAAGAGGACTTCGACTACTCGCAGAGAGCGCAATGGATACGGGCCGCCGTGCTGGGGGCCAATGACGGCCTCGTCTCCACGGCCTCCATGATGATGGGCGTCAGCGCCGTGAAGACGGACGTCAAGTCCATGCTCCTCACCGGCTTCGCCGGCATGGTGGCCGGCGCCTGCAGCATGGCCATCGGGGAGTTCGTCTCCGTGTACTCGCAGGTGGACGTGGAGGTGGCGCAGATGGAGAGGGACAGGAAGAAGAGGGCTCAAGGCGGCGGTGGAGAAGACGGCGCCAGCAGTGACGACGGCGCCGCCGAGCGGGCCGATCTCCCCAGCCCGGTGCAGGCGGCGTTGGCGTCGGCGGTGTCGTTCGCGGTGGGCGCGATGGTGCCGCTGCTGGCGGCGGGATTCATTAGGAGCTACCGCGTGCGGCTGGGGGTGCTCTCGGCGGCCGTGACGCTGGCGCTGCTGGCGTTCGGGGTGACGGGGGCCAGGCTGGGGGGCGTGCCGGTGGGCAGGTCTGCTGCGAGGGTGCTGGTCGGGGGGTGGATGGCCATGGTGGTCACCTACGGGATCATGAAGGTGGTCGGGGGTACCGCTGGCTTCTGATCATACTCTATTTCTCTTGCTAACGTGCAGCTTCATGTGTACGCTGCTGCCCTTCTAGATTACTACTAAGTTCTTTAAGAGTAGCGAGGAGAAAATTAAGTGACCAGTCTCCTGTGCGAGAGATCGAAGTGATGGTACTGTTTCCATGCATGCTTACCAGCTATCTAATTCCCATTGCACGCCCCACTTGGGTCTTTTAAGAGGACACTTAAAAATATGTAATGATCATACCTCGTCTGGAGCTGTTTAATTGGTGTGCTTTTGCTTCTGAAGTACGTATTATATATTGACATGATCTAAAAGAACTTTTTAAGTTTTTCATCTGCTCAAGACGTTGTTGAAACATTCTATAATGAAAATTTCAGATTACTCCCAAATAGTAGCTATACAAACATTTAAAAAGGAATCTTTTAAGACCTGAATTAAGTTTATTTTTAGCTTCGACTCTCAACCTCCTGCAAATGGAAATTGAGTGTGAGACCATCATGTTTAGCTTCACAAAGGGCTCACACTTATTTTTTTATGTCGCTGCCATTCACGTAGATCTATTATTTCACATTCACATTCATTTTATGTTTAGTTTGGATAAGAATCCGTGACAAAGACCATTCCGGTCTAGATCTTGTCCACATTAGGTTGTATGACCATTTTTGAACTAATAATACAATTAGTAGAGGGATTTTTTTATTCCCCTAATCTATCTTATTGACATATGTGCTTCCTTCACTTCTATGAATCATCAAGAATATCCATGATATCTCCAAAAAATTGAGATCTTCTCGGTACCCTTACTGAGGGAAGTCAGTCAGTGTGAGAGGAGCTTTTTTGTACACCCCCACCCCCACCCCCACCCATCTTTCGGTGTGAGAGGGGTTTTTCACAAAAAAACCTCTCTCACACTGATTGAGTTTCCTAAGTAAGGGTACTAAGAAGATCACAATCCATCTCCAAATGGTTACAATACACGCTTTCTGTTATTGTACTATTGAAACATACGACAAAAATGTAAAAAAGTTTATAAATGTCCCCAAGATATGTGAGCTCAATGAGGTCTACATATGTTAGAAGGGCATATCTATACAAAACCCTATAATGGAATACCAGAGAGAATAGCAAAAGGATCTGCACTGTATATGACGCGTTTCTACTAATTATTTAGCGCACTGCATCGATCATGGTGCAGGGTATGGGGTTTTTCACATCAAGATCCTCTTAGATCAACTAAGATGGTTGTATTCAAAGAGTGATCTAATGGTTATGTACAGTATGTATATATACTCGCTAACCAGGTTGTGAGGTCTGAGATTCAAATGTTATTGGAAAGAAGATCGTAATTAAGAAATTTTTTAAAGGGTAATGAAAGACACTAGTTTCCAACCAAAAGAAATACTAAGGGCCGCTTTGGTTGAGGGTTAGCCTTCCCAGGGGTAGGCTAACTCGGGATACGTTAACCCCAAAAAAGTACAGATCTAATTTGGTTGTTCTTTTCGAGATGTAGATGGGTTAAGTCTTTTTTTTAGTCAACCATTATCTTTGACTCTATTTTTTTTATGTACAAAAATTAAAAAAATTAAAAAAATATAAGACATATAATAGAATAACATTTAAAATTTTATAATAATTTTTTCAAAATTTTTTAAAAAAGAAAAAAAGTTATCCCTCTCTACCCCACCTCAAGAGGTGGGGTAGACTTAACCCGGGTTACCCCGGATTAGCGGGGATACCCCGGGGTCACCTTACCCCGCTCCCCAAAGCGGGATGAGGCAGTTAACCCGGGGTACCCCGGGGTACCCCTCTCTACCCCGCTTATCAAAGCGGCCCTAAGAGGCCAGGTTGATCCAGTAGCATATATCTTGTGAGCTGCAAATAAAAGCGTCTTACGTACGTATGTCTAGCTAAAAACATTACAAGCAAACCCATCATATCTGTACGTAGTTCCACTCTTCCTACGCATCTGATATTGTCCCCAAAAAACCAATAACCCAGATCATCATATCGACAACTAATTAGATTGTCAAATCTTTCATGGGATCGATTCATATTTGTATATTGTGTACAAAAACTATGCGTTGTGTATGAAAACGATACACTTGGATAAAAGCAGAGCAGAATGCAACCATGCTCGACTTGTATGTCTCCCGATCAAGTTTGGACAAAGCAAAATTAATTTATATCTGGCCTTGAGAACTGAAAAGCTCTATGTTGGCTACAAAAAATGTGGAGTAATAATGGACATGCAGCAGATATGTGTACTTTTACTCTACCGGCCACATGATGGTAGAAATTAAAAGGGAATACTAAAATTAAACATGGAGAAAAGAGGAGAGATTATTTTGTAGATTCTCTCACAGAGTCTTTTAAAGGCGCACTTACTGCCTTTCCAATAGCATAATAATTGCCAAATGCGGATATATACTGGGGGCCCTTCCCAGATATATATAGGACGCATCCCTCAAAGCTTCTCATTAATAAACCCTACACCACTCTGGTCCGGTCAAAGTTGAGCTTGATCCCGTCTCCGTCAGGTGCTTGCCATCTAATCTATCCTGCTCAAAGTGTTTGATCTAAATGTTGAAGCCTCAACTGATCACTTGCTCACCAAAAAAACAAAAAAGTGAAATATATATAGCTGTTATTGGTTCTTTTACCTGCCCCGGCTGTATTGTATCTTTTGAGAAATGCTAGGCTCCCGGCGTGCCAGGAGCCTAGGCTGAGCTGGGGCTCCCGCGCCCCTCCGCGCGGCCGCCGCGTGGAGGGGGCGGGCCCCAGCTGCATTAAATATATTTTTTTTTATACATTTTGTGCACACAAATAATGTATTTGTGCACACAAATACATTAATTGTGTGCACAAATACATCATTTATGTGTAAAAAAAAAGACATTTAATGCAGTTGGGACCCGTCCCCTCCACGCGGCGGCCGCGCGGAGGGGCGCGGGCGCTGGGAGCAAAGCATTTCTCGTATCTTTTAGTAGCATGAAAAGCTTTTATTTGTTGAGATTAAAATCTCTCTCCAAACTTGATCCTCTCTCTTTAAATTTCATTGAAGATCCAATCATTCCTTACCTTCCAAATATTACTTGATGTGATTGCCACAGTGCCTTGATGTGTACAGATCTAGAAGAAGTTACTTGGCTGCTTGCCTCCAAGAAGCTGCCATAGATCATGTTGCAGATCAGCTGTGTACCCCTTCCAGCCGCAACAAGCTGCTGCTCTAATCCATAAGTCTAAAGCTTTGGGACAGGCAAAGAACACATGCCTAATATATATCCTCAGGACTATTTCCACATCTTGGGCAAAATGGGGACACACAAAATGCCCCATTTGAGTAACCTTTCACAGGTGGGTAATCTTCCATAGGAAAGCCCCCAGAGGGAGCATTTGAGTTCTTGGTAGAGTTGGCCACTCCCAAATTCCATTCCACATGTTCTTTGAAATTAATGCTTTGTAGATATTCTTCCTGTCCCTTGTATATACTTACA